>CAMAPF010000993.1:0-600000 GCA_945859915.1 Cuscuta epithymum | reverse complement strand
CGTGCCTGGCCGGCAGTGGCTGTTTCCAGCCTGATTTGGCCTAACTCACCCGGTTTTGGCCCCGGGGTGGCCCGCACTCAATCCCAACGACGTACATGATCTAAGTAAGCCTAAAAGTGCCCAAAATAAGTGTATTACCAGCGACGGAGTCGGAATTAGCCCGAGCATCAGCCTCGGTCATTGCGTAGACTCTAGCTTGCGTCCTTCCTTGATTCACGGACGGCGCGTTACTCGCGCTTGCTCCCCCTTGCCCCCTGGTTACTTGGGAACCCCCAGCTTGGTTTCTACTTCCCGCAGCCCCGTTACTTGGTCCTGATGTCCTTGCCCAACCCAACTGGGGGCAATGCGCCTTCAAGTGTCCGGCATCCCCACATTGGAAACATCTAGGGGGGTCGCGACACTTACCGGAGTGATTCTTCTTGCAATTGTTGCAACGAGTTATCACCGAGGTTTGTGTTCTCGAGCCTTGCCCACTCGGGCCTTGGTTCCCCCTAGACGGTGGCGGCGGTGTCTGGAAAGATCCTCCTCCATGGTTCCCCTTTTTGTTGGAACCTTGGGAGCCATGACTCTCCCACTTTCTCTTTTTCGCCTCCTCGGCGTCTCTCTTCTTCCTCTCCTCCCACTGTTTCTCCCCCTTCAACGCTTGGTCAACCACTTGGGCGAAAGTCATATTAGGCAATTGTGTTGCCCTATCACGTATCTCCAAGTCAAGAGCATCCCAAAAGTGGTTTACCATTCGGTTCTCGTCACAAGCATACTCCGGTATGTAATCGGCGAGATCCCGGAACTTGTACTCAAGTTCCTTCACTGTCATGTTACCCCCTTGGGTTAGGAGGGTGTATTCCCTCACCTTCTTGTTCACTTCAAAATCCGAATAATATTGGGCAAAGAACTCCCGTTGGAAATCCTCCCAAACGACGGTCTCACCGTACTTGCTCTTGGTTCCATCCCACCACTTGGATGCCATCCCCTCGAGCAATCTTACCGCAATTCTCAGTTTGAGATTCGGCGCGATTTGCATGTCAAGGGCTGCTTCATTTAGCCTCTTGATCCATTGTGCTGCAACTGAAATGTCCCCTGCTCCATCAAAGGGTTTGCACCCCAAATCCCTTGCTTCTTTGATAAATTTGGAGATCCTTATGGTTGGACCTCCATCATTTTGGCCTCCATGTGGTTCCACATGGACTCTAGATGCACCATGACTTCCTCCTCTTGAAGCCATGCCCGAAGGTTGCCCCGCTCGGCGTCTTCGGCGTTGCCTCCTCTCTTCACGCTCCCTGTGGTATTGTTGGAGTAGTGCTTCGATCCGTGCTAAGGAGCCATTTTCCTCCTCATCACTTACATCGTCATCATCCCCTTCATAAGGGGTCTCAACTGGCTCTGTCTCCGGTTGGTAAGTCGAGTCCTCATAGGACCAGTAGGTCTCACTTTCCGTGTCAACATGACCGTCACTCACGGTCTGTGATCGGCCTCCACGGCCAGCTCCTCTAGATGCCCTAGAGGTCCTTCGACTGCCCTGTCCAGTCTCCACTGGTACACGGCCCGTCGGGTTTCTCCTAGTAATCCTGCCACCACGGTCCATTTCTGAAAGAAATTTGGAAAGAGTCGTTAGACTCGTATCAAATGTCAATTGACGGATAGGTACTTAAGACACATTTTGGCTCGAGTCACCGCCATACCAATTGCTAAGGGTACCATCTTAACAATTAGAGACCTTGCAACCCAAGTACCAAAAGCTCTCCAAGTACAAAACTTCTATGCTCATGGTTTTCAAAATCTTTTCAAAAGAGAATTTTGAGACTTCATTATGAAGTTTATGGACTAAGGCTCTGATACCAACTTAATTGTCACGCCCCGGACCTCCCCGGACACGTCAACAACCCGCCGTACAATACGAATAGTCAACCGCAGTCCAACACATTCATATTATACAAGGCGTCATGAATATCATTCACACATAAGTCATCCATAAACATACATAATAAACAATTGAATACGCAGCGGAAAACATTGTTTAAAACAAAAGGGCCACACAGGGCAAACATGAGCACGCAGGCTCTAAAGTAAAATATCCATGAGCAAGTTTAATATTATTTAAAAACAGAATGGAGGAAGCACGAACCAAGTCTTCTCTCCAAGGAATCACTCGATCAACGAGCACAGGAAGCAAGCTCTAGCCTCAACCTGAAATGGTGGTGGGACGCCCCCGAAGGGGTCAGTACTCTATACGGCTATAAAGTACTGGTGTGACAGGCATCTAATAGATATACAACAAGTATTTCAAACACAAGACCCTCAAGTAGGGTGATAGTACATTATGATTGTAACCCTAAGTTACCCCGTTTAAAAATATACTTACTTTATATAAAAGTCAAGTAGTCGGCCCGTGGGCCCGTTTTCATTTGGAAATCACCATTCCCAACCCCGTGGCTATAAGCCACGACAACTCCTAGAGTCCAACCCTAGTACATGACATTGTATTCTAGAGCTCGGCTCTACCACATCACCATACAATTCATATACCTCGGGTCAATTTCCTTACCTTGCGTTCTAGAGCTCGGCTCTACCACATCACCACGCAAGTCCTAGAGCTCGGCTCTAGCTATACAATACATAGACTCCAAGTCTACCCTTACATGCATTCTAGAGCTCGGCTCTATCACATCACCATGCATTAAGGTCCAATTCTCAAGCAACCCTATGCCTAGAATTGACATATCATTAAACTACCATGGGTCATCCTTAAAGACTTCCCATAACTTAACCTTAGTTCCATACTAAGTTATTATATACACTTGAACTATATTCAAGCACCTTTCATACAATCCAATCCCTAGGATCAATTTAATCAATAAATCCCAATAATCATTAACTAGTATTTCAATACTATTAAGATTATTGTTATCAAACCATTATCCTTGTTATTTGTAATTCTCTACATATTTATACTTATGTAGCAGCAACTTAAACATTCATTCTCAATACACAAATATTCATTTATGTATCCACATAATTCATACATGAGAAAAATGCCCATTTTCACAAATAGTTCATTTATACTCATTTAATCTCATATTATTCATACCTTCTCAAATCATTTCAAATTTCATTCTTTGGCAACTATATCAATATTTCATCAATATATAATCATCATAATCCATGAAAAATCATGATTTAAGCATTTAGGTAATCTCATGCTTAACCTACAAGTTGTAAGCAATTAGATGTCAATCCTCACCTCAATTGAGCTTTAAACTTTCCCTTCTTGGTCCAATGGTCAAAGCTTTGGTCAAGGTGGATTTGGAACTGATTCCTTGCTCAAATATGAGTGTTAAACAGCCTCCTCAAGGTGCTAGTTCAACCCTTAATCGTTGATACGAAAACAGCCCCTAGAACGGGTGTTTCCCGGTCAACTCGTTTCCTAGTTTTTCCAAGATTTGCTCTAGGTTAGTATCTAACCTTTACATCAATAAAATAACTTTATAAGGACATATTATACACTTGTATTAGTGTATGATAGTCCCACCAATCGTTCATATCATTTGGAAAATGAAAGGTAAAGTTTTGGGGTTAAAACTCACTTTTAGAAGATTAAATCCTCTCCTGCGAGGTTGTGTTTTGCTCGGACGATTTGGAAGCCTTCCACAACTCCGATTCCTGCAAACCAGACCTTCACGGATTCCTCGTCTTGAGAGCTTTCTGTGGGTATCTCACACGCCTTAATTGGATTTGTAAAACTCGAGATATCAACCAAACAGTCTCAGCACTCTCACAGCTCGAGTTCACAGACCACCACTCACTCCAGCTCGATTTTTGTAAGATAAGCTTTCTCTCCTCGAACAAAGACCACTCAATTGAGATACTAGACTTCAAAGGCTATCCAAGGACACCTTATACACCTCATTTGGACGAGTACAACTCTCAAAATGAAGGGAGACAAAACAGCGCACCTGTTTGTGCGAAAACAGTGGTGGTGGCCCCAAAATTTGATTCCTATCAAGTCTTGTGCAGCTCCTCTCCATGGTGGTCGGCCAAGGTAAGTTTCCTAACCCATTTTTATTTGTCTTGCAGGTACTAATGTCATGTGGAGTGGTTCCCAATTGATCCCAATCATTTTGGGATTCAAATTATCTACCAATACTTCCAAAAATGAGGAAAATGGGTCCTATTGTTTTATCTTTGTCAAAATATGTCTTTTTGTACTCATCCTAATTTATTTAGAACAAGTCAACTTCCTAAATCACATTATTGATCTCCAATATGTGTAGGCTCATCCCAATAATTTACTTGATGGATATTACAAAAGAATACGAGTTTGAACAATACAATATTCAATCATGTACTTCGTAAAATATTAATCGTTTCTTCCATTGTTTTGAAATCGGAAATTCAATACATAAATGTTAAATTTTTAAATCGAATTTTCAAGGACGTTCGGGTGCGGTGTCACACTTCCGGATCTACGGGACAAAACCTCAGCATTGGCGCCGTCTGTGGGAATCGGTTCTAAAAGATTCATGTGTTCTTGGTCTTGGTATGAAGATGGACTAATTTCCGAAGGGTGGGAATTGAAATTTCACATCTCATGCATCTTAGCCTTGCCCGAATCAACGTTCCTACCCCCATGAATAAAACAGCTTGTTGTTTCCCACTTTTACAAAAAGAAAAAAGAGATTCACATGTTCTAACGTTTAATTTACATCCTTGTTTTGAGCTCCAAGCTAGTTCATTGGTCAACCTGATTTTTAACAAGGTAAAGAGGAGTGGTTCTGGAAAGCACAAGAACAGAGGAAGACCTCCACAGTCAAAAGACTTCAGCGGCTTGGTCATAGTTCATGTCTCTGCCCCCACTAGATTTTCACCCGCGCGATGCGCGGGCTATTTATAAAATATAGTGATACGACAATTTTTTTAAACGTTGTTTGCTTGTGTGAAACGAAAGAAAATTGTGATGTACGTAAAATTCCTTATAATTTGTAATTATAGTCGGGATAGAGAAAACTCAGAGAAAGGTAGTAAGTATGTGTTGGAATAAGTAAGAAAAAGTAAACGCTAAGTCGGGTTTCACAATCTACACATTCCGAAAAACTTCCTTGTAAACTACATTGGTGGTATGGTCTGTCGGCTGACCATCTTCACCACAAATCAATATCTTCAAACCCTTCGGATTTGTTACCCTTGACACTGCAACATACAGTTGACCATGCGTGAACACCGACTTTTTCAATAACAGTCCAACATGAGACAAAGATTGCCCTTGACTCTTATTTATGGTCATCGCATAAGAGGTCATTACTGGAAATTGTCTTCTCTGAAACTTGAACGGGATTCTTGAATCTGACGGAGTTAAGCTCAATCTGGGAATGACAACTTCATGCCCGGCATATTTACCGCCCATAATTTTTGCCCCTAAGATGTGATTTCCAAGTCGCGTAACAATTAACCTTGTTCCATTGCAAAGGCCCATCGAAGGATCAATATTCCTTAAAAGCATTATCGGGGTACCAACCTTTAGGATTAACTCATGGTTTGGAACTCCGGATGCACGTATTTTGTTGAGAAATTCTGGAGTGTGCAAATCAGCCAGAAAATCAGCATTGGAGTCTGACTTGCAAATGCTATCTGAACTTAAATATGTCCTTGACTCTTCATTAACATTCAAAGAAGTCATGTATTCATTGATTGCGTCAACAACATCAAGGGTTGGAGCCAGAATTGCACGCTCTTGCAAGTAAGCCGGGTCATTCACAATATTCTCAAAGTTTGGGTAGGTACTCTGGACAATAGTGGCAATGGGGTCGGTTCCAGGCTCTAACAAAAACTCATTTGGAATTTTAACATTGGAAAAGCCATCATCATCTTCCCCCGCAGTCCCATCCCCTAAACTCGCAATCCACTTTGCAAACTCAAGCAAATCTTCATATTCACGATCATCAGTCAATGATTGCAACCTCATGTTCTTCGTCAAACGTAATACCAAGCATTCATGCCAAATATACGAAGAATTGATCGTGGCATTCACAATGTCTTGTCTAGTACCTTTCGTAACGACCGGCAAAATTTGTCTGAAGTCTCCCCCGAATACCACCGTTTTACCCCCAAAGGGTCTTTCAGCGCTATTTGAATTAGTGAATCTCAAGATGTCCCGCAAACTTCTGTCCAAGGCTTCGAAGCAATACTTGTGCATCATCGGCGCCTCATCCCATATGATCAGTTTGCACCGAATTATAAGTTGAGCTAGTGGGCTACCTTGTTTGATGTTGCATGTGGAGTTTTCATTCGGGTTGATCGGTATTGCAAAGCGGGAATGAGCAGTCCTACCACCCGGTAACAGTAAAGCCGCAATGCCACTTGATGCAACATTTAAAACAATTTCTCCTTTGGACCTCAAACCAGATGACAACGTCTTCCACACAAACGTTTTCCCCGTACCTCCATAACCATATACAAAGAATACCCCACCACTATTTTCTTCAACAGATTGCATAATGGTTGTGTACACCCTACGTTGATCATCGTTCAGACTCTGCATGCATTTGTCATGGTCTTCGCGTAGAGCAGCACGATCGTATTGCAACTCGTCAAAAATAAGTCGGTTCTGATACATGGTAGCATCACTTATCGTGGGAAATGGCATTGATGGATAGTCCTTTAAAGTCCTACCAATTCTCCTCAACATCATTTCTATTTCGGTCAATGCATAATTCTTAATCTCAGCCTCGGTCAACTTCAAATCTGATATTACATGAATCAAGAGAGTAATATCAAATAAAGTGTGTACTTTATTGTGTGTGCGTATGTGTAAAATATGAACTGTTTAGTACCTGGATGCATTAGAGCTCTTCTTTGCCTGTGTAGAATGTCATCTGACATAAATGTCCAACACTTATCCCACACAAATTCTGGTCTACTCATTGTATCCGCTGCCAATAAAATCACAAACAACTTTCTAAGTAACCACGCAGAAGCCCAATAATTACCTTCTGAAAATCCATCAACGTACTCCTTGTCATCATCCAACAACCCTAAGGCGAAACACGCCTCGCGATATGTATTATGAATAAATCCATCCACGGTTCTAAGATCATCGTAGCTTGTGGCCCCACGCCTCAAATTAAGAACACACCGCAAATAATAAGCTTCTCCTGATCCTGGAGGCACATACGTCAGACGATCTATTGCAAACCCCTTTTGTCGAGGTACGAACTCTCTTGTAGCCGCTTTCCAAACAAACTTTTGAGGGAATTCGGCATAAGTTAAATCCCTTGCCTCGGGGTACTTTGCATTTGCTCTCATCCATGCCAGAAACATACTCTCCTTGACGGATTCACGCAACACAACATCATCTACCGTTGCGCCATCTTCAAAATAAACATACTGTTCGTTAAGGAAGTGAAAGCTCAAACGTTCAACAGCTGGATTCTTATACTGAATTTGAAATCCAAAAATCCTCCACATTGCCTCACATGGAGAAATATAACGACAATCATAGTACAATTTTATTTCATCAACAGGTTTCTCAGTGACATCTTTACCTGTTGTTTCATAAAATCCTGCCGTGACACGATCATGTCCCTTGTTCACGTATTTGAACAAATATTTTATTGATCTCGATTGATTGCACCACTCCACATTAAGATGAGCACCGTACCTCATCAATAACGACCTATTGTGGGGCACAACATATCTATTGTCAAGCGGTGCACCACTTCTAACAATTGATCTTCCGTCATTTCGCCTCCTATACCTAGGATAACCCTCTTCATCAACGTTAGTTTGCTCATTGAAGTTCTTTGGGAAGTGCTTTGAACATTTTGACTGAACCATGCAAGGGGCATTCTTTGCATCGTTGCCACATGGTCCGTGCATCATATGTGTGCATACAGCTTTAAAATATTCAGGATCAGCCAACTTGTCAGGTATTTCTGCTGATATGATGCGGTCAATGTCTGCTGGGGTGGGAAATTTGTCTCCACTCCCCATGAATAATAAAATATGAGCATGTGGTAAACCACACTTTTGAAATTCAACTGTGTAAATCACTGTGAGCAGTAAACATAACAATTGTGTTAAACACATATACATATATAAATAACTGTGTGATCATATATGATTCAACACACATGATATTTAACATACCTGCTCGAATTTCTCCAAATATCTTACTTTGTCTTAGATATTTGATCAAGCCATCTAACTTCATCTTAAACACTCGACAAACAATATCTGGACGATCTTCGGGATTCAAATTCCTTGATGAAAGGAATTTATTTATTTCAGGCCATCTTGGGTTACAGGTGAAAGTCAAAAATAAATCTGGGTACCCTGCCCATCGACATATAGCCATGGCATCCTGATAATTTTGAACCATGTATCGAGCGCCCCCAACGAATGTCGGTGGAAGCACAACTCGTTTACCCTGTGTTGACGCATCCCTTTCACCACTTAGCAAAGCATCCGACAGGCCTTTGTACATTTCACACCTCAGTTCTTTTTGATGGGTTCTAATATACATTAGCCTTGATGACTCAACCATTGTATATCCATCGACTGTGAATTGTTGGAATAGTCTCCTACTCTTAAGGATGAAAGAGTCTTCCTTAGCTCGTTCATGCAATCTGTAAGAAAGGAACTCTCTAATGCTAACACTTCGTCGACCACCAATGTTTGACACTGTCTCATCAGAAAAGGCTATATCCTCCCTATACCCATCATCACCATATGGAAACAAAAGCGGATATTGCAATCCCAAATATGCTGGATTTAGCTCACTTATTCTTTTCAAATACCCTCCTTGAGTTTCAACCATGATATCTCTTTGCCCGAGTGATTCATCAAAATCACCTACCACCAGTGCCGCTACCTCTGAAACTGTCGGTAAATTATAAGTTCTGGCATCCTTGGTTCTTCTCCCTATTAGCTTCAAGGAAACTTTTGTTTCCCCACCCTCAGCAAGTTTATCCCTGACCATTCTAAAGGACTTAACCAAAACATTATGTTTGTCTAACATTTTCCTTAATGTAGTCACAATATGTGCATTCAAATTGTTCTTCTTTCCATCATCCCTACAATGAGAATAAACCAACACACTGTATAATATACTCTGTATTTATGGCTGACAACATGAGTGCACGATTGCATATGTTTATGACTTTTAAGGTTATAAAAGTACCTTACTGAGCTCAAACGATTATCATCTTCATGTTGGGTGTCATATATATATAGTTGTGCAAATTTCGGCACAGTTCCTTCATGTGGCAGCAAACTCCCAATGAGGTGATAGTTTTGGCCTCCTAATTTAAAGATTGGCGGTGATCCGCCCTTGTTCAGTGTTCTATCCACCCTTCCTCCCATAGAAGTAAACGAAAACATGCTATTGTATGAGCGGATGTTTTCTTGAAAGTGCCTAGAAACTGCATCTGTTCCATGAATGAACTGTTGTAGTTCCAATGGAGGTTCCTTCAATTTTGGCAATTTAATTTTCCCTTTACCGCAGCACAAAGAATACTTCACGTCTTTTTTCGTCGAACTTCTAAGAGTTCTTTCTTCATACCAAAACAATGCTCCACAGCGTGCACAACTATGTTCTGGATCACCGATGTTCCAATATTCCGCATTCGCCACGTCTGTTACAAATTATGAACACTTAATGTTTGACATCATAAGAAATAAGTTGGGAATTGGGTTTGCTTAAGATAATGGGACGATTTTATTTGTTAGTAAGTCATAACAAACCTTCACCCTCATCTGGTTGGTTAATAAACACATCATCCTCTTCTGTTACACCATTACGTGGTTCTTGATGATCACGATGAACTCCCCAAGATTCAGACATACGATTTGGAACTGAGAATATATCTCTTGTAACGTCAATAATATTATTAATCATATTAGTAATATTAATATTAATAATATTTAAGTGATGTATTACAAAGTATCTTTTTGGGTCTAAGAAATCCTCATTCACACAATGTATGATTTTTAATATGACAATAACAATACAATTTATGATATTATAATAATATATTCATTTACAATCTTATGAATATATGTCATATTGCTAATAAACAAATATAATAATATAAAAATAACATCGTACTTTATAATTTTCAAAAAAATCGTCACATCGTATATGACATAGCATTATAATTTATAATGTTATAATAATATATTCATTTGGAACACTTTGTCACAATGCAAAAAAAATTCACCGATCATTGTCACAACTATTTCATTGTATTTAATATTGTATAATCGTATAAAATAACTATTATAGTATTTGAATGCTAAAAATAATTGCACTTGCCGATTCCTTTAGCAGCTGAGACATTAGACGGGCCTGCCTCTTCATTCAATGTTGCGTTCACAGAACAATATATTGGAGTAGTATCACGGCGGCATATACGTGTTGGGTGATTGGGATCACAATTTTCTGTTAAATATAAAGAACACATTAAAATTTCAACAGGTCACATAAACTGCAAATTTTTGTATTATATTAAATTAAATATTAAATATTAAATATTAAATATTAAATTAAATATTTTAAAAATATATTATATATTATATATTAAAAACTTGATAAATATTAAATCTTAATTATAATATATTATAATAATTTATAATACATCTTTTTGATGATGATGATGATGATCATAATAATAATAATCATAATAATAATAATGAATATAATGACATATTATTATTATTATTATATAACACTTTAGAATATTTATGTTATTTGATATTTGCAATAATGATGATAGCAATTATATTAATAACAAACCAATATAAATGAGCCCAATATTAAAAATTTCAAGTAATTCAACAATACAATAATAAGATAATTTAATAATTTAATAATAATAATAATAATAATAATAATATAATAATATAATAATATAATAATAATAATAATAATAATAATAATAATAATAATAATAATAATAATAATAACCTTGCATCTCCCTCCTCTAACTGACCAGCCCAACAAATTCAGCCCAACAGTCCAGCCCAACCCACCAGCCCGACCTATCCACTAATATAAATACCCTCTACCCCTCTCACAAACCCTTATTACCCAGCAGTCTATCTCTCTACCCTGCGGCTACCTTCTCTAACCGATGGTTCTTTCAGTTCATCAGTGATTTTGCCGTTAATGCTTTGTATACCATGCACCTACCTACCTATTATACATCTGATTTCTGCTTTGTTAATTTTATCATCCCCAACCATTCCCGATTTCGATAGTCAGTAAGAACAATGATATCTTCGATTGTTGCTTGACACAATTGTTGCAGTTTATACATGGGTGAGTGATACATATCAAAATCTTTTTAGATTTCCTTTCATTAATATTCCGATTTCATATATCAGGCCTCCATTTTTTTTTTAAATTTGATTTTGACGAAGGTCGAGTGATATATTATATGATCTCTGACCTAATGACAGTTTGATTTCAAAACACTGAGTGATAAAAAATGATCTCAGGTCTGTTTTGCATTCGATTTTGATGACCGGATTTCATTGTAAGGAATCAAAGGTCTTGGAAACACTGAGTGATTCCAAATGATCTCAGATCTATTTTGCATGCGATTTTGGTGACCGGATTTCATTGTAATGAATCAATGATATTTTGAAACACTGAGTGGTTACAAATAATCTCAGATCTGTTTTCCACTTTGCTCAACCGACACTTGAAAATTAATTTTGTTTTGTACAGATTTAGCACCAAGCCTGGGTGATACGCTGTGATCTTAGACTCAGTGTTGTTTTTGGCGTTTGGAGTATAGATTATTTCAGATCTGTTGTCATAATTCATAAGGGTTCTTATAGTTTTAAAATCTGAATTTTATTTCTAAACTTTGAAACCCTAATCATACTTGTCTACTATTTTCCCCGAATTTCAATTGTTTACGGTTGATTGTTGTGCTTTTCGTCATCCTCTTCATTCAAGAGCCGTTATTTATACACAAATGTAATTCGGTACAGATTTAGCACTTAAAAATTAATTTTGTACTGTACAGATTTAGCACCAACCCTGAGTGATTCACAATGATCTCAGACTAAGTGTTGTTTTTGACGTTTGGGGTATAGATTATCTCAGATCTGTTGTTATAATTCATAAGGGTTCTTATTAGTTTTAAAATCTGAATCTTATTTCTAAACTTTATAACCCTAATCATACATGCCTACCAGTTTTCCCGAATTTCAATTGTTTACATTTTCTAAAATCTGAATCTGATTCCTAAACTTTGAAACCCTAATGTTGGATACATATTCTGTACAGACTTAACACTCATCTAGTTTCCCAGAAAAATTCATTTCTGAACCTCTTTTTATGTACCTACCATCACAAATGTAAAAGACATTGATAATTTATACAAAGCTACCTTTGTTGGTCAAGTCTTGAAGACTTCTTTTACGGTTGATTGTTGTGCTTTTCGTAATCCTCTTCATTCAAGAGCTGTTATTTACACATAATTGTCATTCTCTTATTTTCAAATGGTGAAAGATCACAATATAGCAAGGAAATTCAGCCTTTTAATTTTAAGTTATGATTTAATTTGGATTAAATGATGCTTCATACACTTTTTCATTTCATTTTAATTTCAATATTTTCAGGTTACTGAGTAAAGGCCCATCTCATAGGACTGCCAGATACCCTGCCAGCCACCATAGTGGCCTTCGGAACTGTGTGGTCTGGCAGTCCGTTGGCCTGAACATCGGTAACCCATGAACTCCTTAATTTGTGATTTAATTTCATCTGCATCTCATGTAATATATATGTAATTCTGAATTTAATTTGAAAACATGTAAACTATACTCATCTAAGTTTTTATATTGCATTTCACTTAATAGCTACACAGAATTCTATTTCAAATGTATAAATAAAACTATCAGTATAGCTAACTGCACATGTATGTTATCAAAAAAACATGCATAATTGCATTCCATGATATTTCATTGATTACATAGCATCATATAACATTTCATTGATTACATGTCATTCAATAACATTTCATGCACTACATAGCATTCTTTTACATAGCAAACTGGACATGTCTGAGCATATCATCTGATAGTACAGACCACACGATTTTCGTTTTAACAAAAGAGGTCACTACTTTTACATAACTGACAAAAACCACAGGCATATCTCATACTGGGAATGCAGCATTATTTTCATGCCATGTTTAGCCAACCAAAACTCATCCCCACACACATTTTTTCATTGAAATACTTCTGGTTCAGGGTTTTGATCCGACCTGATCTTCTAGGTATTTCATGACCTGCATCTATCCATTCTTGACATTCGTTGCATAAGTATCTCCCAGTAAACTTTTTTTTGTTAAGAGGATTCATACAGTAAAAGTGATTTAATTTTTTACACGCAAAGCATGGCACCAACCAAAACAGTCCAGGCATCCTCCCACATGCATGACATTTTGGAGAATCATTTGTGCTTGACCCGCATCTCATCTTTAATGGCAAAGTTAAAACTTGTTATTTAAACTATATTCATTAGTAAAAGTATGATCCACATTGCATTTAAGGAATGTTCATTACATTAATAACCAACCATTTTCTTTGGTACATAATTCACTCTTATCCATCTATGCTTAATTGAAAGAATAGCATAGTTGGAAACATACCTTTGCTTGGTGTGGTTAGAACACTCGTCACACCTTATACTCAAAACTAAATGCGTGCTTTCTGGTTGGATGTTGTTGAGCTCAGTAAATGAGTTTCTGAGCAAGAAGTTAATGCAAATGTGGTGGTATATATGCTCACAGATTGGTGTATTGGTTATAGGTCATTGGTAAGTACTTCTGTAATTAATTATGAAGTTACCTGCTGCTGTCTATGCTCATTTAATGAGCAGACCTACGTTGTCTATGCTTATTTAATAAGCAGACCTATGCAAAATCCTACTTTAAGATATCGCTGATATCTCCATTTAATGCTAGCAGACCTACACGCCTACTACTCTTAATTTTCTGACTATGCTATACAATAAGGTTTAAAATAACTGTTTTATTTTTATAAATCACAACTCTCTGAGTTGTATTCCAACTACCCTTATATGTCTTATACTTTATAGACAGCAATGTAAAATATTTTCACTAATATTTAAATTAATTTTATGCTCCTTTAATATGGACTTATGTTTTAACTACTGAATGGTGATTACCCTATAACACACAATTACACAGGGGCTATATTTTGAGATTTCGATTTTTTTTTTAAATCAGTATATGTTATGTTATTATTATTTAAAATTTGGTGTAGAATATGATAGCTTTTATGGTTTTTTCATTAATTTGATACATCACATTTATTATTTAATTTAATATATTTATTAAATATAGCTTTATACATTTAAACTCTTTTACCGAATCATTATATATGTCAGGTAAAAGATGATAGCATAGTACGGTGTATTAAATTTTTTGTGGGCTCAAGAATTTGTTTGGTTTTTATATGTGTACTCCCAAGATTTTTAAGTACACTTCATTTAATGATTGTGTGGCTCAAGAAATTCATATGACCAAAAAGAATTGAAGCACAGACTGTTTTATTGGTCCTGTAGTAAACCTAACCATACCCACTGACCACCCCTGGATTGAACCAATTGCAAATATACCCAACCCGTTACTGTACAGTGTTTGGGCTTGAACACTTGGCTGCACTTGTATTACTGTTTTAAAGTTGAAATGATATTATTCACAAAACATATACGAAGTATAACTTTTAAAAGATTTGGTTATTCAATCTGATTTATTTAAATTTTTTCAAAATTTGGTATTATATACTGATTTTTAAAACTATTTTCTTCTTGATTTACCACGAATATATGTTTTTTTAATGTTTTTAAAATAAGGCCTACAGGAAACCTTGGTTATTCATATATGAAACACCTGGGCAACCACATCAAGGCTGACAATAACATAATCAATGTTTGCTTCACCACCGATGTACTTCACGGATTCATCCCATGTTTTTCTTATTCTAGGTTTTTATGTACTGAATAGCAATTGTATCTAAAATGCTGAAGGTTTTACGAAGCTTATTAATATAGAAAAATTCCAAAATGTTTTTTCCGAAAAATAATTTGGAAACCTAGCTTATGCTAGGTTTTTATGTACTGAATAGCAATTGAATAGCTATTGTATCTAAAATGCTGAAGTCTTGATGAGGTACATTGGTTGGGTTTTGGAGTGTAGAGGATAACCTGCACTTCAAAATAATTGAAGGGACGTACATACATAATTATTTTTAATTATTACTTAAATTCATTTCAAATATATTTATTTTTAAAAATTGTATAATGTATTTCGTAAATTCTTTAAACTAAAAATCCCAAAACTTTCTTGGAAAACCCAAACTACTTTGTACCTTAGATAAAAATTGTATAATGTATTTCGTAAATACTGAATTGCATTATCATATAAGTATGTTATCATATCTATATAAAAAATGCAGTTTCCCAATTCTCAACATAATGATTTCAAATCTAAAGATTGTATTTTAACTTGTTGATCAAACCTTATTTTTTTATGCCTTAATCTGTGCAGGTGATACGTTCAGGTTCATTACAACTCCTACTGAAATACATTATCGTATAAGTATGTTTAACTTTATCTTTATGTATAAAAAAAATGGAGTTTCCAAATTGTCAACATAATGATTTCAAATCTACAGATTGTATTTTAAGCAAACCATAATTTTTGATGCATTTATCTGTGCAGTTGATATGTTCAGGTTCACTACAACTCTTTAGATGAATTGCATTTAGAAAATTGTAACAGAAATAGTTGTGGGACCTTAGAAGGTTGCCCTTAATGTAATCTTTTAAAAGGTCTGTAATATTATTTAGTTTAAGTTAGGGATTGCAGGTGACAGCTTCCGAATCAAAGGTTCAGGTACGAACTAATACTTTACCCCAGTTTTAAAGTTTTGTTAAGAATAATCATGCCCTATTTTTTAACATTTAGTTTGAATCCAATCCATGAAACAAAAACAAACAACTTTTATTATAAACTGCACATACTTGTAGTATCCACTGCACACTTTTTGAATTTAATACATTTTCTGCACTAAAATTACATAGTTACATAATTTGCGTCTTATTCTACCAAAATGGAAGCCCATTTCCTTCATTTAGATATCTGCTCAGCTACAACTTGAACTCCCTGCATCATAACATTTTATACTCTGTCAGTTTCACCATCAAAATAATATCCTAATCCTGATATTCACAAAAAAATAGAAGTATGTACGTCCCTTTAGCGAAGCAGTATCTGTACTGATATCTGTATGGTAAACCTGCAAACGTTCAAATAGATATCTATACCCTCCACAAAGAGCAAGCTGTAATATTTTTCAACACTAATCTTAACAAATTTTAGGATAACTAAATACACATAGAGAACCAAGTTATTTAATGTTTGTCACACATAGCGTTTCAACACTTGCAAAAAACGATGTCATACATACTGCCATTTCAAACAGTTTTCCATCAAAAGTAAACACCATATTAGATGTCAACACAAAAACACTGCAGTCTTTAAGGCGCAGAACCATATTTAGAGTGGTTCCTGTTTGATTTTGATCTTTAGCTTCTTGCCATTCCCGTTGCTTGAAAATTCATCGTTAAGGTTTTTGGTTATCTCAACATTCCATGCAACATTAACCTCCCTCTGGGTAGAAGCCGTAGGTGAATCTGGGAGCTCAATTGGGGCAATGACCTTAGCACCCGAAAAGAAATTCGATATTCAAAATCTCCACAATAAGATAGTACATTAGTAGAATGAACGGAATTTTGCTTTTGGTGTTACCTCCTTCTCAGCTGAAATCCGTTTCCCCTTGCCCTTAGTGACTGTAGATTTCTCCCCAACAGAGTTTGAGTTCTCTCCCATGTCTGCACTTGAACCAATCTGTAATGGAAATTTTCTGTGAATATAGAACCTATAAAAACTAAGATGCAAATGTTTGTACGAAAGCTTTTTTGAACAAATACCTTTTCTGGAGTCTTCTCATCGCTCTCATCTGTTCCAATGTCCTGCTTTCCTTCATACATTGCCAAAACATTAGGATCTTGTATCATACTAAGCACTCCTAACGAAATCCCGCCTCTGTAGGCATTTTCTTCACTTTTCTTCTTCAACTGTATTTTGAATATGGCCTTCTTGTCCACCAAGCTTTCAATATCTTCTGGAAATCTTGTTGGATCACCAGTTTTCTGAGTTTGGAACAGTTACATTGTTAAATAAAAAAATATGACTTATGGATTTGCCTATCTGATACTCAGTCTCACAAAGTACAGAAGTTACCTTCTCCACTTCTGCCATCAGGCTTGAGGATGTTTTCCCAAGAATTTCAATACACTCTCTGTCCCAAAGAACAAAATTTCCATGGCCAGTGTTGTCCATGATACATACGCTGACCTTGTAACTTAATCATTTTAAGCATGGCAATATGTTAAATCATTTAATTTTAGTTGTTAGTTAATCATAAGGTGGAGAGAGTATGATACCGGTAAACCCCGCCCGCTAGAGTCACGCTGCAATTAGTACACCTAAACCTTTCCTCCTCGGGCGTTAACTTTTTGTGGCAAGTTGGGCAGCCCAAGTAGCACCATTCCCGAAAGTTTTCTATTGAAACTACCTCCGCAAGAACCCAGTAAACATCTTCCTGCTCAATTTAAAAAGTTAAAAGTTTACGTGATTAGGTAGATCCGTAGATGGTTCAGTCAACCTTTCTTTCTAAATCAAGAGCTCTTTAAATAACTATTAACCTCAGTAGCTTTCAGCAAATCCTTCATAGTGGTTAGAACAGCGCGGCCACTAAGCACATCATCCCTTCCTTCACCTTGTGAGCATTGTGTAAGGCAAGTCTGTGAAATGGTGTCATCACCATCTACAGGAAATCTGCATCCACCATTTAATTGTTTAATGCGAGTTATGGTATATTATTTGTTAGGTATTTAATATGTTGTTATCGTACTCGCTTTGGAACTCTATAAACTCGGTTGTGTTTCCATTGATGATGAGTTTGGAAACATCAAAGGAAGTTGTCACAGTTAAAGTTCCTGCATCATATCCAATCCAATCCAATAGTTAACAAACTGCGATTGCCTTATTATTTTACTTATAAAAAATTTACCAAAAACTACATAACCTTGAAATCTTTTAGGTCTGCAGAGTTGAAGTATCACAAAAACGGGCACCCCTTCATTTTCCTTAATATAATCTTGATATTGGCTAATGTACTTATTCCATAAGACACAGCCTAGTCGGTTACCCCTGTTGTTTAAGGCCCATTAGTATTATACAAATATGCCACAAACGCCATAAGGGTTTTTAAAACGCCCAAAACTTACTCTGGGTCCGCCAAAGTTAGTTCCATATGCCTGTCTGTCTTACCGCTGGAAATGTGGGTCTGGACGACGCCCTTCCCGATCACCTTCCCGATAATATCTAAAACAGTGCAGTAAATACAAAGTGTTATATCAGTTTGCCAAAATATTTTGAACAGTTGATTGTCTTAGTTTACCCACCAATGAGACTTTTGTCATTCACAACCCTTTGTGCGTGTAGCATATCAAAAGGTTGGAAATCATAAACCATCATAGGCAGTACTGTCTTGGTATCCCTTATGAACTGAGTTTTAGAGATGAACTGAATTAGGTAAGGATGATCTGTGGTCTTCACTGTTTGGTAGTTGTCCAGCACTAAAAAATTTCTTATTGCATAGATGTTGTTTTCGGTTATCACAGGCCTGTACATTGCAATTTGTGGCCTCTTGATTATTGCATGAATTCGATCACCCTGTTTCACGCAAACAAAAGTAACATTAATAATTAAAGTTTTTAAAACCTACATAGTTGTGTGTTCAAAATAATATGTTCTACCTCAGCATCGTGCAAAACCATCTCTAGTGTTTCCCCTCCTTTCGAGTGAGGGGGAACTTCATATGCCCTTACCACTCTAACCTTTAGAGCCCAGGTTGTTTTGGTATGATCAATGTCCTTGATTAAAGACCACATCCCTGTCATTGTTCAATTTTCTTGATTGCTGCACGAAAACAAAATTGATGTTGCTTGGTGTGGTGTTTCGATCATCCCTGTGTGGTTATTTATAGGAGCTGGTGGGAGCATAATGTTAAGCAGTCTGGGTATTAACCAATGGTTAAACCCAGTCAATCTTACTTTGAGATCTTGTTGTACACAACGCATTTATTATTTTGTAGGCTCAAGAAATGTTATGGGTAACTTCATTTTGATTTGGAGGATGGAGGACGGCTAATTAAATGCTGCATTTAATGTTCTTAAGGCTCTAGGCTGCATAAGGATTTCATTTTTGATCTATAAGGTTTAAAGTACAACTAAAACCTTTTTTATATTCATAAACGGTACACTGTATTTATTGTTTGTGAGGCTCGAGATTTTATTAAGATTTTATTTATGATCTATAACTTTAAAAGTACCACCAAAACAATTGTTTATTTCGTAAAAGTACACTGCATTAATTGTTTGTGAGGCTCGAGATTGGCATTGTGTTGCTCCATTGTTCTTAAATTATTTTTTAATTCTAAAAGATGGCTGTATCAACTGATCCGGCTTGAGCCAGACAGTTGTAATATTAAATGCTGTTAACTGAGAACTGGGCCTCTACATCGACCCGTCTCTGCACCCATCTCAAACTTGACCCGGCCCATCAGTGTACAGTGTTTGGGCGGGAACACTGTACACTTTTTCCACTTGCTTTTGTATAATAGAAGATATTCTGAAGTAAAAGTCCATGCCGAAGCAAGAGGCTAAAAAGAACTATTGCTATCTAAGCTACCAAGGATTGAAGAAAAAGATGGTTGGGCCCGCGTCCCACTAGTCTGCAGTAAGGATGAGTCACGTGGGAGGCCTGACAAGATAATTGGTTATCTGACAGATTCATCATTATCCGATAAGCCAGCGCCGCCTCCTGAATGGAAGCTCCTCGAACGTCCATCGTGAGCATCCGGAGGACTTGCAGAAGAGGTCACACACATCAAATAAGGAAAGGAAACCATGTTCAATATAGTAATGCCTGATCGGGAGTTTCCTGGCCGAACATGCCCTGTATCCATGTGTAGCCAAAATCGTGAATTAACATCACCTAACGGTCTTGACGACCACATGCCTTGCCCAAACGGCCCAGGTGTCGTTGGCATCATCACAACCGGGCACGTAGACTCCAAAGTCCAAACCTGTTCGGCCCATGTTCACTAAACGAAGGCTCCAGGTCCCGAACGAGAGCTTCCAATCCAACACTGAAAGGTAAAGATGCCGACGAGTAGGGATGGTGAAGCCCTGTTCCCATTCTTGGTCGGGCAGGAGAGCTGCACCAAACAGGAGGTCCACTCCAATTTTTGAGAAAAGAGAGCAGATTAGCAGCACCTGTTCTGGAACAATTAATCAGAAGGGAAGCCAAATTCCCGAACGGGATGTCCTTCCACATTCGGACCATATCCTCCGGGAGAAGACTTCGTCGAGAAAAAAGCAGACGAGGACGGCAGGAAGAGCGTGTTAAATCTCCAGCCTACCGTCATACATCGCATCAAGGATGGCGTTTTGATTCTATCACACCATCATTCCCCGACCGGGAGAAGAGGCATGTCCGGCAATAAACCATCTCACCGTTCGGTCTCAAATATCCGATAGAATTACAGACCGCTGTCAGTAATTCCCCTACCGCCATCTTCGGGTCGATCGCGACGCAAGGGCTGGCAGGCACCACGTTGCCTGGATCTCCACTGCTCAATCATTCCCCGATCGGCACATCCATGGTTCGGTGTGAATCAAGGGCAGTGTCGTTAGGTGCCAATGGATTCACCAAAGACTGGAAGGACGGGAGAGCTCAAAGTCTCGAACGGTTTCTGGATGTCTCGATCGGCCAAATAGTCCTCAATTTCAAGCAGGGGTTGTGGGCTGGACCATTGAGCAGCTTGGGCTGAACTGGGAGTCCATAAGGTTCTGGGCTTGTGAAAGCAACTGCTGGATCTGATGAGGAAGAATTATTGGTGTTAGTGGGCGGGATCACCTCTTGACCGTTCAATTAAATTATCCAGGCCAGTAATTTGGCCTGGCAGCTGCAATTCAGCCTATCCGAGCTAAGTACCATCACTTACTCTCTTGTTTGATTATCCTACCATTTATGAGGGATTAAAACCCCCCGAGTTAAATAACACCAAGAGAAACTGTGACCATTTGATATTCATCGTCATTTAAAAAAATTAAATGACCATTTTTTGGTTGGCCTATCGGTGTGCTCCTGATCAACGTCCAATCGACGTCAAGTGCTAGTACATTAAAATATTAATGGCTTGATATATTAGGGGTGAGAACATCCCGAGCCAAATAGTGCCGAACAAAGCTTTATAAATAAGATCATCAACCTTTTAATTAAATGCTTGGTTTGAGTGGCCAATCGGTCCACTCCCGTTCGGTCCAAATGATATTGGCTAAAGCGTCTCGCAAGGGCATGGCCCGATGACGCATTTTAATAAGAGGGCCATTCAAGGTCTTGATCACAACTATACCCAGTACGGGGCGAAATACGTACTTTAATTAGCTGAAAGCTTTCCTGAGAACGCCTGAGAAACCACTAGGTGGTTCCGAGAGCGTATAGGCAGTTCGAAAGATAAATCTAGGCCAAAGGTTATTATTACCACTTTGGCCGGTAGCCATGAATAAAAATAAAGAGAAATGTTATACATGTGTGTATATATACTTGCATATATTGTTCGGCCGTACGGCCGTATTACCATGCTGATTGTGCAGTGAAATTCGTTCGATATTCTCGAACGGGGGAGATCATGAAGCACAGAGATGTTCATGATGATTCAGCATGAAGCACATAGACGTTCATGACTGGGAACGAGAAAAGAATTACATTCATTCAAATTCGTTCGATATTCTCGAACGGGGAGATCATGACGCACAGAGATGTTCATGACGCCCGGTATGAAGCGCAGAGACGTTCATAACTGGCAACGAAAAGAAGGAATGTGTACATTCAGAGCCGTTTGGTCAGCTCGAACGGGGAGATTATGAAACACAGAGATATTCGTGATTTGGCCAAAAAAAAAATAGAGAGAGAGAGACTACAAATGTGTAGGAGGAATCATGGCCGATCGAGGAAAGAAGAGACTACAAATGTATAGATATCACGACACGTGAAGGGAAGTCCTACGGACTCTACGATGCACAGATTTTCAGATCACGCTCCATGACTGCCAATCCGGCCTCCACCGTTTGGCACCTAGAGCAAGCACCATGTGCAGAGGGCGCCTGTAAGACCCTCACACATTCTTGATTACGGTTGGACTATCACTTTATGCCACATGAACGGCATGACTAGCACCATGGGCAGAGGGCGCCTGTAAGACCCTTGGATTTCCAGATCGGCCTCCCAGCGCCGACTTTTCTCTCACCACGACCGACCCTCCTGGCTCGGCATGGTGATCATTATGAAGACCGGTATCATCCCCGCGCTGCGCGGGTGAGAGCCGTTGCATGGATACATTTGATCGGCTTCTCATCGCCGACACCATTACATCACGACCGGCTTATCGGCACGTCATGATTCTCTTTATCTGAAGATCGGTCTCATCCCCGCTCCTCGCGGATGAGGACCGTTGATTATTTCTTTCTGATCGGCCCCCACCGCCAACATCTTTACATGGCCACCGACCCCCTTGTACGGTGCCATCAACATACTTTGAAGACCAGCATCATCCCTGCTCCCCGCGGATGAAGATCGTTATTCGAGCTTTCAGATCGATGACTTAGTATCGACATTTTTACAGCATGACCATGTTTTATGGACCGACTGCCGCAGTTGCCCCCGCAGTCCTCATATCATGATCGGCCTCTCGGCATGGCATATTTATTGCTTTAGAGGCATCTTCACGCTCCGTGGAGGAAGACCTATTGTTCGGATCATCATTGACCGCTTCTATACCTTCACGATCGGTCACCCCGACACGACGTGATCATCATTGTGAGTCCCTGTAAAAAAACAAAAAAAAAGATTGAGGAAGTCTCCATTTTAGCTAGTATAGAAGAGCCGAACGATAACATCACAAGCCTCGCCTCGACCACGAAAGTGGGAAATCATTCTGAAAGACCGAATGAGGACCTTTGTCGTGGTCTGAGGGAGCCTCCATTTCAGCTAGGACTTGACCTTGTGCTCTGGATGACCGAGCAGGGGATTCAGGCCAGTTTGGGAGATGGTGTGGAACCACGAGTAGGGCAAACTGGGCGGCCTCGGTAACACGGGGACCGAGCGGGGAGTCGAGACTCTGGTTTTTAAATCTTGCTTCAGTCTATAGCTTTGACAAACCACGACAAAGGGAAATCGCTGTGGTGGAATCCGAGCTGTAACTTGGAGGTAAGTCTCCATTTTAGCTAAATACAGGAGATGGCCCGAACAGGTGATCTTGCATGTGTTTAGTTTGAAAATGGACATCTCAAACCCTTAATATGGATGGCCCGGAACGGAAGAACCGAACGGGTTGCATCGGAATTATGGGTTTGGAAGATGGTGAGTCGAGTCGAGTCCATGTCTATCCGAGTCGACTCTATTTATGTCCGAGTCGAGTCTATGTCTGTCCGAGTCGAGTCCACGTGTGTCAAAGTCGAGTCAGGTTCGTGTCTAGTTCGTGTTCGACGATGGCAGTGTAAGGACTATGGCAATGTAAGGACCATGTAATGGCAACGTAAGGACCATGTAATGGCAACGTAAGGACCATGGCAACGTAAGGCCATACCACGGCGACGACCATCTTATGCAGCACGATCGGCCCCTCAGCGCCATCGTGTCTAGTTCGTGTTCGACGATGGCAGTGTAAGGACCATGGCAATGTAAGGACCATGTAATGGCAACGTAAGGACAATGGCAACGTAAGGCCATACCACAACGATGACCATTTTATGTAGCACGCATGGGCTCCACAGCACCGTCGTGCCTGGCTTTCGGGCGGGCTCGTCCATCCTTGCTCTGGGATGGCGACCGTCGCTCTTATGCAGCACGCACGGGCTCCACAACACCGTCGTGCCTGGCTTTCAGGCGGGCTCGTCCACCCTTGCTCTGGGATGGCGACCGTCGCTCTTATGCAGCACGCACGGGCTCCACAGCACCGTCGTGCCTGGCTTTCGGTCGGGCTCGTCCATCCTTGCTCTGGGATTGCAACCGCCGCTCTTATGCAGCACGCACGGTCTCCACAGCACCGTCGTGCCTACCTTTCGGGCGGGCTCGTCCATCCTTGCTCTGGGATGGCGATCGTCGCTCTTATGCAGCACGCACTGTCTCCACAGCACCGTCGTGCCTGGCTTTCGGGCGGGCTCGTCCATCCTTGCTCTGGGATGACGACCGTCGCTCTTATGCAGCACCCACGGGCTCCACAGCACCGTCGTGCCTGGCTCTCAGTCGGGCTCGTCCATCCTTGATCTGGGATGGCGACCACCGCTTTATACAGCACGAGCGGCTGGCTTTGCAGCGCCGTCGTGCTTAGTGCGGGATTGCACCTCACTTATGACTTGTGCATGCCTTGCGTCCAGGACTGTTCAAAGACACTGATTCAGGGAAGGCAAGGAAAGACGTGAGCAGGAGTATACTTTCTCGAGCACAAGGAAATACGTGAGCAGGAGTATACTTTCTCGAGCAGATTCACAGGCTCACTACTCAAGAAACTGGGGGACTTGTGTTGAGGAATATTATCCCGGCCTACCATTGTTTTGAGGCCCGAGGCATCACCTCGACAAGGAGCCTAGTCGTCGAGGCCCAATTAGGCCCAACCGGCCCACTTAGGCCTATTGGCCCGTTAGAATAGCCCTAAAACCCCTTACCCTCCTATAAATAGGAATGAAGGCTTCCAGGGAAGGGGATCCTTTTTTTTGGCCTTTTGGCTCTTCTCTCCCAGGAGCTCTTATCCTTCATTACTTCTTCTTTAGAGCTAGCAACAAACTCCATTAATGGAGGTTCTACACTTGTACTATGTAAAAAAGGTGAGGAGAGCATATTAATGAGAAAGAGCGGGCTTGGACGTTAGCCTAAAAAGTCCTGTGATTTTCTCCCTTTCCGGGTTTCCACGTAAAAATAGCCAGTTCATACACTTTTATATTTATTATTTACTTTTATACCGAATCCATCGTCTTTAATATCCGAAGTTTATGTTGGGCTCACGTTAAACATTGTTCTCACTCGATTCTAAATCTATATATGTGTGCGTGGGGGAGAGAGTAAATGCTTAACATGTGCAGGGCCGGTCCTGGGGCATGGGCAAAGGGGCATGCGCCCAGGGCCCATTGCTCCCTTAGGGCCCATAAATTTCCCAATTATATATATATATATATATATATATATATATATATATATATATATATATATATATAGGAAAAACTTCCGGTAAGGTATACCTTACCGGAGCCGCCGTGCGGCCTCCACGTTTTGAGGACCTTTCCGGTGGAATTTTTCAATGAAGTTTTTTGAGCATGTGCTTCATCAAGTCTAGTACATCCACACCAAATTTCAGCAAAAAATTCAATCGGGAAGGCAGCCAAACGATTTTTGGAAGATAACTGCGTTTTATATGTATATAAAAAGTGCAGTTATCTTCCAAAAATCATTTGACTGCCTTCCCGATTGAATTTTTTGATGAAATTTGGTATGGATATACTAGACTTGATGAATAACATGCTCAAAAAATTTCATCGAAAAATTCCACCGGGAAGGCCCTCAAAACGTGGAGGCCGCACGGAGGCTCCGGTAAGGTATATCTTCCCGGAAGAGTTCCCTATACACACACACACACACACACACACACACACACACACACACACACATGTATTTTAAATTTATATACATTATATTATTTATAATAATTTAAAATGAAATTAAACTTATAATTTCTTTGATACTTTCAATTCTTTATTCAACAACATTTACAAGATACAAGTCTAAAGTTTTGTAACATCCATACCATAATTATTTGGGAATAATATTCATCATTACTTTGGATTCATTAAGGGTTAGCGCATAAATGTCAATCTTTCCATTTATTTCTCTCATGTAATTCCGTGATTCATTGATAGGATTTTGCTAATTTCCTTTGACTCTCTCATGTAAGTGAAAGTCTGAATTATAATATTCAGAATTTAGAACCTTGCAGTTTGTTCTGATCTCGTGAAAACATGATTTAAAATATGAAAACATTACTCCATAAATGACATAACTTTCACGTCTTTCACTAATTCAAAAATTTATATTGTAAGTAACAATTGCACTACTTAAATTTACGTACATTTTTTATATAAAAAATTATAAACATTCCCACATTGTTCGCAAGGCCTACTTTTTATGTATTGTCCCGGGCTTTTTGCATTACGCATAATATTTATCAAAATGTCATTGCAATTATTTGATATTGATCAACTTGGTTTGATCAAAGTTAAAAAGTAAACCAACCGATCTTCATTGTGCATTACATTTTGTCAAGTGTGTTACCACATTAAGCATTGTTCTCAATATCAAACCTCCTCCTATATACACACACATATATACTACGTATATTGATCGACATCAACTAATATAATGGAATTGAATTGATCGACATCAACTAATATAATGGAATTGAATATTTGAATCATCCCTAAATGACATCAAATTAGTTAAAATGGCATGAGTACGGTAAGAGTTTCCTTAGCACTATTATTCATGTATAAATAAAACTCATCAATTTTGTGAGAATATCAGTATTTATATTTTTTTAGTAGCATATGACCAAATTGAAAATGAAAAACATGTGGAATAAAAACAGGAACAATCAATCATGATAGTGGTTACTCCGTTGTAGCTAAAAATAGGAACGGGTATTAATTATACATTCATTATAATAGGTAAAAACATAAGCAATCATATTCTAAAAAAATTATACATTTCAATAATAATGTTAATGACAATTTTCTCAAGAATTTAACTCTATTGATCGATATGTGAAAACACAAGTGGGACAACTTAAGATTATACTCCGTATATGGAGTAAAATACACACAGATGTTGTAGTATTAAAAGTACTATATATATATGAGTGCAGAAAACATTTAAAAAATTATTTGGAATGATAAATATTTCTCTTTCAACAAAATGTGAAACAATACATATTTCTCTTTCAATATATAAAACTAGCTAGCCACGTTTTACATCAAAGATCTCAGTATGAAAAACACCATCGCTTATGCCGCGACCACCGCCGCCGCCGCCTCCGCCGCCGCCGCCTCCGCCGCCGCCGCCGCGGCTACCAAAGCAACAACAACCACTGTAGGAAATCCAAAGGGTGGATGTAATTAATTAATATATTTAATATGCTTCAGAATTGAAATTCAAAGGATGGAAATTCAAAATGTCTCCTTCGGTCCTTCCCCCTTCTAATTTTTATCTCCTCTATAAGTAATAGGCTAAAGGGTAGATAGGTACTTCAAAAAATCATTTGACTGCCTTCCCGGTTGAATTTTTAGCTGAAATTTGGTATGAGTAAACTATACTTAATGAAGAAGATGTTCAAAAAATTTCATCAAAAAACTCCACTAGTAGGAACCGCCCCAATTGGCGACGGCCGGGCATAACCTCCTATATAAGAGGCTAATTGAACACTTTAATTTAGTTCATGTACCTATTTGACCATTTAGCCTAAGTAATAAAGCCCGTAGAAAGTTCTAAACAATTGTTCGTATCCTAATAGTCACCTATATCACTCCGGCCACCTCGGGCGGAACCAAAAAGTACGTATACATACAATTACCATGTCAACATCTAAACCTTATTCTAAAAAAAAAAATGAAAAGAGCTAACATGAATTAATGCATGATATTGAAACCAAATAGAGAAGAAATCTTAAAATTGTGGTTATTTTGAATATACATGCAAACTACGAAGTATATTTTATTAAAAACAGTGGTTACGTTGTTTTGAAATCTTTGAGATCTTGTAAGACAACTGTGTGTTAGAAGATTTAGTTAATTAATTATATTCTGATATCCGTCATGTAATTGTGATTATATTTTTAAAACTTTAATTTAATGAGTTTAATGATAAGTTGAACTTGTGTTTATGTTTTTCTACGACTAGGGTTCCTTATAGAAGAATAACACAATATAATTGAAAGATCTCTATCTTTCAAGGATCTCATAAGCAAAGAGGTCTGCGAGGATAATGAATTTATTCTAGTTCATAATATATCATGGATCCAAGTGTTTCTAATTATTGATTAGTCAGTATATGATTATTTATAGAGTTAATGATCAAAATAGGACTAAAAGTCATTCACTTTGCACAAATAGGACCAAAAAATAAACTATGTTTCCATAGGACTAAGGGAGTGTTTGCAATCATTAAAAAAAAAGCACTTCTCGGGTTTTGGCTTAAAAAAGCACTTATTTATCAAACACTACCAATTTTTACTTTTTCTCGGCTTGCGTGTGAAAAGTGCTTTCCCCCTTTCTATTACACAAAAAGCACTTATTTTACCAAACACTATCAACTTTTACTTTTCAAAATCACTTTTTTCTCAAACACTATCAACTTTTCCTACTAATCACTTTTTCCTTACATCTCCAAAAGTGCTTTTTTTAAGCAGAAGCAGTTGCAAACACTCCCTAATTATGTGTGTCTTGGACAAATATACCCTTATACCTATTGGAATGTTTTAATTCATAATAAAATAATAAAAAATAATAAAAATTCGTAAAATACACCAAAAAATTAATAAAAATATTTTGAATAATAATAAATTTAAAAAAAAAAATAAAAAAATTAAAAACAATAAAAAAAAATCAATTTTTTTTTGTCACCGCCGCCTCTGCCGCCCTAGCACCACCACCTCTAGTCATTTGGGAAAAAATGCCAAATTTATTATGAATTCCATATTTTTGGCATAATTCAGAATGATTTAAGATGACAGAAAAAAAATGTTGGCATTGTCAAAGAGAAATATGCCACATTTTTGGCATTTTTCGAAAAAAATGGAAGTTTGTAGGAAATATGACATTTTTTTTAACGGTCGGAGGTGGTGGTGCAGGGAGGCGGTACCACCACCTCCTGTCACCGGGGTAAAAACATGCCAAAAAAATTATGAATGCCATATTTTTGGCAAAAGTCAAAAGGATTCAAGTTGGCAGAATGAAAATGTTGGCATTCTCATAGAGAAATATGCCATTTTTGTGGAATTTTAAAAAAGAAAATGGCATTTTTTACACCGATCGGAGGTGGTGGTTCAAGGAGGTAGTACAGGCGGTGAGAAAGGTATCCATTTTTTTTTAATTTTTTTATGGAGTTTTACTAATTTTTATTAATTTTCAAAAAAATTAAAAAATTAAAATAAATTCTTATTTTTTATTTTATAAAAATTTTATTAATTTTTTTATTATTTTTCTACGAATTATTGAAATTTTTTCGGATTTATTATTAATTAAACATTTAATTATGACGTTTAGCTATCTTTTACTAATATTTAAAGAAGGGGTAAGAATGGAAGGAAGAAATGAGTATGTTTCCAATAGGACCACTATGGTCCTATTTTGGAATAAAAACATAGGAAGTCCTATTTTGAGTTTTTGCCATAATTTTAGTCCTATTTGAAGTAATTTCTATTATTTATAATTATGTATAATTATATGAGGCCGATCTTGAAATTTAATTATACAATTGCTATTAGAGTCATGTTATTAGATATCATAAATTATGCGTTGTATCACACCATATCATTCTTATATGAAAAACCATTGATAAAATTATAAGTTATATGTCTCCGACTAGTCCCCGTCTAGGCACTCGCCTAGGAGATAGGCGCTGAGTTGGCACCCGACTAGCACCTAGCGCATTTTAGAACATTAGTTATATATAGATCACCCAAAGGTGAATCATGCGTGTATATTCTATTGCAATTTAAGAGACTAATTTTTATACATAGATTAAAATTGGGTGCATGTTCAAAGACAATACTCATTAGTCAAAATGTAAATAATTGTCTATTTTTATATAGGAAAAATAATTCAAATAATCTAAACTTTGAAGGGGTATGAGATAGCTAGACATCCCAAGCCTGCATATGTAATTATTTAAATGCCACAACTTTATATAAAAAGTTATTTTAGCCAATGGTCAAACTTAATATAGATCCCATTTGGTAACATCGAACTCGGCTGAATCGACTTATTCTGCTGAAATTTATGAAGTTCTGGCTGAAGTGGTTATATTGGCTGATTCTGTTTATTTATGAAAAAAAATATTTAAAATATACTCCGTCCCGCTATGATTGTCCCATTTTACCATTTCGGTCTGTCCCACTAAGATTGTCTCATACCTTATTTGGTAAAGTTTGTGTGTGGTTATATTGACTGATTCTGTTTATTTATGAAAAAAAATATTTAAAATATACGTAGTATTTTATTAGTAAAATAAAGAAAAACTTATGTGAAAAGATAGTTAAAATGATCGTGTACAGTAACTTCAGCAACTACAGCCATAAAAGTAACTCCGATCTTACATTTTCTTATTATCATACAATTCAGCAAGCGAAATAAAAAGTTACGTGTTTGATGAAAAGTTGAATGATAAATTTGATAAGTCGAAAAACAAGGTCACCAAACGAGCTCATAATGTTTCATACAAAGTACTTACTCGCCCCTTGGCTTGCTGGTTGATAAATGCTTCTTCCCCGGTGGAGAGTTCTTAGCTGTTGGATAACCTTCAGGTTTATTTGTAGCTGCTAGTCACATAAATCAGGCATACATAAATATAATGCAACTCCATTCACACGTACGGAAATAGATAGTATTATTTATATTTTATTAATAAGGTAAAGAAAAAAAAAGATGGATATAATCAAGCATAGACTGTGTTTGGATATTGGTTGTTCAGCCAAAACACCGCATGATGATTGCAACGTTTCAAGGAGAAATACAAACGGCCCCATATTCTTAATATTTTGAAAACAGCCTTGGCCGGACGGCGGTTCCTATCAGGCCGGCTGGACAGGAAGAGTGATGGACAAAGCATATTCTTAATATGTGTACCTATTGGAGACACTTGTTCCATCCTCGTCGCGCTTTCTGCTTTGCCCGCCATTTTACGTACAGCCCCCATCAAATACGACATGAGTCGATCTTTCTTTATTAAACGTAGTATATATTATTCCGGTAAAGAAAGATATACACTACTCTTTACTCCTAGCTTACTGCTTTCTGCTTACTACTCCAATGTTGGACACCCCATATATATAGTACATACATACTCCGTAGGGGTGAATGTGTGATACAAAAAAAAGGATGACACCCCATCCCTGAGGGCCCCCCAAAACTGACCGAACGGCACGATGGGAGGATGTAAATTGGACTATAATCACAATCTGACACATAGAGAGTGGTGGTCTGTCCCCGGTACTTGCAGAAGCCCTATGCATTTTTCAGCATAGTAACCCCTCATCGCAGTTGCCGGGATTCGAATCCGAGACCTAACTCTTGTAGCACTCCCTTGCTACCAGTTGAGTTACACCCACAGGTAAGATTGTGTGATTCTAGGAAATAGCTAGGGTGGTGCCATGGTGGGCCCTCTGAGTTAGGAAATACCTATTTTTTATTCAATAATTGATCCGTATTGGCGGATTGTCTTTTTCAATTATTCAGTTCTTTATTATTTGACTTATTCTCATTTTTAATGTTTTCGATTTCACCATTTTATTAATTGTTTCAGAAAAGCATGATATGTGTGTCACTTGGCTAATTATATACGTACTACCAATTTGATGAATTAGTTCTACATTTATCAAAGTTTATTATGAGAATAAATTTTACAATTGAGGGATTCAATTATGTATTAATTATTTCGTTTTTTTATGTTTCATACGTTTATGATCAAGTCCATGTGAAAGGAGATGGATAATGTTGATTAATTAGATGAGTTGTTCATACTTTTTAGGACAAATTCCGAAACATCAAAAAAGAAAGAAGAAAGTGAAAGGTGAAGATAGATTGAATTGTCCGAATTTCACGGAGGAATTTCCGATCCATCATAAGAATGAGGAAATGCTTGAGATAGTTTGAACCGTGTTATAGAAATAAGTCTCGTTGAGGATCAAATTAAGTGAAGGAGTCGAGACATGCTTTGTGGAATTTTAGGATTGGCAGTTTAGCCGGAGCTTACTTTTGTGAAAAAATTGTCCGAAATCCGTCGGCAAAGTGAGCAATTGGACAGAAGAGACTCTATTTTAATTTTTAAGGGAGAATTTGATTTTGCACATTACTTTTCAGGTGATATTGGACTTTAATTTGCATCCTATTTTCAAAAAACTTTAACTTTGCACCCCAACTCATACTATTTTTTGAAGAAAAAATTCTAAATGGAGTGCAAAATCAAAGGAATTTTAAGTAGAATGTGGCGGAAAACTAAAGTTTTTTCAAAATGAGGTGCAAAGTTCAATATTACCCAAAAAGTGAGGTGCAAAGTCAAATTTCTCCTATTTTAAATAGTAAAAACTCTCCGTGTCTAAGGATAGAACCCAATTACTTTGAAACTGACAGAAATACGTACGAATTTTGCTAATTCGTAGTATTTAATTATTTAATTTTTTTCTACCTTAGTATATCTCTCAAATCGTTTATTTCGGTCATACTTTACATCAAATAAGCCCTTATATACGAGGCTATGTCCGGTCGTAGTCATTTGGGGCAGTTCCCTGTGGAATTTTTTATAAATTTTTTTGAACATCTGATTCATTAAGTCTAGTTTACTCATACCAAATTTCAGCTAACAATTCAATCGGGAAGGCATTCAAATGAATTCAATCGATTTGATAAATATTCGTTGTTCATGGTTCGTAAAGCCTTTTCAAGCTTGTTGTTCCGATGTTTCAATTACTCGCCCTCCTCCTGAACCACCGCCTCGCTTTGGGAAGAAGAAGATGATCAATTGGATCTCCTTTTCGGTGGCTGGTCAAACCGATGCTTCACAAAATGTTCGCTCGACTGATTTTCCGTTGTTGGTTGCTGGTCAAACCAATTCTCCCTTTCCGGTGGCTGGTGAAGCCGGATCTGGATCTTTTAGTTGTAATTTTTTATTTTCTCTTTGGAGTAGCAAGAAGAGCAGCAAGGCTATTAGTGATGAGTGCCCTAGATACCAACTGAGTTCCTAGTGAGGTAAAAGTCTGGGGGGGGGGGGGGGTGAATAGACTTTTAAATCTTTTCGGTTTTTAACCCCTTTACCTCTAACTGAAAATGTTCCAACATCTTTTGAGAGATATTGAAACATGCAACGGAAGTCTTGACCTCAAGAAGATGACACTATATAGAAACAAAGGTTATGACCCTTTTAGTTGTGAGAAAGATGGGTTAAACATGATACAAGTGTGTTTGCCAGAAGCAGTAGACTCAAGGAGCAGGCTGCTGAAGTTCCTGAAGAAGATGGCTGCCAGACAGTTTAGGAGCTGACTGCCGATCCTTAGGAGCAGGCTGCCGAAATGGGCTACCAGCTTATTTAGTTAAATTATAGCAATGAACTATACTCTAACGTAGTGGCTGCTTTAGAACTAGTCTAGCACACAAGTAAGAAGGATTTAGACCAATGGAAATAGGTCACTTTGAAAAACAGATAACAAGGAGATGACTCACTGTGAACTGGGAAAAGTTCACTGGACAATTTTAGTGAGCAAGCTGTTTTGTTGTGTAATTGTGAAGGTGAGTGAGTACTGAATATGTGTTAGGAGCAGAATGTAAAGATGACACACAATGTATCCTGGTTCAGAGGTGGTGTAATCCTCCTACATCCGTCCCAATCTATTTCAGATGAATTTCCACTAAATGAATATCACATTACATTTAGTGCCCCAACCTACCCTTGGCCCAGGCGTAGGTTGTGAGGTTTTTCACAAGGAACTTAAACAACGTTCCAAGATACTCAGTCCTCCAAGATTTTTCACTAATGGCATTGACTCGCCAAGAGCTACTCATGTCCTTGTCCTTTTCCACCTTCTGGATTTGATCACGAAGCCCTCTGATCGGTGTATTTTTTAGTGTGTGAAGTAAAACGTAGTTCGCTAATCCGAATAATAACCAGACCACGAGTATCGTCTCTAAGGAGTAGCAAAAAGGAAGTTTTAAATACTATCCGTGATCACAGGCTAGCACAGGTCATGGTAATCTTTCCAAATAATTTTTTTGGGTCGTTAAAAAAATTACTAACTAACAGCGAGTGCAAAAATAAATAGAGTAAGAAAAAAAATATGAAATTGACTCTAGATATTAAAACAGGGTTCAAATTGGATGGTTCGGGTTCTGGGTGTTCTTTCGGGATTAGAATTAAGTAAATTATTTTTCAAATATTCCTGGAAAGAAAATGAAATAAACTCTCATAGACAAGAATTAAATCAATATTTCACAATCCTAACTTATTTCTAAGGTCAGATTGCTTGTATAAGACCTGAGCTAATTTAACTCAATTTCTCATAGACAAGAATTGAATTAAATCCAGAAATTCATATATGAGGTGATCAAATTCATATAGACAATTAAGAGTAATCTTATACAATTTTCCTGAAAATTAATGGAATTTCAAAAACTAAATTCACACCCTTAAGAACCCATGAATCCTAGCCCCAATTCAAACCCTATGTAGTATTAGCTACTCATACTTAAAACTAACATCACAATAATTTTCATAACATTATATGGAGCTAGTTAAATAATTAATTAAAGTGAAAAAAAACAGTGACTTAATTAAATGAGAAGAAAGAAAGTTATTAACTATAGAATAAGAAAAATCAATCCACAATAAGAATTAGAAATGTAGAATATGCTGAATCTAAGTTGAATTGAAAGGAATTGAGGAAAATTTGAAAATTAGGAACCTCCTTCGTTCTATCTGCTGCTACGGCTCTTCTAAGAGTAAAGGAAGTATTTGTAATTGCTGCTGCGGTTTCGGAAGAGAAGCAAAAAAAAGAAACTGCTTTTTGCGGCTAATTGACATAACAAAGAAGAATGGAATCTGCGGCTAGCTAATTCTGAAGGAAAACCAAAACTGCTCATCCGGCTGCGATCTAGATTCTAGGGGAAAAAACCTCCGCCCGTGGTCTTTTTTTTGGGCTGTTTGTTCTCTTTTTTTCTTTTCTTTTTGGACTTCACTTAATAAAGTAACCCGCAAATGATTCGGCCCAAACAATATATTATTCACCGCAAATTCGGCCTGCAAAATCACAACTCACCACAACTGCTAATAACATGTAACTTTACAATCAAATTACTCCAAAAATGTCAAATTGTGTAGAAAAATACTAAACCGAATACGAATGCCACCGGGTACCGAAAAATAACAAATTTTCACTCAAAACCCCCAATAGTCACCTATTAATTATAAAAATTAGACAATTAACACCCAAAATATGAGTAAAAGATAGGAACGGAACGAGCCTATCACCATCCAGAAAGTCTAACACTAGTCTAGAATACATGGATGTATTGCTAAACTACCAACTAATCTAAACTCTATAGATGTGTATGAATTGTAGCTAGTCTAAGAGCATTAAACGAGTGGAGTGGTAGCCGAAGTGTAGAAGGGAAATCAGCTGGCTGGATATCTTCGTGTAATATGATTTCCTTCTATCCACTTGGCTCCTCTCGTTTTACCACACTTGGTAATCCCATACTCCTGTATTTATAGACTTGATCATTACATCTCCACCGTTGGCTGAGGAAATGAATCTTGACCGTAGCTTGATCTACTTGTTTTGTTCCACTTGACTGAGGCAGCATGATTATCCCTTGTCACGTCGTGACACGGATCGTCTATCTTCAGCTCAACTTGTTTACACATTTCAATGCAAGATAAAAGATATTTTATCTTTATTTTATTACGTAAAAACTAGTATAAAGCTAAGTGATATTTCAATGCTACCTTACAACGAACGAACACTTACTTTTGTAAAATAAATTTATAAGAAATTTATAATGTGATTAAAATCTCTTATAAATTTACTTTGTATCAAATTGTTCTTTTGTTTGCAAGTTGGTCTTTTGTCTAAGTGTTTTGTGCTAAGAGAAGAGAGAATTGGATTTCGGATGCCTTGACTGGAAATCCAAATTTCAGCTGGCTGCTGAGTTTGGGAGCAGGCTGCTGAAAACTGGTTTTTCCAGTAGGCTTCCTAACAATGTATATCAGTTAACTCTTTTCGTACCTTTTTCTTTTTTTTTTGGTCTTTTTCTTCATATTTTATGGTACGTTTAACTTCTCTTTTTAGTACTTTTTACTTTTTATGAGTACTTTACCACTAAATATGGAGCACATTACAAATAAACAAAGTAGAACATAAGTAGTAGACTAGTCTAATACAGGGATAAAGGGGTTTGGCATCATCAAAACTATTTCATCAAAATCAGGGGACTTAATAGTTAGACTAGACTACATTATTGTGGGGTTAGCGATGTGGAAGAATTCATTGGATTTGTTCTGTTCTATGTCTCATCCCATTGTAACCTTAGACATTTCATTCTCTTGTATCTTTGCTATCGTCTAATAATAAACTAGTATTCTACCCGTATGATGCACCTGAACCACCGTCTCGCTTTGGGAAGAAGAAGATGATCAATTGGATCTCCTTTTCGGTGGCTTGTCAAACCGATGCTTCAGAAAATTTCTGCTCGACTAATTTTCATTTGTTGGTTGCTGGTCAAACCAATTCTCTCTTTCCCTAAAATGTAGTTCTAAGTTAGTATGCATTATAATTTAGTAGGGAAGAAATGCATATCCAAAATAAAATCAAGTAAATATACCTACTCATCATACCTCACCCTTTCATGAGTCTTCCCTCCTCCAGCATGCGTAGGTACTTCATACACTGATACACCCTAACGACTCAAAACCTGAAGGCCCAAGTGGTCTTCTTGTGATCAATCTCTTTTATGGAGGACCACAATTGATTCTCTTTGAGCTTTAAGACATTAATGCACTGTGATCATAGAAACTAAAGAAACTCAATGGGAAATGTGTTGTGGTGAGAATGCCTGTGTTGTGTGTACTATTTATAGCCGAACATAGTGGCCCAAATTATTCTCAGGAAGGCCCAATACAAATTCAAAATTTCAAATATCGTTTCAAACTCCAAGTGTCATCAGAGCCCCATTAATTAAATTTCTTTTTCTAGACTCAACACCCACCAACCTTGAAAGTGCTGTAGATTTGAGAACTATTATTGGAAGGATTGTCAAATGTAATACGTCTTGTTATAATTGTAAAGATTCCTTTTGCAATAAATGCAATCTAGCACTTCTTTCAAGTGGCTGAGCAGAAACCCTTAAATTAAATATTTTTTTTTACCAACTTCAACCTACCTGGAAAACCCCTAAAGGTTGGGACCACACTCAGGAAGGGACAGGGTGAAGGTCACTGGGTTGATTTTAAATATGAGAAGCTGCCTAGTTTTTGTTTTTCTTGTGGTATTATAGGACATGCTGAAAGGTTCTGCCCCCTTGTGTATGAGAGGAATGGCACAAGTACTACTAGGGTGTATGGGGCCAGTCTACGAGCAGGAGGGGGAGGAAAGGCTTGGTTAGAGAGAGGGAACAAGTGGATCGTATCCGAAGGACCTGGGGAGGCAAGCGGGATAGTCCGCGAGGAGGGAGGTAGCTCTGGTCTGGGTAGGAAAAACTAGAACACCCATGCAGCAGGCAACGTGATGGCCGGAGGGGAGTACACGGATGCAGCAGCAATGGAGGACAAGAGTGGAGAGCCAAAACGTAGGCGGACTTGGGAGGTATCTGACGCAGCAGGAGAAGGAGGAGAGACTATGGCACTAGACCCAAAAAACGGGGAGGGGGCGGGCCTAGACTCCCTGACCCGCCACATTCACTGAAGAAGATTGGAGTCGGGGACGAGTGCTGGTGCTTGTTCCGAGGCTTCAGGCTACTGTTTAATTTCCACGCTTTGGTTATGTTTGATTTTATTTTTTGCTCTCAGTTTGTTTGCATTTCAGGCACAACGTAAGGCCATACCACAACGATGACCATTTTATGTAGCACGCATGGGCTCCACAGCACCGTCGTGCCTGGCTTTCGGGCGGGCTCGTCCATCCTTGCTCTGGGATGGCGACCGTCGCTCTTATGCAGCACGCACGGGCTCCACAACACCGTCGTGCCTGGCTTTCAGGCGGGCTCGTCCACCCTTGCTCTGGGATGGCGACCGTCGCTCTTATGCAGCACGCACGGGCTCCACAGCACCGTCGTGCCTGGCTTTCGGTCGGGCTCGTCCATCCTTGCTCTGGGATTGCAACCGCCGCTCTTATGCAGCACGCACGGTCTCCACAGCACCGTCGTGCCTACCTTTCGGGCGGGCTCGTCCATCCTTGCTCTGGGATGGCGATCGTCGCTCTTATGCAGCACGCACTGTCTCCACAGCACCGTCGTGCCTGGCTTTCGGGCGGGCTCGTCCATCCTTGCTCTGGGATGACGACCGTCGCTCTTATGCAGCACCCACGGGCTCCACAGCACCGTCGTGCCTGGCTCTCAGTCGGGCTCGTCCATCCTTGATCTGGGATGGCGACCACCGCTTTATACAGCACGAGCGGCTGGCTTTGCAGCGCCGTCGTGCTTAGTGCGGGATTGCACCTCACTTATGACTTGTGCATGCCTTGCGTCCAGGACTGTTCAAAGACACTGATTCAGGGAAGGCAAGGAAAGACGTGAGCAGGAGTATACTTTCTCGAGCACAAGGAAATACGTGAGCAGGAGTATACTTTCTCGAGCAGATTCACAGGCTCACTACTCAAGAAACTGGGGGACTTGTGTTGAGGAATATTATCCCGGCCTACCATTGTTTTGAGGCCCGAGGCATCACCTCGACAAGGAGCCTAGTCGTCGAGGCCCAATTAGGCCCAACCGGCCCACTTAGGCCTATTGGCCCGTTAGAATAGCCCTAAAACCCCTTACCCTCCTATAAATAGGAATGAAGGCTTCCAGGGAAGGGGATCCTTTTTTTTGGCCTTTTGGCTCTTCTCTCCCAGGAGCTCTTATCCTTCATTACTTCTTCTTTAGAGCTAGCAACAAACTCCATTAATGGAGGTTCTACACTTGTACTATGTAAAAAAGGTGAGGAGAGCATATTAATGAGAAAGAGCGGGCTTGGACGTTAGCCTAAAAAGTCCTGTGATTTTCTCCCTTTCCGGGTTTCCACGTAAAAATAGCCAGTTCATACACTTTTATATTTATTATTTACTTTTATACCGAATCCATCGTCTTTAATATCCGAAGTTTATGTTGGGCTCACGTTAAACATTGTTCTCACTCGATTCTAAATCTATATATGTGTGCGTGGGGGAGAGAGTAAATGCTTAACATGTGCAGGGCCGGTCCTGGGGCATGGGCAAAGGGGCATGCGCCCAGGGCCCATTGCTCCCTTAGGGCCCATAAATTTCCCAATTATATATATATATATATATATATATATATAGGAAAAACTTCCGGTAAGGTATACCTTACCGGAGCCGCCGTGCGGCCTCCACGTTTTGAGGACCTTTCCGGTGGAATTTTTCAATGAAATTTTTTGAGCATGTGATTCATCAAGTCTAGTACATCCACACCAAATTTCAGCAAAAAATTCAATCGGGAAGGCAGCCAAACGATTTTTGGAAGATAACTGCGTTTTATATGTATATAAAAAGTGCAGTTATCTTCCAAAAATCATTTGACTGCCTTCCCGATTGAATTTTTTGATGAAATTTGGTATGGATATACTAGACTTGATGAATAACATGCTCAAAAAATTTCATCGAAAAATTCCACCGGGAAGGCCCTCAAAACGTGGAGGCCGCACGGAGGCTCCGGTAAGGTATATCTTCCCGGAAGAGTTCCCTATACACACACACACACACACACACACACACACACACATGTATTTTAAATTTATATACATTATATTATTTATAATAATTTAAAATGAAATTAAACTTATAATTTCTTTGATACTTTCAATTCTTTATTCAACAACATTTACAAGATACAAGTCTAAAGTTTTGTAACATCCATACCATAATTATTTGGGAATAATATTCATCATTACTTTGGATTCATTAAGGGTTAGCGCATAAATGTCAATCTTTCCATTTATTTCTCTCATGTAATTCCGTGATTCATTGATAGGATTTTGCTAATTTCCTTTGACTCTCTCATGTAAGTGAAAGTCTGAATTATAATATTCAGAATTTAGAACCTTGCAGTTTGTTCTGATCTCGTGAAAACATGATTTAAAATATGAAAACATTACTCCATAAATGACATAACTTTCACGTCTTTCACTAATTCAAAAATTTATATTGTAAGTAACAATTGCACTACTTAAATTTACGTACATTTTTTATATAAAAAATTATAAACATTCCCACATTGTTCGCAAGGCCTACTTTTTATGTATTGTCCCGGGCTTTTTGCATTACGCATAATATTTATCAAAATGTCATTGCAATTATTTGATATTGATCAACTTGGTTTGATCAAAGTTAAAAAGTAAACCAACCGATCTTCATTGTGCATTACATTTTGTCAAGTGTGTTACCACATTAAGCATTGTTCTCAATATCAAACCTCCTCCTATATACACACACATATATACTACGTATATTGATCGACATCAACTAATATAATGGAATTGAATTGATCGACATCAACTAATATAATGGAATTGAATATTTGAATCATCCCTAAATGACATCAAATTAGTTAAAATGGCATGAGTACGGTAAGAGTTTCCTTAGCACTATTATTCATGTATAAATAAAACTCATCAATTTTGTGAGAATATCAGTATTTATATTTTTTTAGTAGCATATGACCAAATTGAAAATGAAAAACATGTGGAATAAAAACAGGAACAATCAATCATGATAGTGGTTACTCCGTTGTAGCTAAAAATAGGAACGGGTATTAATTATACATTCATTATAATAGGTAAAAACATAAGCAATCATATTCTAAAAAAATTATACATTTCAATAATAATGTTAATGACAATTTTCTCAAGAATTTAACTCTATTGATCGATATGTGAAAACACAAGTGGGACAACTTAAGATTATACTCCGTATATGGAGTAAAATACACACAGATGTTGTAGTATTAAAAGTACTATATATATATGAGTGCAGAAAACATTTAAAAAATTATTTGGAATGATAAATATTTCTCTTTCAACAAAATGTGAAACAATACATATTTCTCTTTCAATATATAAAACTAGCTAGCCACGTTTTACATCAAAGATCTCAGTATGAAAAACACCATCGCTTATGCCGCGACCACCGCCGCCGCCGCCTCCGCCGCCGCCGCCTCCGCCGCCGCCGCCGCGGCTACCAAAGCAACAACAACCACTGTAGGAAATCCAAAGGGTGGATGTAATTAATTAATATATTTAATATGCTTCAGAATTGAAATTCAAAGGATGGAAATTCAAAATGTCTCCTTCGGTCCTTCCCCCTTCTAATTTTTATCTCCTCTATAAGTAATAGGCTAAAGGGTAGATAGGTACTTCAAAAAATCATTTGACTGCCTTCCCGGTTGAATTTTTAGCTGAAATTTGGTATGAGTAAACTATACTTAATGAAGAAGATGTTCAAAAAATTTCATCAAAAAACTCCACTAGTAGGAACCGCCCCAATTGGCGACGGCCGGGCATAACCTCCTATATAAGAGGCTAATTGAACACTTTAATTTAGTTCATGTACCTATTTGACCATTTAGCCTAAGTAATAAAGCCCGTAGAAAGTTCTAAACAATTGTTCGTATCCTAATAGTCACCTATATCACTCCGGCCACCTCGGGCGGAACCAAAAAGTACGTATACATACAATTACCATGTCAACATCTAAACCTTATTCTAAAAAAAAAATGAAAAGAGCTAACATGAATTAATGCATGATATTGAAACCAAATAGAGAAGAAATCTTAAAATTGTGGTTATTTTGAATATACATGCAAAATACGAAGTATATTTTATTAAAAACAGTGGTTACGTTGTTTTGAAATCTTTGAGATCTTGTAAGACAACTGTGTGTTAGAAGATTTAGTTAATTAATTATATTCTGATATCCGTCATGTAATTGGGATTATATTTTTAAAACTTTAATTTAATGAGTTTAATGATAAGTTGAACTTGTGTTTATGTTTTTCTACGACTAGGGTTCCTTATAGAAGAATAACACAATATAATTGAAAGATCTCTATCTTTCAAGGATCTCATAAGCAAAGAGGTCTGCGAGGATAATGAATTTATTCTAGTTCATAATATATCATGGATCCAAGTGTTTCTAATTATTGATTAGTCAGTATATGATTATTTATAGAGTTAATGATCAAAATAGGACTAAAAGTCATTCACTTTGCACAAATAGGACCAAAAAATAAACTATGTTTCCATAGGACTAAGGGAGTGTTTGCAATCATTAAAAAAAAAGCACTTCTCGGGTTTTGGCTTAAAAAAGCACTTATTTATCAAACACTACCAATTTTTACTTTTTCTCGGCTTGCGTGTGAAAAGTGCTTTCCCCCTTTCTATTACACAAAAAGCACTTATTTTACCAAACACTATCAACTTTTACTTTTCAAAATCACTTTTTTCTCAAACACTATCAACTTTTCCTACTAATCACTTTTTCCTTACATCTCCAAAAGTGCTTTTTTTAAGTTGCAAACACTCCCTAATTATGTGTGTCTTGGACAAATATACCCTTATACCTATTGGAATGTTTTAATTCATAATAAAATAATAAAAAATAATAAAAATTCGTAAAATACACCAAAAAATTAATAAAAATATTTTGAATAATAATAAATTTAAAAAAAAAATAAAAAAATTAAAAACAATAAAAAAAAATCAAATTTTTTTTGTCACCGCCGCCTCTGCCGCCCTAGCACCACCACCTCTAGTCATTTGGGAAAAAATGCCAAATTTATTATGAATTCCATATTTTTGGCATAATTCAGAATGATTTAAGATGACAGAAAAAAATGTTGGCATTGTCAAAGAGAAATATGCCACATTTTTGGCATTTTTCGAAAAAATGGAAGTTTGTAGGAAATATGACATTTTTTTTAACGGTCGGAGGTGGTGGTGCAGGGAGGCGGTACCACCACCTCCTGTCACCGGGGTAAAAACATGCCAAAAAAATTATGAATGCCATATTTTTGGCAAAAGTCAAAAGGATTCAAGTTGGCAGAATGAAAATGTTGGCATTCTCATAGAGAAATATGCCATTTTTGTGGAATTTTAAAAAAGAAAGTGGCATTTTTTACACCGATCGGAGGTGGTGGTTCAAGGAGGTAGTACAGGCGGTGAGAAAGGTATCCATTTTTTTTTAATTTTTTTATGGAGTTTTACTAATTTTTATTAATTTTCAAAAAAATTAAAAAATTAAAATAAATTCTTATTTTTTATTTTATAAAAATTTTATTAATTTTTTTATTATTTTTCTACGAATTATTGAAATTTTTTCGGATTTATTATTAATTAAACATTTAATTATGACGTTTAGCTATCTTTTACTAATATTTAAAGAAGGGGTAAGAATGGAAGGAAGAAATGAGTATGTTTCCAATAGGACCACTATGGTCCTATTTTGGAATAAAAACATAGGAAGTCCTATTTTGAGTTTTTGCCATAATTTTAGTCCTATTTGAAGTAATTTCTATTATTTATAATTATGTATAATTATATGAGGCCGATCTTGAAATTTAATTATACAATTGCTATTAGAGTCATGTTATTAGATATCATAAATTATGCGTTGTATCACACCATATCATTCTTATATGAAAAACCATTGATAAAATTATAAGTTATATGTCTCCGACTAGTCCCCGTCTAGGCACTCGCCTAGGAGATAGGCGCTGAGTTGGCACCCGACTAGCACCTAGCGCATTTTAGAACATTAGTTATATATAGATCACCCAAAGGTGAATCATGCGTGTATATTCTATTGCAATTTAAGAGACTAATTTTTATACATAGATTAAAATTGGGTGCATGTTCAAAGACAATACTCATTAGTCAAAATGTAAATAATTGTCTATTTTTATATAGGAAAAATAATTCAAATAATCTAAACTTTGAAGGGGTATGAGATAGCTAGACATCCCAAGCCTGCATATGTAATTATTTAAATGCCACAACTTTATATAAAAAGTTATTTTAGCCAATGGTCAAACTTAATATAGATCCCATTTGGTAACATCGAACTCGGCTGAATCGACTTATTCTGCTGAAATTTATGAAGTTCTGGCTGAAGTGGTTATATTGGCTGATTCTGTTTATTTATGAAAAAAAATATTTAAAATATACTCCGTCCCGCTATGATTGTCCCATTTTACCATTTCGGTCTGTCCCACTAAGATTGTCTCATACCTTATTTGGTAAAGTTTGTGTGTGGTTATATTGACTGATTCTGTTTATTTATGAAAAAAAATATTTAAAATATACGTAGTATTTTATTAGTAAAATAAAGAAAAACTTATGTGAAAAGATAGTTAAAATGATCGTGTACAGTAACTTCAGCAACTACAGCCATAAAAGTAACTCCGATCTTACATTTTCTTATTATCATACAATTCAGCAAGCGAAATAAAAAGTTACGTGTTTGATGAAAAGTTGAATGATAAATTTGATAAGTCGAAAAACAAGGTCACCAAACGAGCTCATAATGTTTCATACAAAGTACTTACTCGCCCCTTGGCTTGCTGGTTGATAAATGCTTCTTCCCCGGTGGAGAGTTCTTAGCTGTTGGATAACCTTCAGGTTTATTTGTAGCTGCTAGTCACATAAATCAGGCATACATAAATATAATGCAACTCCATTCACACGTACGGAAATAGATAGTATTATTTATATTTTATTAATAAGGTAAAGAAAAAAAAAGATGGATATAATCAAGCATAGACTGTGTTTGGATATTGGTTGTTCAGCCAAAACACCGCATGATGATTGCAACGTTTCAAGGAGAAATACAAACGGCCCCATATTCTTAATATTTTGAAAACAGCCTTGGCCGGACGGCGGTTCCTATCAGGCCGGCTGGACAGGAAGAGTGATGGACAAAGCATATTCTTAATATGTGTACCTATTGGAGACACTTGTTCCATCCTCGTCGCGCTTTCTGCTTTGCCCGCCATTTTACGTACAGCCCCCATCAAATACGACATGAGTCGATCTTTCTTTATTAAACGTAGTATATATTATTCCGGTAAAGAAAGATATACACTACTCTTTACTCCTAGCTTACTGCTTTCTGCTTACTACTCCAATGTTGGACACCCCATATATATAGTACATACATACTCCGTAGGGGTGAATGTGTGATACAAAAAAAAGGATGACACCCCATCCCTGAGGGCCCCCCAAAACTGACCGAACGGCACGATGGGAGGATGTAAATTGGACTATAATCACAATCTGACACATAGAGAGTGGTGGTCTGTCCCCGGTACTTGCAGAAGCCCTATGCATTTTTCAGCATAGTAACCCCTCATCGCAGTTGCCGGGATTCGAATCCGAGACCTAACTCTTGTAGCACTCCCTTGCTACCAGTTGAGTTACACCCACAGGTAAGATTGTGTGATTCTAGGAAATAGCTAGGGTGGTGCCATGGTGGGCCCTCTGAGTTAGGAAATACCTATTTTTTATTCAATAATTGATCCGTATTGGCGGATTGTCTTTTTCAATTATTCAGTTCTTTATTATTTGACTTATTCTCATTTTTAATGTTTTCGATTTCACCATTTTATTAATTGTTTCAGAAAAGCATGATATGTGTGTCACTTGGCTAATTATATACGTACTACCAATTTGATGAATTAGTTCTACATTTATCAAAGTTTATTATGAGAATAAATTTTACAATTGAGGGATTCAATTATGTATTAATTATTTCGTTTTTTTATGTTTCATACGTTTATGATCAAGTCCATGTGAAAGGAGATGGATAATGTTGATTAATTAGATGAGTTGTTCATACTTTTTAGGACAAATTCCGAAACATCAAAAAAGAAAGAAGAAAGTGAAAGGTGAAGATAGATTGAATTGTCCGAATTTCACGGAGGAATTTCCGATCCATCATAAGAATGAGGAAATGCTTGAGATAGTTTGAACCGTGTTATAGAAATAAGTCTCGTTGAGGATCAAATTAAGTGAAGGAGTCGAGACATGCTTTGTGGAATTTTAGGATTGGCAGTTTAGCCGGAGCTTACTTTTGTGAAAAAATTGTCCGAAATCCGTCGGCAAAGTGAGCAATTGGACAGAAGAGACTCTATTTTAATTTTTAAGGGAGAATTTGATTTTGCACATTACTTTTCAGGTGATATTGGACTTTAATTTGCATCCTATTTTCAAAAAACTTTAACTTTGCACCCCAACTCATACTATTTTTTGAAGAAAAAATTCTAAATGGAGTGCAAAATCAAAGGAATTTTAAGTAGAATGTGGCGGAAAACTAAAGTTTTTTCAAAATGAGGTGCAAAGTTCAATATTACCCAAAAAGTGAGGTGCAAAGTCAAATTTCTCCTATTTTAAATAGTAAAAACTCTCCGTGTCTAAGGATAGAACCCAATTACTTTGAAACTGACAGAAATACGTACGAATTTTGCTAATTCGTAGTATTTAATTATTTAATTTTTTTCTACCTTAGTATATCTCTCAAATCGTTTATTTCGGTCATACTTTACATCAAATAAGCCCTTATATACGAGGCTATGTCCGGTCGTAGTCATTTGGGGCAGTTCCCTGTGGAATTTTTTATAAATTTTTTTGAACATCTGATTCATTAAGTCTAGTTTACTCATACCAAATTTCAGCTAACAATTCAATCGGGAAGGCATTCAAATGAATTCAATCGATTTGATAAATATTCGTTGTTCATGGTTCGTAAAGCCTTTTCAAGCTTGTTGTTCCGATGTTTCAATTACTCGCCCTCCTCCTGAACCACCGCCTCGCTTTGGGAAGAAGAAGATGATCAATTGGATCTCCTTTTCGGTGGCTGGTCAAACCGATGCTTCACAAAATGTTCGCTCGACTGATTTTCCGTTGTTGGTTGCTGGTCAAACCAATTCTCCCTTTCCGGTGGCTGGTGAAGCCGGATCTGGATCTTTTAGTTGTAATTTTTTATTTTCTCTTTGGAGTAGCAAGAAGAGCAGCAAGGCTATTAGTGATGAGTGCCCTAGATACCAACTGAGTTCCTAGTGAGGTAAAAGTCTGGGGGGGGGGGGGGGTGAATAGACTTTTAAATCTTTTCGGTTTTTAACCCCTTTACCTCTAACTGAAAATGTTCCAACATCTTTTGAGAGATATTGAAACATGCAACGGAAGTCTTGACCTCAAGAAGATGACACTATATAGAAACAAAGGTTATGACCCTTTTAGTTGTGAGAAAGATGGGTTAAACATGATACAAGTGTGTTTGCCAGAAGCAGTAGACTCAAGGAGCAGGCTGCTGAAGTTCCTGAAGAAGATGGCTGCCAGACAGTTTAGGAGCTGACTGCCGATCCTTAGGAGCAGGCTGCCGAAATGGGCTACCAGCTTATTTAGTTAAATTATAGCAATGAACTATACTCTAACGTAGTGGCTGCTTTAGAACTAGTCTAGCACACAAGTAAGAAGGATTTAGACCAATGGAAATAGGTCACTTTGAAAAACAGATAACAAGGAGATGACTCACTGTGAACTGGGAAAAGTTCACTGGACAATTTTAGTGAGCAAGCTGTTTTGTTGTGTAATTGTGAAGGTGAGTGAGTACTGAATATGTGTTAGGAGCAGAATGTAAAGATGACACACAATGTATCCTGGTTCAGAGGTGGTGTAATCCTCCTACATCCGTCCCAATCTATTTCAGATGAATTTCCACTAAATGAATATCACATTACATTTAGTGCCCCAACCTACCCTTGGCCCAGGCGTAGGTTGTGAGGTTTTTCACAAGGAACTTAAACAACGTTCCAAGATACTCAGTCCTCCAAGATTTTTCACTAATGGCATTGACTCGCCAAGAGCTACTCATGTCCTTGTCCTTTTCCACCTTCTGGATTTGATCACGAAGCCCTCTGATCGGTGTATTTTTTAGTGTGTGAAGTAAAACGTAGTTCGCTAATCCGAATAATAACCAGACCACGAGTATCGTCTCTAAGGAGTAGCAAAAAGGAAGTTTTAAATACTATCCGTGATCACAGGCTAGCACAGGTCATGGTAATCTTTCCAAATAATTTTTTTGGGTCGTTAAAAAAATTACTAACTAACAGCGAGTGCAAAAATAAATAGAGTAAGAAAAAAAATATGAAATTGACTCTAGATATTAAAACAGGGTTCAAATTGGATGGTTCGGGTTCTGGGTGTTCTTTCGGGATTAGAATTAAGTAAATTATTTTTCAAATATTCCTGGAAAGAAAATGAAATAAACTCTCATAGACAAGAATTAAATCAATATTTCACAATCCTAACTTATTTCTAAGGTCAGATTGCTTGTATAAGACCTGAGCTAATTTAACTCAATTTCTCATAGACAAGAATTGAATTAAATCCAGAAATTCATATATGAGGTGATCAAATTCATATAGACAATTAAGAGTAATCTTATACAATTTTCCTGAAAATTAATGGAATTTCAAAAACTAAATTCACACCCTTAAGAACCCATGAATCCTAGCCCCAATTCAAACCCTATGTAGTATTAGCTACTCATACTTAAAACTAACATCACAATAATTTTCATAACATTATATGGAGCTAGTTAAATAATTAATTAAAGTGAAAAAAAACAGTGACTTAATTAAATGAGAAGAAAGAAAGTTATTAACTATAGAATAAGAAAAATCAATCCACAATAAGAATTAGAAATGTAGAATATGCTGAATCTAAGTTGAATTGAAAGGAATTGAGGAAAATTTGAAAATTAGGAACCTCCTTCGTTCTATCTGCTGCTACGGCTCTTCTAAGAGTAAAGGAAGTATTTGTAATTGCTGCTGCGGTTTCGGAAGAGAAGCAAAAAAAAGAAACTGCTTTTTGCGGCTAATTGACATAACAAAGAAGAATGGAATCTGCGGCTAGCTAATTCTGAAGGAAAACCAAAACTGCTCATCCGGCTGCGATCTAGATTCTAGGGGAAAAAACCTCCGCCCGTGGTCTTTTTTTTGGGCTGTTTGTTCTCTTTTTTTCTTTTCTTTTTGGACTTCACTTAATAAAGTAACCCGCAAATGATTCGGCCCAAAATATATATTATTCACCGCAAATTCGGCCTGCAAAATCACAACTCACCACAACTGCTAATAACATGTAACTTTACAATCAAATTACTCCAAAAATGTCAAATTGTGTAGAAAAATACTAAACCGAATACGAATGCCACCGGTACCGAAAAATAACAAATTTTCACTCAAAACCCCCAATAGTCACCTATTAATTATAAAAATTAGACAATTAACACCCAAAATATGAGTAAAAGATAGGAACGGAACGAGCCTATCACCATCCAGAAAGTCTAACACTAGTCTAGAATACATGGATGTATTGCTAAACTACCAACTAATCTAAACTCTATAGATGTGTATGAATTGTAGCTAGTCTAAGAGCATTAAACGAGTGGAGTGGTAGCCGAAGTGTAGAAGGGAAATCAGCTGGCTGGATATCTTCGTGTAATATGATTTCCTTCTATCCACTTGGCTCCTCTCGTTTTACCACACTTGGTAATCCCATACTCCTGTATTTATAGACTTGATCATTACATCTCCACCGTTGGCTGAGGAAATGAATCTTGACCGTAGCTTGATCTACTTGTTTTGTTCCACTTGACTGAGGCAGCATGATTATCCCTTGTCACGTCGTGACACGGATCGTCTATCTTCAGCTCAACTTGTTTACACATTTCAATGCAAGATAAAAGATATTTTATCTTTATTTTATTACGTAAAAACTAGTATAAAGCTAAGTGATATTTCAATGCTACCTTACAACGAACGAACACTTACTTTTGTAAAATAAATTTATAAGAAATTTATAATGTGATTAAAATCTCTTATAAATTTACTTTGTATCAAATTGTTCTTTTGTTTGCAAGTTGGTCTTTTGTCTAAGTGTTTTGTGCTAAGAGAAGAGAGAATTGGATTTCGGATGCCTTGACTGGAAATCCAAATTTCAGCTGGCTGCTGAGTTTGGGAGCAGGCTGCTGAAAACTGGTTTTTCCAGTAGGCTTCCTAACAATGTATATCAGTTAACTCTTTTCGTACCTTTTTCTTTTTTTTTTGGTCTTTTTCTTCATATTTTATGGTACGTTTAACTTCTCTTTTTAGTACTTTTTACTTTTTATGAGTACTTTACCACTAAATATGGAGCACATTACAAATAAACAAAGTAGAACATAAGTAGTAGACTAGTCTAATACAGGGATAAAGGGGTTTGGCATCATCAAAACTATTTCATCAAAATCAGGGGACTTAATAGTTAGACTAGACTACATTATTGTGGGGTTAGCGATGTGGAAGAATTCATTGGATTTGTTCTGTTCTATGTCTCATCCCATTGTAACCTTAGACATTTCATTCTCTTGTATCTTTGCTATCGTCTAATAATAAACTAGTATTCTACCCGTATGATGCACCTGAACCACCGTCTCGCTTTGGGAAGAAGAAGATGATCAATTGGATCTCCTTTTCGGTGGCTTGTCAAACCGATGCTTCAGAAAATTTCTGCTCGACTAATTTTCATTTGTTGGTTGCTGGTCAAACCAATTCTCTCTTTCCCTAAAATGTAGTTCTAAGTTAGTATGCATTATAATTTAGTAGGGAAGAAATGCATATCCAAAATAAAATCAAGTAAATATACCTACTCATCATACCTCACCCTTTCATGAGTCTTCCCTCCTCCAGCATGCGTAGGTACTTCATACACTGATACACCCTAACGACTCAAAACCTGAAGGCCCAAGTGGTCTTCTTGTGATCAATCTCTTTTATGGAGGACCACAATTGATTCTCTTTGAGCTTTAAGACATTAATGCACTGTGATCATAGAAACTAAAGAAACTCAATGGGAAATGTGTTGTGGTGAGAATGCCTGTGTTGTGTGTACTATTTATAGCCGAACATAGTGGCCCAAATTATTCTCAGGAAGGCCCAATACAAATTCAAAATTTCAAATATCGTTTCAAACTCCAAGTGTCATCAGAGCCCCATTAATTAAATTTCTTTTTCTAGACTCAACACCCACCAACCTTGAAAGTGCTGTAGATTTGAGAACTATTATTGGAAGGATTGTCAAATGTAATACGTCTTGTTATAATTGTAAAGATTCCTTTTGCAATAAATGCAATCTAGCACTTCTTTCAAGTGGCTGAGCAGAAACCCTTAAATTAAATATTTTTTTTTACCAACTTCAACCTACCTGGAAAACCCCTAAAGGTTGGGACCACACTCAGGAAGGGACAGGGTGAAGGTCACTGGGTTGATTTTAAATATGAGAAGCTGCCTAGTTTTTGTTTTTCTTGTGGTATTATAGGACATGCTGAAAGGTTCTGCCCCCTTGTGTATGAGAGGAATGGCACAAGTACTACTAGGGTGTATGGGGCCAGTCTACGAGCAGGAGGGGGAGGAAAGGCTTGGTTAGAGAGAGGGAACAAGTGGATCGTATCCGAAGGACCTGGGGAGGCAAGCGGGATAGTCCGCGAGGAGGGAGGTAGCTCTGGTCTGGGTAGGAAAAACTAGAACACCCATGCAGCAGGCAACGTGATGGCCGGAGGGGAGTACACGGATGCAGCAGCAATGGAGGACAAGAGTGGAGAGCCAAAACGTAGGCGGACTTGGGAGGTATCTGACGCAGCAGGAGAAGGAGGAGAGACTATGGCACTAGACCCAAAAAACGGGGAGGGGGCGGGCCTAGACTCCCTGACCCGCCACATTCACTGAAGAAGATTGGAGTCGGGGACGAGTGCTGGTGCTTGTTCCGAGGCTTCAGACTACTGTTTAATTTCCACGCTTTGGTTATGTTTGATTTTATTTTTTGCTCTCAGTTTGTTTGCATTTCAATTACTGTTTGCTTGTATTTCCAGACTTTTACACTTGTCGGGGGTGATGAAGTTTTTACTCTGGCCACGTTTGGCTCAGGTGGACCCATAATAGGATCAGCGAATCATATTGCTTTCTTTAAGGTGATTGGTTCTCCAGCTGGTTCGAGGGTCGGTGGTCAGAAGTGCTTACTTTATCAGTATTGTCCCTTGCTGAGTGTTTTATTATCAATATAAGCCTCCCAGTTACAAAAAAAAAAACTTCAACCTACCTAAAAAGTGATGTGCATTTATGAACAAAAATAGAAAGGTTAGTCAACGGAATTAAATGTTTCTTCTGCTGGTATTGGGAAGGTACCCTTTGCATTTATTTCGACCTTGCAATTAAAGAAATCAAATAGCAAAAGTTTTTCGCCCTCAAAATTTTTTAACTATATTAAAAAAATGTCAGTTCTCTGATCCACCCTGCAACATCCATTCGAGTAGATTTAAGCAGCTCAATTAATAATCTCCAACTAATTTCTTGGACCAATTGAATTCAACAGCCCGACCCAATCACACAACCCGGCCCACTGCACAACCTTGAGTTTGGGCGGGAAAACCACCTGGTTTTCCACCTCTTTTTATATAGAGGTAGATTTTTAGAGCATTATCACACGGTATCCAATTGTCCCGCCAAATATCTACTGCAACTCCGGATCCAATACGCCAAATAATTCCTTTTTTTAGAAGCTCCAGACCATGAAGAATGTCTTGCCTGGATGGTGAGCCTCCAGTTGAGAAAACAGTGTCATAAAGTTGGCCTTCAGGGAAATACTTCGCCTTAAGCACCCGAGCACACAGACTCTGAGGATATTGCAGGAGTCGCCATGCTTGCCTAGCCAATAGAGCTTGGTTGAAGGCTTTTAAATCATGAAAGCCCATTCCTCCAAAACTTTTAGGAACCACAAGTTTCTCCCAAGAAATCCAGTGAACCTTCATGTGTAACACCGTCCCCAAATGTATTTACTTTTAAGTGAATAATGTATTAAACCTTGTGGAATGGTTAATTCTTTTGCGTGAATAGTAAATTCGCACGTGGGGCCCACACCGGGAGCGGGGACCGCCCGAAAGTTCCGAAACCATATATTTTATTTATTTTGGTCAAGATAATAGTTATATGGTAGTGGACAATTTATTTGGGCCAAGGGAAAGGTATTATATGAACCGATTGGTCAAAAGTGGCTCAAATACCGGTTTTGGTAATTTCACGGATAACAGCCCGAAATGAATTTCGGGGGTTTATAAATTAATGTTGGGGAATGTATATTCATTATAAGGGTCATAATGATTGAGAACGCATAATATATTTTATTTGACCCGATAAAATAAAATATATTTAAAACAGTCCGAAAAATACAACTTTCGGGACCGATTGTACACATTGGGACACAAAGGGATGACCTCCCACATGAGTGGGGGCCACCCCACGTTTTTGTGTGCTAGAGTAGACAAGGGAGAGCTGGGTTGACAAGAGAATGAGTGGAGGAGGTGCAAAGGGACCCTTTGACCTCACTCATTTGCCAAATGAGACAAAGAGGAACCCCTACCCCCTTTCCCTTGCATTATTCGGCCAAACCATCAAGTGAGGAGGAAGAGAAAGCCCTCAAGCCATACTCCATTGCTGCTGCACGAGCTCAAGAAGGGGTAGTCCAAAGAAGGTGGTTTAAGAAGGAAAAAGCTAGGAAAAAGTGAGAAAAGTTGAGGTAATGGCCTTATCATAACTTTTCCTTTATTTTTCTTCTACCATATGAGATATATATCATATGAAGAACCCTTAGGATTGTTCTACATGTTATGAGTGTGGAATAATGGGTTGGAAGTTGGTTCTATGTCCAAAAACGGACTTAGAAGCCAAACCGACAAGTTCACCGGAAAATGACCTTTTAGAGGTTATTTGTATTGATTAAGGGTTTATGATGTTAAAACCTTGTTAGGAACTTGATTAAAGTATTTTTGAGCTTCGAAGGAGTTTCGCCGGAGTTGGTCAAAGTTCGCCGGAGTTGGTCAAAGTTCACCGGAATTAGTCAAAGTTCAATCGGGGAGCGTAGAACGCGCTTAAGCTCACTTAATGTGAGGATGACCGACTATATTGCTTATAATTATTGGGTTAATTTCATGAGATTACCTAAATGAATTAAATGTGTTTGGCATGGTTTATAGATGATAAAAAGTGCCTAAATGAAATTAATATTGTTTGTAAGTGAAAATGCATAATATACAAATTTATGAATAAATTGTGTATGATTATGTGTTATGAATAAAATGGCATGATAGTTGTATTAACCATGAATGTTCATTGTGATAAATATACTTTTACCTCATGTAAAGAAGTCATGGAAGGGTAAAAGTGATATTTTGATATTAGAGCCAAACTATACTTGAAGGTGGAATTAAATTGAAATATACAAACTATTACGAATTTGCATTGGTTATATTAAGATTAAACGACTAGTATAGAAATACTAGTCGGAAATGTTAGTTCAATAGTTCTTGGGAGCTAATCCCAAGATATTGGAGCTAAGTAACCTTAAAGGATATTTTTTTTAAGGTTAACTTTATGAACCCAAGTTACATTAGGAGTAAGCCTTAAGGGTTACTCAAATGGATGGAGCCTAGACTAAGAAATTGTTTAGGATTAGATGACGTGACTATGAGCCGAGCTCTAGCACGTGGTAGTATGACTATGAGCCGAGCTCTAGCAAATGTAGTATGACTATGAACCGAGCTCTAGCAAAATGTAGTATGACTATGAACCGAGCTCTAGCAAAATGTAGTATGACTATGAGCCGAGCTCTAGCAAAATGTAGTATGACTATGAGTCGAGCTGTAGCAAAATGTAGTATGACTATGAGCCGAGCTCTAGCAAAATGTAGTGTGACTATGAGCCGAGCTCTAGCATGAAGGAACGTGAGTTGATTATAAAACATAACATCCTAGATTGAGGGTCTTGGAAATTGAAACTTTGATTATACTTAGTATAGTTGTCATTGTACTTGTCAAATGCTTCCAAGTACTGACCTCCCCTTCACGGGGGAGGCCACCTCACAGTTTCAGGTAGAACTTGAAGGTTGCTACCATCGCCGTTGCTTTCGGGAAGTTCTAAGGAGAGGAGACGTGGTTCGTGCTTCCTCCGTTTCCATTTTTACAAACCATTTAATTAATGCTCATGGATATTATTTTTAAATATTTATTTGGGGGCTTGTATGTCATGTTTGCCAAGGTGTGGCATGAACACTTGTATTGAATGTTTCCGCTGCTTCGAATGAATATTTTTACATTATGTTTGTTTACGGATGTACTATTGTGAATGATATTACAGATGCCTTGTATAGTATGGATGTGTTGGACTGTGGTTGACTATTCGTACTGTACGGTGGATTGTTGACGTGTCCGGATAGGTCCAGGGCGTGACATCATGTCATTTAACTCATCCTCCCACCAGAAATTTCGAATCAGTTGCATAAGTTCCTCACACAGGCCAACTGAGAGTTTGAAAATTCCTATAGAATAGGTGGGGATTGTTGCATAACCGTCTTGACTAAGACCTCTTTCCCCCTACATAAAGGTATTTTTCCGCCAAGTCATTCAACCGCTTGTTAAATTTATCTTTAAGAGTTTGGAACCTGTCATTTTTCATTCTTCCATTTGGCATAGGGAGCCCAAGATATTTCTCCTCGAAACCCGCCTTTTGAACACCGAGGATGCTCTTCACCACCTCTTGGTTCTCAACACTGCAGGATCTTCCAAACAAAACAGAGCATTTGTTTAAACTCAAGAGTTGGCCCGTGCTCCTTGTTGGGTGTGTTTCGGAAAATAAAGAAAATTAATTAAAATTAATTAATTAAATAAAATGACGAAAGAAAACAAGAAAAGAGATGGAGCAGAATTTGTCAAAGCTCGTGCTACGCACGATGTCCTTAAAACGTATTTGTTGCCTCCCACGGTGCTAGGAGCGTTGCAACAATAGTTTCCCAGGATACGATGACAACGAACTAATGTTTGAGCACACAAACAAGAGTTCCAACGAACGAGAACAAAGACCGAACACAAAGGGAATTTTCCGAATGCTGGAGGGTGTTTTTGAGGTGCAAAACGTGAATGGAGTGTCTAAATTCGTGTGTTGTTGCAAACCACCTGCCAGCCATTATATAGGAGGATTTGTTGTATGAAAATAGTGAATTAATGGACCTGAACGTTGGACATCAATGACCAGTCCGTTGGGCATTGAATTGTCCATGAACTGTCCATTTAACGCTGCATTAAAAGATATAAACGTTGGGCATTTATTGTTGTAACGGTTCAGAAGCCATCAGAAGACCCCTACGTAGTTCTGCCCGAAGGCCATCAGAACTGGAGCAGTTCTGATGCGCGGTCATCAGAACCGGAGCATCTATGCCCGAAGGCCATCAGAACTAGAGCAGTTCTGATGCGCGGTCATCAGAACCGGAGCATCTCTGCCCGAAGGCCATCAGAACTGGAGCAGTTCTGATGCGCGGTCATCAGAACCGGAGCACCTCTGGTCGTGGCCTTCTGCCCGGAGCAATTCTGTCAACTTGGGAAAAATTATACGTTTCGGGAAGAAAACAAAAATTAATCGTATCTCTTGAGAGATAGATTTTTGGACGACATTCGTGTCCGCAGGTCGCCCGCGCACGCAAGTCGCGGTCTTTCTTCTCCGAATTCGGGATTTGATTTGCACCCCCCCTGCGCGCGTGGAGAGAGCCTTTACCCTTAAGAATCTTAACTCCATAAGGGGGGAGTCCCTTTATAAAGGGTAGCAAATCCATTGGGTTTTCCGGTGTGGGAAATTAACACACTAGAAACCCATCCTTTTTCCCAGTTTTTCCATTCTAACGGGTAAACTTCGAAAAGCGATTTCTCATTCACCCGTTATCCGTTTTGAGCGTACCATATATCGAATTGTAGCCCTAAGCAAGGACAATCCGAAACCACTTTAACCCGACCCAAATCAGAAGTGGACCCCACTCAAAAAATTGCCCCAAAATAGCCATTTAATGCAATTTTTCACACATTTTTCCAACAATCCCCCACATGAATGAAAATTGATTTTCGAGACTTAAAAAGACACGAAGATAGGAGGACACGTTGTGTTCACCGGATGATCCTTGTATACGGAGAGGTAGGTTTAATCCTTTGAACCTTCCGCCGTAAAGACACGTTTATTTACTGGCTGTCTAGTAGACTCGATGTCTTTGAACTATACCGCCGTCGTGTAAACATTGACTTATCTTTACACAAGAACCTTCCAACTTTGTTCCGTTCTCATAGGTGTGCCCGTTTTGGCCATGGGTCACCGTCCTGGTTCTGTAAGAGTTTCTAAAGAACTGAGCCTTTACAGTTCTCCTTTGAAGCGGCCCTCTTCTCTCTCACATAGGTGATTCTTTCACGAGTATCCCGCATACTCTTCCCATGTTATCAAGTAGATCAACATTTTAGAATCATTAAAGCAAACGTTTTTGCTAACCTCATGCGGGAGTCACTGTTTCAACGAGGAGTGGGTAGGAGTCCGGGACCCCCACAGTGACCATCCTTCGCTCTATAATTTAGTTGTCCCATTTGAACCTAGGACCAACTAGGTTGGGTATCCACTATAGAACCTTTCAATTCACGGGCTTTAATCCCATTCCTCATGTCAACTTCTCCAACAATTCTCTATCCAATGCCTTGGTTAGCGGATCCGCTATGTTATCCTATGACTTCACGTAGTCAACAGTGATAACACCCGTTGTGAGAAGTTATTTAATGGTATTATGTCTACGACGGACGTGTCTAGACATACCATTATAGAGATTGCTCTGTGCCCTTCCAATTGCCGCTTGACAATCGCAATGTATGCATATTGGAGGGACAGGCTTCTCCCAACTTGGAATATCCTCGAGAAAATGGCGTAGCCATTCAGCCTCTTCAGTGCACTTATCCAAGGCTATTAGCTCAGATTCCATCGTGGATCTAGCTATTAACGTTTGTTTCGAGGATTTCCACGACACGGCTGCACCTCCCAAAGTGAAAACGTATCCACTTGTGGACTTTGAGTCCTTAATGTCAGATATCCAACTAGCGTCGCTATACCCTTCAAGTACAGCTGGATATCGTCCATAGTGCAGTCCAAGGTTTTGGGTTTTCCGTAAATACCTCAAAACCCTTACTATTGCCTTCCAGTGTTCGTCACCGGGGTTGCTAGTATATCTACTAAGCTTACTAACCACAAAGGCAATATCAGGCCTGGTACAACTCATTAGATACATTAAACTGCCAATAATCCTAGCGTATTCTACTTGAGAAATACACTCTCCACGATTTTTGGTCAGGTGTACGTTTTTATCTAATGGCGTCCTTGCCTCTTGATAATCATCCTTATTAAATTTAGTAAGGATTTTATCAACGTAATGGGATTGGCTTAGCGTCAGACCGTCAGGTCCTCTAATTATTTTAATCCCAAGGATTAAATCGGCCAGCCCCATATCCTTCATGTCAATTTAGAATTTAACATGCTTTTGGTAGAATTAATCATTAGATTATTGCTACCCACGATGAGTATATCATCCACGTATAAACATAAAATGACATAGCCGTCTACCGTGCTTTTCACATAGACGCATTTGTCACTTTCGTTTATTTTAAACCCATTAATTAACATTGCATGATCGAACTTTTCGTGCCACTGTTTAGGGGCTTGTTTCAATCCGTACAATGATTTAATTAATTTACAAACCTTCTTTTCTTGGCCTGGAACACGAAAACCCTCAGGTTGTTCCATATAGATTTCTTCGTCTATATCGCCATTTAGAAAAGCGGTTTTTACGTCCATTTGATGAACTTCCAAATTCCGCAAAGCGGCAATTGCTAGTATCATCCTAATGGAATTTATTCTCATTACCGGAGAATACGTGTCAAAGTAATCATGGCCTTCACGTTGCTTGTATCCCTTTATTACAAGTCTGGCCTTATACTTATCAATGGAACCGTCCGGTTTCATTTTACGTTTAAAAATCCACTTGGATCCCAAAGGTTTACATCCCGGAGGGAGATCAACCAATTCCCATGTGTGATTTTTTAGGATAGAATCCACCTCACTTTTGATGGCTTCTTTCCACACTGGTCCTTCGGTAGACGTTACGGCTTCCGTATAAGTCCGTGGCTCATTTTCTACCAAACATGTTAGAAAATCCGGTTCATTTTCTACCATACAAGTTAGAATGTTCGAATCAAATTCTACCAAGTATGTGAGAAAATCCGGTCCGAAGGATTTTTCAACTCTAGCACGTTTGCTACGTCGGGGTTCGGGTTCTTCACCGGATCCCTCGCTAGTATTTTCCATAGCTACGTCAAATGTTCGTTTTGACGTGCTAGGTCCATCGTTGGACTTGCATGGAAATACGTCTTCAAAGAATGATGCATTCATTGACTCGATTATTGTGTTTTTATGTACATCCGGATTATTCGAATCGTACACTAAAAACCGATAAGCACTACTATTTTGTGCATATCCAATAAAAATACAATCCATCGTTTTTGGACCTATTTTTATTTTCTTAGGTGTTGGTACAAGCACCTTAGCAAGACACCCCCACACTTTTAAATATTGATAGGAAGGCCGTCTGCCTTTCCACAACTCGTACGGAGTTTTATCATATTTTTTCCGGGGAACCTTATTTAAAAGGTAATTGCTTGTCAAAATCGCTTCGCCCCACATATTTTGTGGCAAGCCCGAACTTACTAGCATCGCATTCATCATATCTTTCAATGTGCGATTCTTTCGTTCGGCAACACCGTTTGATTGAGGTGAATAGGGTGCGGTACGTTCGTGTACTATACCCATGCTCGCGCAAAAGTCACCGATTGGTGCTTCATACTCACCACCTCGATCACTTCTAACCGTTTTAATCCGTCGATTAAGTTGGTTTTCCACTTCATTCTTATAAAGAATGAATTTATCGATTGCTTCGTGTTTATTTTTCAACAAATAAACATAGCTATAGCGAGTGCTATCATCGATAAAAGTAATAAAATATTTATTACTGCCACGTGTTTGTATTGATTTAAAATCACAAACGTCACTATGAATTAATTCTAGTGGTTCCGTTTTTCTTTCAACCGATTTGAAAGACGTTTTCGTTAGTTTTGCCTCAACACAAATATCACATTTGTGCTTCACATCAATTGTGAATTTAGGAATGTGTTCCATGTTAATTAATCTACGTATAGAATTAAAATTAACATGTCCTAGTCTACCATGCCACACATTGGAAGACTCAAGCAAGTAAGCAGAAGAGACTTTATTATTATTTTTAATAATAGTCATTACATTGAGCTTAAACAGCCCATCACATGCATACCCCTTGCCCACATACATTCCCGACTTGGACAAAACCAATTTGTCCGACTCAAAAACCATACGAAAGCCATGCTTGTTCAACAACGAACCGGAAATCAGGTTTTTGCGTATCTCCGGAACGAACAGCACTTGGTTAAGAGTCAGCTCCTTGCCCGAAGTCATCTTCAGGACCACCTTGCCCACGCCTTCAACCGCGGAATCAGCCGAGTTTCCCATCCACACTTTCTCACCATTTGATGGCTCAAAAGTAGTGAATAACTCCCGGTTTGAGCAAATATGCCGGGTAGCACCGGTGTCCACAAACCACTCCTTGGAATTGGATCCAACGAGGTTGACTTCCGTAACCACAGCCGCAAGGATGATGTCTTCATCCTTTTGCCCACCTTGCACCAAGTTGACGTGAGAATCTTTCTTCCTCTTTGGTGCCTTGCAATCCGAGGACTTGTGTCCATTTTTATTGCAATTGAAGCATTTTCCGTTGAACTTTGTCTTGGAAATGCCTCCCTTGGGACCGAGCTTGCTCTTCCCATTATTTTTATTTTTGGAGCTTTTTGCATGCTCCACCACGTTGGCCTTGGCGCCATGAACAATTGGGAGTTTCCCATCATTCTTCCGGTTATCCTCTTCAATCCGCAAACGGAGGATCAATTGCTCCAAGTTCATTTCCTTCCACTTATGCTTAAGGTAGTTCTTGAAATCCTCAACTTGACTCAGGACTGTCTTCGAATCCACCATTTTAAAGTCAAGGAATCGACCAACAACAAATTTCTTTGCGCCGGCATCCTCGCTTTTATACTTGTGGTCCAAAGCATTCCATAACTCCTTAGCCGTAGCTAATTTGCTATACACGTCGTACAAAGCATCATGCAGCCCGTTCAACACGTAGTTTCAGCATAGGAAGTCAGAATGCTTCCAAGCTTCAACCGCGTTGAAAGATTGCGCATCCACCTCACCCCCGGTTACAACCGGTGCGTCCTCGGTCAAGAAACGTGCAAGACCGAGAGTAGTGAGATAGAAGAGCATCTTTTGCTGCCACCTCTTGAAGTTTAACCCATTAAATTTTTCGGCTTTCTCCACAGAGTTGCTTGGCACGGTAACCATAGGGATAACCCTTTGGTTCAAAGCAGATGCTCCGCGTTGTGAACTATTGTTCACCGGAGCTCCGCTTTCAGAGTGATTGTCGTTCAGAACATTCTGCCCAACACCAATCTCGTTTTCTTGAGAAGTCATTTTCGTTTTCTTAACGTTTTTCCGAAAGCACAAAAATTAAGTTCATTCACCAAGGTGACAAACTACGATTTTAAGATTGTATACCGCAGTATAACAATCACCAAACACGTTTTAAGATTGTATCCGTATGATACAAGCTTAACAAAACAAATACGTTTTAAGATTGTTGGGTGTGTTTCGGAAAATAAAGAAAATTATTTAAAATAAATTAATTAAATAAAATGACGAAAGAAAACAAGAAAAGAGATGGAGCAGAATTTGTCAAAGCTCGTGCTACGCACGATGTCCTTAAAACGTATTTGTTGCCTCCCACGGTGCTAGGAGCGTTGCAACAATAGTTTCCCAGGATACGATGACAACGAACTAATGTTTGAGCACACAAACAAGAGTTCCAACGAATGAGAACAAAGACCGAACACAAAGGGTATTTTCCGAATGCTGGAGGGTGTTTTTGAGGTGCAAAACGTGAATGGAGTGTCTAAATTCGTGTGTTGTTGCAAACCACCTGCCAGCCATAATATAGGAGGATTTGTTGTATGAAAATAGTGAATTAATGGACCTGAACGTTGGACATCAATGACCAGTCCGTTGGGCATTGAATTGTCCATGAACTGTCCATTTAACGCTGCATTAAAAGATATAAACGTTGGGCATTTATTGTTGTAACGGTTCAGAAGCCATCAGAAGACCCCTACGTAGTTCTGCCCGAAGGCCATCAGAATTGGAGCAGTTCTGATGCGCGGTCATCAGAACCGGAGCATCTATGCCCGAAGGCCATCAGAACTGGAGCAGTTCTGATGCGCGGTCATCAGAACCGGAGCATCTCTGCCCGAAGGCCATCAGAACTGGAGCAGTTCTGATGCGCGGTCATCAGAACCGGAGCACCTCTGGTCGTGGCCTTCTGCCCGGAGCAATTATGTCAACTTGGGAAAAATTATACGTTTCGGGAAGAAAACAAAAATTAATCGTATCTCTTGAGAGATAGATTTTTGGACGACATTCGTGTCCGCAGGTCGCCCGCGCACGCAAGTCGCGGTCTTTCTTCTCCGAATTCGGGATTTGATTTGCACCCCCCCTGCGCGCGTGGAGAGAGCCTTTACCCTTAAGAATCTTAACTCCATAAGGGGGGAGTCCCTTTATAAAGGGTAGCAAATCCATTGGGTTTTCCGGTGTGGGAAATTAACACACTAGAAACCCATCCTTTTTCCCAGTTTTTCCATTCTAACGGGTAAACTTCGAAAAGCGATTTCTCATTCACCCGTTATCCGTTTTGAGCGTACCATATATCGAATTGTAGCCCTAAGCAAGGACAATCCGAAACCACTTTAACCCGACCCAAATCAGAAGTGGACCCCACTCAAAAAATTGCCCCAAAATAGCCATTTAATGCAATTTTTCACACATTTTTCCAACACTCCTCTCATAAGTTGTCAAAGCATCTTTCACCACTCTCGCCTGATCTCGAGTAGCCTTAAAAAATAGGAGACTATCATCCGCAAATAGCAAGTGTGACAGTCCCGGTGCTCCACGGTAGATTACCATCTCCTTTAGTTTACCCCTTTGGATTTCCTTATTTAAGATACGTGAGAGACCATCAGCAACAAATAGAAACAAATACGGGGAGAGGGGATCTCCTTGACGGAGGCCACGCATCGGAGAAAATTCCTGGAGCTGCTCTCCGTTCAGACGAATCGAATAGCGCACTGTGGTAACACACATCATAATCCAGTTAACCCACCTTTGATGAAAGCCCAACTTATGCAAAATTGCCTCTAAGGCACCCCAATCAACCCGATCGTATGCTTTAGCAAGGTCCAGGTTATAAGCACAAAAATCTCCACATCCAGCTATATTCTTTTGCATAGCATGGGTACACTCGAATGCAATTAACACGTTATCCGTGATCAAACGCCCTGGAATAAATGCGCTTTGAGTAGGGCTAATGATATGCTCTAATAATGGTGTTAATCGATTGACTAGGCACTTGGAAATACTTTATAGATCACATTACAAAGACTGATAGGCCGAAAATCCTTAACACTTTCTGGGTCATGGATTTTAGGAATTAACACAATTGCAGTATCGTTAATCCCTTTATCCATAATTCCTTCTGTGAAAAATAAACGGACTGCTTTGATTATATCATCCCGGAGCACCTCCCAATGCCTCTGGAAGAAGCGAGCTGGGAAACCGTCTGGCCCTGGAGCTTTTAACGGGCTAATTTGAAATAGAGCATCACTAATTTCTTTATCCGAAAAAGCTTCGCATAATTGTGCATTCATGCCATCCGAAATCACAGGTTCGAGGGTTTGAATTAAAGGTTTTGGATCAACAGCCAGGTCCCGTGTGTATAGATTTATGAAAGCTTTATTCACGAGATCCTCCATATCCTCCTTTTTGTCCAACCATGCCCCATCAGTGCCTCTAAGACGATGTATCTTGTTTTTCTTGGAGCGCCATGCAGCTTTTCGGTGAAAATACTTCGTATTCCTATCCCTTTCCTGCATCCACGCAATGCGAGAGCGTTGGAACCACATCATCTCCTCTTTGTAGAGCAGTTCATCCATTTCCCGGCCAATTATCAATCTCTCTTTTGCAGCTGGTTCAGACTGATCGGTGAGAAGAGCTTCCAGTCGAACTCTTCGTTTCTCCAGTTCCTCAGTAACATTCCCAATACGCCTGCTGCCCCAACCATGCAACGAGTCCATCAAAGATTTCAGGTTAGAAGCAAAATCGCCCAGGCTTCCCACCGTCAGGCTCGGTCCCAAGTCTTCTTTACCTCCTGGAATAGGTCCTCCTCTCTTTCCCAAAACAACTCATACTGTCTGACCTTATTCCCCAACCTCCTTGGTTGAGGCAACTGCACCTGCAAAAGTAAGGGACAGTGGTTCGATCTTGGAGAAACCAAGTGCCGGACTTGCGCATCCAGAAACAAGGCCATCCATGCCGGATTTGTCACTCCCCTATCCAACCGGACTTTAACATTTCGACTACCCCGTTGTTGATTATCATAAGTCCAAGGTAGCCCAAGAAAGCCAATGTCAAAGAGATCACAGTGTGATAAAACCTCTCTGAAATCCATCATTTGGTTCTCCGGCCACTTAGTGTGTGAGTAATGTTCGCCTTGCCACATTGCTTCATTAAAATCGCCTATCAACAGCCATGGAGCATTTGAATGTGGCTTAATTCGACGTAATAAAGTCCACATAAGGTGCCTATCCTGCACCCTAGGTTCGCCGTACTCAAAGGTTCCCCGCCATTGGACCCCATTGGGTCCTTCCCGAACAAGCACATCAATATGATGCTTCCCAAAGGAGAGAAGCTCCACCACAAGGCTTTCATCCCAGAAGGGCCCCAACCCTCCACCTTTTTCCTCTCCCTTAACTGTGAGACAATGTTTCAACCCTATACGCCATCTTAATCTTCGAACGTACTAGCATTCTTGCCTAGTTTCGGACAGGAATACGATCTTAGGCTTATGTTTCTGCACAAGGCAGACCACTTCTTGAACTGTCCGGGGTTGCCCAAGTCCCCTGCAGTTTTAACATAGGGTAAACATTAGGCTCGGCGGAGCTCCTCAGTGGAGCCCGCCGATGTTGCCAAGTCATTTGGGTTTAGTTTAATGTTCACTACCATTTTCTGCCTGTTTATGTCTCTGCTAGATGCAAAAGCCTCAACATCCTCCTCATCTTCCCTTCCCTCCTTCATGTTGATATCAGTCTTTAAAACCTCTCCGTTCAGGGCCAACCCAGGAGGCCTAACAATCTGGGTGTTGCCAAACCCTTACTCCCCATCAGGTTCTGTGTCACAGTGCTCCAGAGTCAGACGCCTCTTACTCAAAGGGTTTAATCCTCTCTGAATCTCCTTAAGGCTTTGAGGGGCTGGTTGATCATCCTTATCATATTCTTCCGAGCCATGTTTAGAGAGGTCAGAACCCCTTCCCCCACGCCCCGTCTTACGCCCTCCATCTTCCCCTTCTAGCGTCTAGAAACCTCTTCTTCTAAACTCTGGAGCTATCATTATCTCTGGGTAGATAATCGCCTCTGGTGGGTGTACTCCATCACCATGTTCCTTAGTGACATGTCCCACCAGTCCACACACTCCACAAAACACAGGCATCTTTTCATATATAAGCCTAAAGAACATCTTCCTTTTGTTCAATGTTGTATTGGCGGCCCGCGTGAGTGGTTTCCGCACGTCAATGACCACCCTCACACGAACATCATCGCCTCTACCCCGAACCGAGTTAGTATTCAACTTAAGAACAGTACCTGCACGTCGAGCCAATTGAGTAGCAATACTTCCAGTCCGAATCTTCTCCTTTAGGTCATGCACTTGAACCCATGCGGGAAATGTTTCAAGCTCAACCGTGTCAACATCCGCCCAGCCATCGTAGGGTGTCAGCAACAATGGATAGCCTCCGAAAATCCAAGGGCTGTTCTCCATTACCCGTTCCCAGTCAGCAAGGCAATGAAATTTAACCACAAACAAGTCTCTTTTAACTGCTCGAAATTCCACTTCCTTTGCACAGTTCCATGCAGATCGCATACTGCCGAAGAAAGCACTATGGCTAAACGTTTTGGAAGTGTGAACCCTGGAAAGAGCCAACCATCTTGTCGCGGCTTCCAAAACCTCTAAATCTTCATCAAGTATTACGTCTTCCACTTCGTCCTCCCGTAAGTCAATCCCTTTCAGCATCTCATCAATAGGCTCCACTTTCTCTCCGTCATATCTCGCGTTCGTTTTCCTAGAGTTCACAAACGCAGGTTTATCTGGTGAAGAATTCTCACCTGCCATGGAAACCTTTCGCGAAAGAAGGTGTAAGCAATCCAATCAAGTCCGTTTGATCTAGCTGGATACGATCAAAAGCGGTAAAGAACTCCTAAGGTATCGCCTTGGAGGAGAGAGACCCTAATTAGGGTTTATGCCATCTAGCATGCTCTATTTTGTTACTAACAACAAATTCTCACTAACAAGACGTTCCCAGATCCATGCAGAGAAAGAGAAGCCATCTGGGAAATCAAAATTTTTCTTCGGCGATGGGCTTGTGTTAAAATTCCGAAGTTAATTACGATGGAGGACGGCAGAGAGATGAAATACTCAGATGAGAGATTTCGAACGATGCACATGGTTCTGATTTGGAAGTAAAAATCCGAAGCTAATGACGATGGAGAGCGGAAGAGAGAAGAAAGTCGAGAGTCTCAGAGGAGCGATGACACACGGTTCTGATTTGGAACACTACAAGAAAAGTGCACAAAGACTGCACATGGACCACAATTTTTTTTGCGATGGCAGCATAACTGTCGTTAAAAACACCATTAACCACACATTTTTTTATTTACCACACACGAAAATGCGGTAAAAGCTTAGAGACGGCAGTTTTTAACCGTGACCAATGTTTTTACCACAGCTGTTATGCCGACGCACATAAAACTGTCGCAAAACTGTCGTAAAAACATAAGGAGGAACATTTACGACAGTTTTGCGTCAGTTTTACGTGCGTCGCCACAATAGCCGAGGTAAAAACATTGGCCACGGTTAAAAACTGTCGTCTCTGACCTTTTACCACAGTTTTGTATGTGGTTAATGGTGTTTTTAACGACAGTTATGCGGCCATCGAAAAAAAACTGGTCTATGTGCACTTTTCTTGTAGTGGAAGGAAAGTCACGTAGAATGACTAAGTTACCCTTATACGAATAATTAGATTAGAAGAAATAAGTGTCAATCCAATGGCCCTAATTAGTTCTCCTTCTCACTTCTTTCATTAGATGGTGTTCTCATATGATCTCTTCTCTTCCGTCACAAACCAAAATTAAATAATTAAATAATTTAATATAAACAAACGATGTGATAATGACTTGGACCAATATGATAATACTCCCTTCGTATTTTTTTGTTTGCTGCACTTTTCTTTTTTGGACGTATTCAAAAATTTGCTACACTTTCCCCTTTTGGTAAGTTTTTCCTTTAAAAATTCTCAACTATTCTTACTTTTTTTACTTTTTATCTTCTTTTTCATACTTTTGTACCATCTCTCTTACTTGTTCTACATTATTCATTACCTCTACTATTTCACTCTTAAAATATGTACCGACACCTATTGTAGCAAACAAAAAATAAGGAGGGAGTACAATATACTACTCCGTAATTTTTATGAGCAGTGTAAAATCCACCTTAATTTAATGTAGTCAAATCAAAGCCAGCTACGAATAATTTTACCCGAAAAACTTTTATGACTTTCTTAAAAAACAAAAACTTTTATGAGTCCCCGTGCTTTGCTTTTTAGCCAATTAATCAAATGCTCTTGAATATTTATTGACAAATTGGCATTTACAGTCCATAAAACTAAAAGTTTGATATAAAGTTAATTTTGCCACTTTTTCATAAATTATTATTATTTGCAATTTAATCTATGAAGTTATTCTCAACAAATTAAAAACATTAAAAATTTGGATCGGACCTTGAACGCTTACTCTTATGTGGAGTAAGGGTGACTCACCCTGGGTGAGCCCGCTCCGATCCTTGTTTCCAAACTTGAGACCGGAACTGACCCGAAGTAGTACAGTACCCGGTTCTCGTCCAGTCTCCCCGGCTGGTCCCGAGCTGCTTCGGACCGAATTTCCCACCCTATAATTTAGAAAAAGAAATTGACTATTGGGATCAGAATCGGGACCGCCAGGTCCGGTCCCCAAAACCTCTACCTGAGACCAAAACTGCCCCACACCCGGTCGTGTACCCGGTCTAAGCCCGAGCCAGGGAAATCAAACCCTGTTCGGTCTCACACAGTGGCGGGGCTGATTCTGGTCTAGTCCGGGACCACCGACCGGATCCATCCCTACGTGGGAGAATAGAAAACCGTGATTACGGATATTTTTATTTGACAATAAGTTGTGCTCCGTATTAATTAGTTAAATAAAACCATATATGCGAGCTACCTAAATGCCTGAATCCAAAACACATTATGCCATCCAGGGGCGGAGCCAGGACACTGGGCCGGACTGGGCCGGTACAAAGAATATTTTTAGGAAAAATTTTACACGGAATTTTTTACCCTAAAAATTTAGACATTTTTAAAATTTGGGCTGGGCCATGGCCACCCCCTATCTACGCCCCTGATGCCATCATTGTTGTAAGGTACCCAAATAGAGGAGGGTGTATAAAATATGTGACTAAAACTTACTGATAAAAAATCTATGCACAATAATACTATATGCAAGTTTTATATTAATGATACAAAATTTGAATGCAATTATATAGTCGCTAAAAATTAGTGGGAAAAGGGGCAAATAAGCCCTCGAACTAATCAAAAAAGTGCAAATAAGCCCTTTTGTAGGAGGTTCCGTCCGGTCATCGTCATTTGGGGAGGTTCACGGTGGAATTTTTTGATAAAATTTTTTGAGCATCTTATTCATTAAGTCTAGTTTAGTCATACTGAATTTCAGCTAAAAATTCAACCGGGATGACAGTCAAATGATTTTTTGAAGATAACTGCGCAGTTAAATAACGCAGTATATTTCCGAAAATCATTTGAGTGCCTTTCCGGTTGAATTTTTAGCTGAAATTCGGTATGGCTAAACTAGACTTAATGAAGAAGATGCTCAAAAAAATTCATCAAAAAATTCCACCGAGAACCTCCCCAAATGACGATGATCGGACATAACCTCCTACAAAAGGGCTTATTTGCACTTTTTTGATTAGTTCGAGGGCTTATTTGCCCCTTTTCCCAAAATTAGTAGGTTTCATTTATGTTCACTATTATGATTATATATTTGAAATTATTTCATAAAATATTTTCATGCCCTAATATCACTTTGTTTATTCTTTCTTGTATATGGGGTACTGGTCAACTCTGTCAACCAAAAATTAAAAGATAATTTTTTTTAAATAGGACTAAAGCAATAATAGAACTCATAAATAGAATTATCATTGTTTTATTCTCAAAATAGAAACTATTCACTCGGTCCTATATTAAGCAATTTCTAAAAGTAAAAAGGGATAATGATAATAAAAGCGAGGGTATAAATTTATTTTGGTTAAAAAAAACTTACTAAAAGAAAAATAGGGACAAATAGTAAAAACATTCCAAAAAGGAATGTGATACATTAAATAGAGTGATATATTAAATAGAGAACGGTAGGAATACTTATGGGAAACTGTCAATTTGATCCTCTTATTATCATGAAAAAACCAATTAGGTCTTCGTTCTTTGTGAAAATGTTCAATTGACTTGCTGACATGTCAACGTGTGACTTGCTGACATGGCAAGTAACCTGCAAAGGGACTCAATTGAACATTTTCACAAAGTTCGAGAATTTGATTGATTTTTTCAAAAGTACAAGGACCTATTTGACTTCTTCGTTATAGTACGATGACCATATTGACAGTTTTCCCAATACTAATTAGGATTCAATTTTCTATTATATATTATAATTTGGATTTTATGTTGTTCTACTCATGCAGAGCTTTCGTTGCGATTACCTAATTTTAAGTAGAAAAATGGTTTAATTATCTATGGAGAAGACGTTACTTAAACATCACTCAACAATTATACAGTGGTGGAAGTACTCTACTATAACAAATATAACGGAGACCTACTTTTAATAGTTTGTCTGCTGTTATGGTCTTTTACCAGTTTCCTGAGTAGGCCTCCCACAACACAGAAAAGTGCAATGAAAGCTATTTCCATGTGCTCACAACTGCTTGTCTTAATGCAAACCTTCCCCATCATCTGGTTGCTCATATTAGCCCCAACAAAAACGTTCATTCCCCGACTCAATCTTAAGTCCATGAGCAACTCTCCGCTCAACACAGTCTCTCTATCCAACGAGAGGATCGTCGTCGTAAAACTTACACTCTCATTCCTTACCGGGTAGTCTTTCCCTCTCAAAGTGGCTCCAAAACTACCCCCATAAGCCGCTCGCCCGGCACCCACCATCCGCCCTCCCTTCACAGTCAACCTCAACCTCTTCCCGACGCTCAAGCAGTCCTCGACCTTAGTGCCCAGAAAGTAATTTCCACCAAAAGAATTCAGAGAAACTCCACATTCCGTGATGTTACACTTGAGATTCTTGGCTTGTGCATTGCTGTGTACAGAACAAATCAACTCTTGACCGGTGGATTGAACATCAAGACCCACGATAGTACAAACCGACCCACCGGGATTCGTATAGGCAGCAGTGCACTTTGATTGAATGCTTAAGTCTTGTTTGTCCTTGCTCATTTGCCCCGTGGCAGATGCTAAAACATTGCGGACAACTTTTCCAGCCATATCGAAATTGATCCCATCAAAGCTCACGTCATGGTCCCACCCATGCGGGTCAAGAACCGGTCTAGCAACCCATTGTTCACTAATAGTACTGAGACACCTGTATCTATGTGCGGGCCAATCCGAGGTGAAACTAGGAGGGATATCCATATCGGGCAGAGCAACAAGCTCTGCCCGTTCTGCCTGTCCATCCAGAGAGCTCCACGACTCTTCCTTCATCTGCTTTTTCAAATAAAGGGTTTCCCTGAAATCCAGCTCGTCAAGATAATCTTTCTTTTCCTGAGGACTTAATTTATCATACTGAGCTTTAGTCAGAACCCTAATAGGAGGCAATTCATCATATTCACCCTCTTCATAATCTAAATCTTCAGTTTCATCATGCGTTCGTTGAGCACGATGTTTAAGAAAAGATGAAAGAAGATGGGGGAGTGAAGGCAAACGAGCAGCTTTAGAAGGGCCCAATTTTATACCATCTTCAAAGCCCAACACAGTATTAACATCACCAAGAACTTTGGTACATATGCACGTTAAAAAGAATTGGACCATCCAAACTTGTCCATTCGGCAGAATCTTCTCTCCAGAATCATTGGTCTTGCAGTTAGAATGGTTCTCCACCATAACCACTGGATTTTGGAGTTTCTGGTCGGAAACTACCCGGTGGATGTGATGTTGAAGAAGAGCGGTGCAGTGGGCAGTGTACGACTCAAAAGTAACCGGGTACCCATGAGGACCTTCAGGCAGAGGGGAAGCAGAATGGGTCATCACGAGGATGGCGTTGAACCAAATTGAAATGCCAAATACTTCAGTCATAAGTTTCAGTAAAGGGAAATCACTATAATAATCCACCTTGTCCATCAAATCAAGCCGTTCGAAATATAAAACCATATCTGGAGGGTTCTTTCTTATGTATTTCTTCACCTTGTTCAAAATTTTCCGGTTTAATCGGGTATTTCTTGGAGATGAAGGAAACAGGCCAGGGGTATCAATGAAAGAAATTTTGACGCCCTTCATGGCCCCAGTGATTTCGTAGACGTGATTTGTCTCAGGATGAAATGCATTTGTCGTGGCCTTACTTTGACCAAATATAGAATTTATTGTTGAACTCTTCCCAACCCCGGTTCTACCTGTAAAGTATGACCAAATAATAGTTATCTCTCTCTTGGTATGCTTCGAATGCGAGAAATGATAAGGAAAGGTAAAAATATACTCCATATCAAGGGAAAATAAAACTGGACCATATTTTGTACATCATATATGGAGTATATATAGCTACTAGTCTTTATATAATTTAACTAATCTTTACCTAGTAAAAGCACTTTAAAGGAGAACCCCAGTTCAGGCTGATAGAAAGCCGCCTCCCGTTCTGCTGCTATCTCTCTCACTTTCCCAATTTGAAGATTGAATCTTTTCAAATCAGATTCCCTTGCCCGAATCATTTTGGCAAGGTGAGCCCGGTATAAGACCTTCGACACCATGATATCGTGTTCTGGTAACCCAAAACGATGAAGAACACGCAAAAACTCGATTTCAAGATTTTCAATTCTAGCTATTGGATTTTTCTCAATAATGCCATTACTAGTCTGCTGATTAGAAGTTTCATTGATGCGTTGATGTGAAGGACGCAACTGGTTATGGTTTTCTGGATTATTATTATTGGAAGAGCATGAAGTGTCAGGGTATGCTGGTAACATAACCGAAGTAGCTGAAAATACGAAAAAGATAGTACTCAATTAAAAGGTGACACATCCTCATTACACAGCACATAGTATAAAAGTTAGAAATCACAGTCAGTCAAAGGCAGTTTTTAGGTGTTGTAAGCTGTTTCAAAATTACTTGGTACATTATTGGTACAAGAACTCTTTATGAGCAAAAGCAGCCTTAATTTTCAAGCTCATGCAGAGATCAGCTGACTCCAATTTCCTCGTGTCAAAGGATTTTGACACTGGCCAACAAAGAAGTGCCTTAGTCTAGGTTATTGTTGTGGTAGTGCGGCTTGGTGCCTTACTGCCATGTTTGCACCACTTTGTGTGGTGGTTGTGGACATGGACACTGGACAAATTTTCACTATACTGCCTCCATCGCAGCATGATGTCTCCCATGAGTTGCTTTTAGTTCGCTATACTTTCAAGTTTTCTTTTAGTTTTTGTGTATTAACTCAACACAAATATCTAAGACAATTCACTTTTTCGGGGTCACAAACCGTTCCCTTTAGTCTTTACTAAAATGAAAATCAATTGTCTGTGCACAGACAAAATACACTCGGCGTGTAAGCCAGTGTGTACAAGTAGCATTTTTGAAAGATTTATTTGTTAGTTTAAATAAATGATTCACATTTTAATTTTTTGAATAATATTGTTGGAAAATTATTTTCCATCATTTGCAATGGAGCCAAAGACTCACTACTTTTTGGCTTGGGAATATGATGGAATAAAGCAAAATGGTTTACTAAACTGTTTGAGCTTCTTTGTTACTAGTATGAAGCAGCATCAGTCCATGCAATTTTCAACGCAATTTTCGCTGTGGGTCATCCGGAAACAGTCTCTCTGTGCTTTTTAATACAAGGATAAGACTACGTACATCCGACTCCCCTTACCCCACCGAAGGTGTGGGAGCCTTTGCGGCACCAGAGTAATGATGATGATGATGATTATTGGAAAATTACATGAAAAGTTGGCTGAATTTGATGAAATAAGACTCTTTTTTAGACCAAAAGATTTGAAACAAGTACAAGTTTTTAGCAGAGTTTCAATAGGAAAAAATTGTCAGTTGTCACAATTGCATAAGTACTCAACAAGCAAACTAGCAACCATTAGAATGGGCAGACTCAGCTACGTAGACTAGACACACTATGTAAATTCAGGTTTCAGAAAATATTGAAGGACAAATAGTGAAAGATACTGCCCCCATCCCAAAATAAGGTTCCCGGATTGACATGATACGTTTCTTAAGAAGTAAAGTTGTGCAATTGAGATTTATTTGTAAAGAAATAATAATGAACCACAAATTTGTAATGGAAACAGGAAAACCTTATTCTGGGATGGGCATAGAAGGAAAATAAGAACCTTATTTTAGAATGGAGGGAGTAATAATAATATACTACTCCGCATGTGCTTTGAGTTGATCACTAAGATAAGAGACTATACCTCGGGTGTCATACTCTTCATTTGGCCTTTCCCGTGACAAAATACTTTCTGATGTTGGTTCTGCTAGGGTCCTAGACACTAATTGAGATAAGACCCAATCCTTGAAGCTCAACATACCTGCCTTTGTAAATAGTAAATGAAAAAAGAACAAGGAACAACAAGATTATATTAATTAAGATCTTAATTGCAAGTGTTGAAAACAGGAACCATATGAAAGTACATTATGGGGTAAGCATTGAATAATCTGTACAGCTTTAATAGGCAGTCCTATAACAAACAGTGGAGATATTGAAACATTGTGTTCAACATTTAACTACCCACAATTAAAACTAAAAGATTGAGTGATTTAAAGCTCAAGAAACAGCTCTGCATTTACAGCATTACATTGGGACTGTAAAATAAGGTAAGCAAATTACTGAGTCCAAGTTATTTGGGCATCTCTCATTAGATTAGAGAAAGAGGAAAAGTGTGACAGGGACATATTGTTTTAAAAAACTATTTAGGCTAAAATACAAACAACCAAACCAGACATAAAGGATCACTCCACATTCAAGGATATGTATGGTTCTTCCGGCCAACGTTAAGTGCAAGTTAGGCTGGAAGTTTATGAAGGGCTAAGTACACCTTAATGTGTTCCCCTTTGAGATTTACTACGTAATATTTAGCAAATGAGGGACTAACACAATGTGTGATTATAAAGCATTCCAATTAGCCTTTATCCATTTTTAGGCACATTCTATGTATCAAGATACAATCATACAAGGCCCTCCTCTCTAAAACACCAATCAAGATAGAACCTTTACGCAATTTCCTACCAAATTACATGATTGAGTGACCACATTGCAGACAGAAAATTTAAAGTACGCCATTTCATTCCACACCTTTAAGAAGCCATGAAGCTAAGAAAAATAACTCGTTGGAACAAACAGAACACACTTATACCTGATAAGCACTTATAGTCAACTACAGTTATGTCCATGAAATTCATCAAAGCAGCAATTATTTTAGGGAAAAGGAAACGAAGACAGCAGGTTCTAATATATACCTGATAGCAGAACACGTTTTAAATCTACCCCAGATTTTCCCAGCTCCAACAATGCCAAATTGGAATCATCAACTAAACTTCTTGTATCTGTGTCTGCTCTACTTCTATTTGACTTTACTATCTAAAAAACGAACTCAAAAGAGTTGGAGAGTTTGGATCGGAAACAGCTGGAATCTGCAGATATCTTTTCCGGGTCAGAACCTGTGATTAAATGGTAATCCGTATATGAATAGAAGAGGGGAGGAATTGAAACCAGGAGTATAAATTATGAAATTACAATGAATGAATTACTCCACTCCAGTAAATGAAAACAAAGTTCAAATAGGGGTTGTATCAATCAGACACAAAACGACGATAACCGATTGTCGGATTCCTAGCCCCTTCCGGTAAAACCCACTTTGCCGATTTTGTCCTTGGTCATACCCCACACTTATTTGTGGCTGGAAACAAAATAATCCCTCCGTCCCTTTTAAATGGGACGGGAGATGGTGATAGACCTGTCAATGGGTCGGGTCCGGGTCGGAACGTAGTGTTCCAGACCCGGACCCGCTAAGTAAACAAAGGACCCGGACCCGACCCGTTTACCTGGCGGGTCTAAAAATTTGGACCCGGACCCGGACCCAACGGGTCTCGGAACTGGGTCGGGTAGACCCGCCAAGTATCATATGCACAACATTATATAACTTTTTTTTGACAGGACATTATATAATTTTTTAAAAATGATAAAACATGTATATGAAATGTAAATCAAAGTGCACAAATTTAAAAGCAAAATATATCTTCACTTTTCAAAAAAAATAAAGGTTTATCATAGAAAATTAGTACTTTTATTCAATAAAATATCAGTTCTTGTAGATGCGTACAATTCCGCACTTTGTGTCTCTTTCTCTCCCACAGAAAGCTCGTATATTAGACTAGAAATTAGGCCACAAAAAGTCCTTTTGGACTAAAAGCATATTATATACTACGTACTATTATATTATCACTTATACATTAGGTATGTATTAATTTGTTTCTTTTTAATCAAAGAATTAAAACTAATCACTTTATATATATTAGTTTGTATTTTTATTTGAAGTATTATAACTAATCTCTTTATGTATTAGTGTGTGTGTATAAATACTAATAAGAATTTTAAACGGGTCCGGGTCCTTAACGGGTCAGAATCATAAGTACCATACCCGACCCGTTTATTAAAAGTACTAACGGGTCCGGGTTCGGGTCTGGGTAAACGGAATAAAATAAGGACCCATACCCGTTAAAAACAACCGGGTCCGGGTCGGGTCCGGGTCTAGACCCGACCCATTGACAGGCCTAGATGGTGACACGAGTTTTAAGAAAAGTGAGTTTGTGTGATTGATATTAATTGATAAAGTAAGAATAAAGTAAGAATGATTTTGAGCCACACAAAGTTTACCAAATAAGGTATGAGGCAATTAAATAGGGACATCCCAATATGGTAAAACGGGACATTTAAAAGGGGACGGAGGGAGTATATTTTCTGGAATATAAGGAAAATACAAATACGCATTTGGTCTCATATAAACCCTTATTTGGTACTGAATTGAACAATCTATTTTCAAGAGTTTTTATAACTTGTAATCTTTCATTTACGATGTTTTTATTGGATGGTTTTCAGTCACATATCAGACCAAATTTAAACAGATCATATCAAATTAAATCAGACTTAAACAGATCAGACAAGACCAGACAAGACTTAAACAGACCAGATCTGACTCCCATAGTTATAAAATACATAGAGACTAGACATTTATCATATCAGACCAGACCAGACTTAAATAAATCAGATCATACCAAACTTAAACAAATCAGATCAGCAAATTACAGTCCAAGTAAAAACATACTCCCTCCGTCCCTAATTGTTGTTCCAAAGTAAAGTGGCACGGTGATTAAGAAAGTGGGAATTGTGTGGTGGAGAGTTGTGCAGAGGAGAGAGAAATGCTGTGAACCACAAATTCTTTGCCAAAAAGGAAAAGTGAACTTCTTTTTGGGACGGACGAAAAGGGAAAGTTGGAACTTCTTTTAGGGACAGAGGGAGTACTTACTATGTTTATTGAAGGACAAAATCATAGAAGGACAAAGCTTGTTTTTATTGAAGAGGCTTACGTCCCAAACTAGATTGAGTTTAAACATATTACTCCCTTCGTCCCGATTTGATGATCCCGTATTTTCTTTTTGGGCTGTCCCAAATTGATAGTCTCATTTCCCTTTTTGGAAAGAAATATGTGGTCCACATCATTTCACCTTTTTCTACTCAAATTCCAACCACAACTTTTACCTTTTCAACCACTTCCTTAATCTTTGAGTCCAAAAGAAATGAGATCATCAAATTGGGACGGAGGGAGTATCACATTAGAGTGACACTAAATTTAGATGATAGAAAAATTCGAATGCATTATATGTTTATCAAACAGACATACATATTATTAGACCAGACTTAACGTAAATCAGGCCGAAATTCAGCTCTATTATCAGACACTTTTATAAAAGTCCAATAATTAAATATGAAAAAGTTAAAAACACGTACTAAGGAGACTATTATACGATAGTAATCGTTAAAAGAATAAGGGCTTGTTCGGTAATGGTTGAAGCGGCTCAAATTACTAAAAAGGTTAAAAAGGCTGAAATTGTTGAAGTGAAATGGTTTGATGATAATTCTCAAAAAAAAAAGTATGATACCCAGAATGATATATTTGTTTTTTTGTATAATTATTATAAATGCTACTCCTCCATTCCAATATTTTCTTTATTCTCTTTCCTTTTTCGTCAGTCCCAATATAAACTTTTTTTTTCATTTTGACAAAGAATGTGTGGTTCACAGCATTTGTCCCGCTTTCTCTCTCTTTAGCGCAACTTTAGATCACACATTTCTCACTTGCTTAATATGTGTGTCAAATTTGAATTGGAGTAATATTTGGACGCAGGGGCGGACCCAGAAGTTTTTCGAAGCGGGGGCACTCCCACATAGATGAAAATGGATCGGGTCGGGTCGAATTATTGGGTGTATCATTGGTCTTTTTTGTCAAGTGCGTTCAAATTTATATTTTTAACTGAAAATAAATTATTCAATGCCGACATCAAGCAATGAATATATATGAATTATAAGTCTAATCGTGAACTCATTAAGACAATTCTAAACAATAATATTTGACTTTTTGAAGGAAAGACATAATTTGACAGATTGTAAATGACTCATCTTTGCGCCGTTTCTGATTTTACATTAGAATTTTCGTTATTTTTCAACTATAAATTAAATGCTCAAGATTTCATATGTGAAATAGGATCATGACGTTGTTATACATTGTGCCACAAAATTTGTTGATGCTTGTCTAAAATATAATACTATCGTGTTAAAAATGAAGTATAAGTCAAGTTTAGGATTTCATCCCTATCATTTAATACAACTTTATCAATAATATGATTCTATATATCTACTTTTTTTTTAATCCAGGGGGGCCTGGAGTAATCAGGGCTGAAAACTCACTCCATTGAGTTCCCACTACTACAAAAGAGGGTTTTCACGTCGGTTAATTATACCCTTTCACGTCGGTTTTTGAAGTGACGAGGAATGTCGTGACGTAATAGGTAATAACATATTACGTCAGTTACTAAACCGACGTTATAGGTATGTTACCACGTCGGTTATTTTGTTCAACCGACGTAATAACTACCCGGTTTTCCCTAATATAAATGACCTACCACGTCGGTTATTTTGTAAAACCGACGTAAAAAGATTTCATTAAAAATAAAAAAAATACATATAACGTCAGTTTTTTTAGAAACCGACGTTATATGTACTTTAAAAAAACAAAAAAAAAACACTGTTAGCTAATTACATAGCCCTTCATAGAATACATTAAAAGTGATAGAAGACAATGGACAAGCAAATTATGTTATCGAAAACAAAGACAATGTAAAAATACGTAAATAAAACAATCCGCCTGGTGTATCAAAAGAGATTGCTCCCTCCTAAACTACTTCTTAATGCTGAAAAACTTAGACTTTTGGTGTATCGATTAAGCAGTTCCGACCATTGTAACGTAGCTACAATATACCACCTATAAAGAAAGGAATAAAAGTGGAATTTGGTTAGATGTTGTATCACACAAACTGAAATGTTTGAATCATACCACATATAATTCAAAAATATACTCTGAAATTAAAACATCTCAGAAAAACAAATGGCATTTTTAAATACTCCGTATTACAGAACTGTCCATGTCCAAGAGCTGAACTGTCCAAGTTAAAACATGTCCAACTCCCAAAACTGAACTGAACTTTCAACTTTAACAATAAAACAACTAAATTAAAACAAATGTCGTATTTAAATAACATTAAAAAAAAAACAGAAGTGTCCAAGTTCCAGAACTAAGATTCTATCGTAATATAAAGGGAGTGTTTCTTGATCGAATTCTTCAAGAAATAATCTAAACAGAATCTTTTTGTAAGGAGGCCAACATCTTCTTACCAAAACAAAATCTCTTCATTTCGATCAGTCTCTTCATTACGGTTGTGTCTGCTCTGTCCCTCTCTTATGCTGTTTCATCCCCAAATACATAAAGACCTTCCGATTTCAACTCATTCTGGAAATATAAGAACAAAGAAATGTATGCTAACAATGATCTAATGTTCTCCTACTGCCAAAACTTACCTCAAGAAGCCCAACTCTTTGATGATTTTAGCTTCTGTTTCTTAATGCCGAAAAAGCAAGACTTTTTCGATTTCCCGATTAAGCAGTTCCAAACATTTTCGTGTAGCTGCACTATAGCACCTATAAACAAAAGATCAGAATAAAAGTGAAGTGCAGTTAAATGTTGTATCACACAAACTGAAATGTTTAAATCATAAAACATAAATTTCAGATATACTCTTAAAAGTTAAAATTGCTTTAATATTAAAACAACTCAAATAAAACAAATGGAATATTTAAAATAATAGAACTGTCCAAGTCCTAGGCTCCTAAATAGCTGAGATTCCTTTAATTCCCTCATAATATAAAGGGAGTATCTCTTGACTGCATTCCCCAAGAACTAACCTTAAGAAGATCGCTTACTTTCGACCAGTCTCTTCATTACGGTTGTGTCTACTATATTCTTCTCTCGCACTGTTTCATTGCCCAATACATAAAGATCTACCCTGTTCAACTCATATCTGAAAATTGAAAAACAAAGAAATGATGAAACATACTTAAACTTAAATTTTAAAGGTGTGGGGGGACGTGAGGATTTTTTTCTAAAAATACCCCGAGTCATTTAACAAGCATATTAAACACCAAATCCAATCACAAGATTACATCGAGGCTTCTGTTTTATTAAGGGTTTCGGTTTTAACACTCAGATAGATTACTAATATTTAAAATATAAAGGCATATAGTTAGTAATTGGAATGATGGTATTAATAAGACTCCTATTTAAAATAATGCCTGCGTTATAATAGACTCCTATTTAAAAACCGTTCTGTTATAGTAATGTCTGGCGTTATTTGCTACGTTCTACCTTGTGGAGCAATTGCTTTGAATGACCTTTATATTATATATAAGCACTAAGATTAATAAAGGAAGGGCTGCAAACCATAAGATGCCACACTGAAGTTTAAATCCCCCTTGGGACAATGTACAACTACCTGCATATAGATGAGTAAACTGGAACCAAGGATCCATATAAAATCATACCATGAAAATATGATTCACAAACTATTTTAGTATGCAGTTGTAACATTTTGAAATCATAAACAACAGTCCATTAATACGCTGCTATTATTCAAAAAAAAATTCATAGAATAGCTGCAACAGACAACCCTAAAAATTATGAGCTCAAGGCAGAATGGCAGTCTAGAGATATAGATGCTTCAACTTGATGGTATATCACCACCAAACACATGTATTCTATATTTGTCAGACACTCAGTTTATGCCTATTTATTTAAAGATTGATACAAACATTGTTTTATGTGATCAAATTAGTTTCAAAACAGACCGAAGAAACAAAACATTTTATCTTCAAGCATATGTAAGGTTAGTGAATCAAATCACATTATCAAGGACCATGTTGGAATTTCTGTTCATGCGTAATTCCCCTGCAAGGCTGAAAATATGAAAATGAAAGCAAGGACAACTTATACAAAATCTCTTTATTCTAAGAAAGAATTGATTATATTCGAAACTAAATATAGGAGAAAGGTCAGTAAATGAAACCTGCTATGGAGACATCTTCCACGAAGGAAATCGCAAGTCGCCGCTACAAATTAAACGAATGAAATTAGCTTCTTTGACGCGAATTGTAGCTCTAGGGAGAGAGAGGAAAAAAATGAAGTCGCCGTTGCGAATGAAACCTGCTAAGAAACCTACTATCAAAGCTTCTTCAAGGGGAATTGTAGCTCCAGAAATAGAGAGGATGAAACTGCGACCGAAGCTTCTTCAATGGCCGGGAATCGTAGCTCCAATGAGAGAGGATGACACTGCGACTGATGCTTCTTCGATGGTCGGGAATCGTAGCTTCAGGGAGAGAGAGGGGAAGGCGAATGGTTATCTAGGTTTTCCGTCCAAATATCAGTTCAGAGCTGCTCGATCTAAGTTCTAACCCCTTGCGAATAAACAATTAAAAAAATATACTCAGTACTTATAACGTCAGTTCCAAGCTAACAGACGTTAATAGTAGCGAAAAAATATCGTGAATAATTTTTAAAATAGGTTTAAGACGTCAGTTCCCAAACAACAGTTGTTAGATGTATGATAAACAGTCGGCCTTTTACTTTTTCTCGTCAGTTATTTACATAAACCGACGTAATAGATCTTTTCACGACAGTTTTTTAAGAACAGACGTTATATGTGAGACGTGATATGCCCTTTCTCTAGTAGTGTCCCAATCCTTGTGTGCCTAGCGGGATTCGAACTCGAGACCTCCCACTAAGCACGGTAACCTCACAACCAGCTGAGCTGGAATGCTTGGTTATCTCTATATATCTACCTTTTACGAGTATCATATTATAGAAAAAATTTAAAGGATCTCTGTCAGTTTGAAACTAATTTATCACGAATTGACACATTTTTTCAAGTAGTGGACCAAAATATGACTTAGGTACTACCATAGCAATTTTAGTGATCATGATTCTATTCATTAGTTATATTCCGGTAATATTATGAAAATATTCTAATTTTTTGTCCTTATAGCAGGGTCACAATTTTTATCTTAAGTACTAATACTAAACTTCATGGTCGTAAGCAATGGGCACTGTTTGGACGGATGGAGTATTAGTTTTTTTTGTAGGGAAGTACTCTACACTTCTACAGTTTACCATCAACTAACACATACGTAGTACGAAGTACTCCGTATTAAATATGTAAGGCATTTCATCAACTAGAAACAAGGATGAATGAGAAGAAGCTCCAATCATGTAATAATATCGTGGTCAAGTAAAATCAGAAAGAAGATATCACTTGTAGTGTCCGTAGAGAATATAATAGAACACTTGGGTAGGAATAAACCACAAGGAGAATTCTTTTCATACCCAAAAAGTGATCACCAAACCGGTGGGGTAATTAAGGGTTTGACAGCCCTTATTAGTTTTATTTTCAAAATCAAAGGTACAAACGGGATCCTAAGATAAGAAAGGCTCAGCTAACTCAACTATCTTGAATACGACTGAAGAAAAACCTCCTCTTGGCGAAAAAATCTACTGCGCTTTACCCCAAATTGCAAGTTTATGAGAAACAAATTGCAAAAGTGAAGAAGAGATGAAGAGAGTTTACCTTCTAGATTGGACTAATCTATAGATCACCATCCTTATTGTGAGTGTAAATGGTTGTTATTTTGTGTCATTGGTTGGAGCATTTGAATCTAAATCACCGAATGTGTATGCTCTAAATATTAAAAATGATTGTTTAATTTTTTTAACCGAATTGCAAAATAATTGTTTATTTTGAATCTAAATCACCAAATTTTTCTTTCAAAAAAAAAAAATTGAGTGTTTACATTTGCACCGTGTGTTTCTATAAAAGTGACTTGTACCTATAGATAATATAATCTTATACTCTCTTATTGAGATTCTCATATATCAAATTTAGTAAAATTTGTGTGATTGTAAATTATTTTACTTTATTCTTACTTTATCAATTCATTATCAACTACATAAACTCAATTTTATAGGTATGTGTGACACTCCCTCTTGTTGTATTGTTAGTGGGACGAAGGAAGTATTAAAAAGGAGGCATCCAAGTATGAGTAAAAATAGTGTGATGTTTTAAAATACCAGTAATATGTATTGTGCTAAACAGGAATAATTACTAGTATACTGAAATCATACTCCAATCAAGACTATTTAGGGAAAGAATGCTCTGGTTTTGAAATATTATATTACTCCGTATTTTTTACTCTTATGAAGGGAAAAATCGTCAAAATATAACTCCAACCATTGCCGCCACTAGTGAAGGAATTTTGTTGAGAAAGTCACGAATCTAGTGGAAGAGACGAAGGGCGATTGACCATGGTGATCTCACTAAATGAGACATTTCGGCCTTGTTTGGTTGGAGGGTTACGGAGTATAATATAAAAAAGGTAAAAGTTAAAACATAAAAATTAAAATATTAAAAACAATAAATTTAAAAATTCAAAAATTCAAAAATTCAAAAATTCAAAAATTTAAAAATTAAAAAATTTAAAATCTAAAAAATTAAAAAATTAAAAATTGAAAAACTCAAAAAATGAAAATACAAAAATTCAAAAATGAAAAATTCTAAATGAAAAATTAAAAATTAAAAAATCAAAAATTATAAAAGTAAAAAATCAAAAATTCAAAAAAAAAATTATTACATGACCTTAGGAGTAATATTCACAATAGTTAGAGATGTATCTATTTTTTTAAGCAAACTATCAAATAAAGGTAAATTGGGAAAATATTTTCATTAAATCTTTTCTCTTATTTCCTCCAACCAAACAAGGCCTTAGTCCGCACATTGACATGTTTTAAATGTAATTAACATGTACATTTTTATGCATTTATACTATTTAGTAATTAAAAGAAACCCTTAAGGGAGTGTTTGCAATTGCTTCTGCTTAAAAAAACACTTTTGGAGTGAGTTGATAAAAGTGATTAATAGTAAAAGTTGATAGTGTTTGAGAAAAAAAAATTTGATAATTAAAAGTTGATAGTATTTGATAAAATAAGTGTTTTTGGGTAATAGAAAAGGGAAAAGCACTTTTCACACGCAAGCCGAGAAAAAGAAAAAATTGGTAGTGTTGGATAAATAAGTGTTTTTTTAAATCAACGTTTTTTTTAAACGGTTGCAAACACTGCCTAAAATAGCTAATTCAATTATGTTTGGGAGTTCGAACTTCGAAGGAGGTAAATGCTTTGAAGAATAACACAATAACAGTATGAAGATTGAAGAGAAGGGAAAATCAGGAAAAGCCATTTTAGTGATCAAAATGAGTGAGAATGTTGACCGACTATGACCAATTATGGGCTCGGCCCGTTTACTGTAATTATTGTACACTAATTTAGGGCTCATTAGTTTAGTTTGTATAATTCTTCTGTATAAATACTTCATTAGATAGAATAATACGCAAGGGAAAAATCAACCCTATTCAATTTCTTCGAAGATTACACCTACCTTTTGACATGGTATCAGAGCCTGTCACGCAGGCCATTTAGTTCGATCAAAACAACTGCCCTCGGACGAAGAGCAGTGTGTGCTCTAGATCAGTGGTCATGGTGGACATCACGTCCCCATATTACCTTGGCTCCGGTGATCAACCGGGAAACCTTATCACTCACGTTATTTTCAAAGGGGACAACTATGTAGCTTGGTCCCGTGCATTTTTCTTGTCGTTGAAGGCGCGCCGGAAACACGTCTTCGTCGACGGGACGCTGAAAAAGCCGGCAGAAGTGGCGAGAATTTCAGATTGGGACGCTAATAATTCAATGATAGTGTCGACGTGTCGTGGATTTTGCGAAGCATGGAACCCCCTGTTGCGGCCTCTATACCGTTCCATGAAGAAGCACGTAATTTGTGGGTATATTTGGAGAAAAGATTCAGTATTTCTAATGGACCTAGACTGCAGCAACTCAAAGCTTCGATTGTGGCCTGCAAACAAATCAAAGGGATGACAGTTGATGCTTATTACACCACTTTAATGGGACTCTATGATGAATTATATCGATTGAAACCCCTTCCAACTTGCTCGTGCGGTCTTTGTACGTGCAATGTCATCGGGAAAATTGCTGCAGAAAGAGAGGAAGAACGGATGCATCAATTCCTGGTTGGAATTGACGATGAGCTATATGGTACTGTACGGTCAAATTTGTTGGGCCAAGACCCTCTGCCAGATGTTGACCGGGCACTTCACGCATTTACTCAGGAAGAGAACTCCAGGGCTATAGCGCGGGGAAAGAACTCTGTGGCGGAGGTTACTGCCTTTGCTCTCCAGGCTGATCACACGGCCAAGGGACGAGGGGATAAGACTGACCGAGATAGAACTGATCGTCCACGTCCTATTTGCTCTCACTGTAAGCAAAAAGGGCATGAGGTGGGATCGTGTTTCAAGTTACATGGATACCCAGACTGGTGGGAGGAGCGGCACCGTAATAAATCACAGCCACCAGGTCTTGGAGGAACTGCTCGGACTCATGCAGTGACATCCACATTGCTGCCAGCGAACGAGGGTTCATCTTCCTCGAATTCGGGAGCGAGTAGGGTGGTTGGTTTAAGTGCCGACCAGGTGCAAGCACTCTTGAATTTAATTAATACCGATACTCGTTCATGTGACCGAATGTCAGGTAAGTATTCTTCCCTTGATTGGATAATTGACACTGGAGAATCACAACATGTTACGGGGGATATTACTTGTTTAATTAACCCAGTTCGTATACCGGCATGTTCGGTAGGATTGCCTGATGGCCGATCTGTTGCTGCGGTCTTTACTGGCCATGTGCCGTTGTCTAAAGATTTAATTCTTGATCGTGTTCTCTTTGTCCCGGGCCTCAATTATCATCTTCTTTTAGTGTCACAATTGACTGATCAATCCAAATGTCTTGTCACTTTTACTAATAATCTTTGTGCTATACAGGACCTACACTCGAGGAACCTGATTGGAGCAGGTGAACGACGGGATGGGCTCTTTTATTTCAGAAGGATATCTGCTTTACATCACGTTCAGACATCAGCTCATCTTTCAGACTTTGAACTATGGCATAGGCGTTTGGGTCATCCTTCTGATCGGGTCCTCAGATTACTACCTGTTATTATTTCTAGTCATTCTCAGAAACATTTGAATAATATTTGTGAGGTTTGTCCACAGGCAAAGCAAGTGCGTGATTCTTTTCCTATTAGTAATAATAAAGCAAGTAGGATACTTGAGCTTGTTCATTGTGATTTGTGGGGTCCGTATAAAATGCCCTCCACCTGTGATGCAGTTTATTTTCTTACTCTTGTGGATGATTATTCTCGTGCTGTGTGGGTCTATTTACTTCGTGACAAAACGGAGGTGCATCACTATTTTTCCTCATTTATTGTTATGGTTGAAAAGCAATTTGATGTGCCTGTTAAAGTTGTGCGCAGTGATAATGGGACCGGATTTAATTGCATGATACCCTATTTTGACACTCATGGCATTTTATTCCAAACCTCCTGTGTCTATACACCCCAACAAAACGGGAGGGTGGAGCGTAAACATCGTCACATTTTGAATGTTGCACGTGCACTTATGTTTCAAGGTAACATTCCAATTCGTTTATGGGGGGAATGCATTCTCACAGCAGTACATCTTATTAACCGAACTCCTTCTGATATTTTGGGTGGCAAGACCCCTTATGAGCTGTTACACGGTGTTCCACCCAATTTTGCTCATTTACGTGTGTTTGGTTGTCTCTGTTTTGCTCATAATATTAAATCTCGTGCCAATAAATTTTTTCCACGAAGTCGGAAGGGTGTCTTCGTGGGCTATCCGCATGGTAAAAAGGGGTGGAAAGTGTATGATTGGGTCACTGGGGAAATTTTTATCTCAAGAGATGTTATCTTTCATGAGGACGTTTTCCCATTTTCGGCTCCATTTTCTTCACACGAGGACCCAAAGCCGAGTGGACCTTCTCCTGTGATGGATCCTGATCCAATAGACACACAACATGTTGTAGCTGGACCTCCACCGGTTGCCTCCACGTCTATTGCCTCAGATGACACACACGCCCAGGCTGATATCGTCCCTCTTGGTCGCGGTCACCGGTCTAAGCAGCCCTCGGTTTTGCTTCGTGACTTTGTCACGCATCATATACGGAATTTGAGCCCATCCCCGTTGTCAACCGCCTCTATCAGTTCCTCAAGTACGCCCTATCCTATAGCTAACTTTGTAAAATGTGACAAATTTTCTCTACGTCATCGCATTTTCCTTGGAGCTATACTTGCAGGTCAAGAACCACGTTTCTTTAAGGAAGCTATGACTCATGCCGGTTGGCGTGATCGATAATCAATGAGGAGTGAGTTCCATCACTCCATCACTACATGAACGAGGTGTTGAACGGGGTTACAGGACCCAGTTCAAATAGGGACCAGGCAGGTATATAACCGAACCATCCCACCATTGTTACCATTCTTAAGTCTTAACCGGTTTCAATTTTTCTAAAATAGGATCGACCAGTATCAGTTCAAGTCTTCAAGATCAAGTTTGTAAGAAAAATGGATAAAAACCCCAATCCAAAAATTAGTGATGGACTTGGGTCAGGCCACCCAGCCCGGCCCGCTACTGTGCGGGCCCGGGGCCAGCCCGGTTCACCGATCCGAGTACCAGGCTTTGACCCGCCCTAAGGGGGAGGCGGTTCCGGGCACGGGGCCGCCAAAAGGAGACCCGGCCCAGGGCCGGTTAGGGCCAAAATAATTTTTTTTTTGTTTTTTCATTTTTTTTAATCCAACAGGTTGTGCTGGGTGTTTTCGGGGAGGGTGGGGGGTTGGGGGGGTGACGGTGGGGGGTCGGGGGTTAATTAGAAAAGGCAAAGCGGACCCGGACCAGACCCGATAGCTACCCAGGCCGGTCCCGGGCCTAACTATTCAGAACCAACGGCCCACCCGGGGCTAGGCCCAGCCCGGACCCAACCCGGCCCAAATCCACCTCTGCCAAAAATGGAACGATAGGGCTGGACTCGGGCCGGTTCGGGCCTGGGCTCGGCCGGGCCTCGGGCCAGGAAAGGGAGGCCCGAGCCCGAACCGCCGGTGGCCGGTTCCGGGCCAAACCGGGCCGGGCCGGGCCAGGCCGAACCGGCCCAATTAAAATCCAGCCCGAACCGGGCCCGAACCGGCCGGGCCGGTTCACCAAAACCAAGGCCCGAGCCCGAACCGCCCAGCAGCCGGGCCAGGCCGAACCGAACCGGTGGACCCACCGGGCCCCGGGCCGGGCCGGGCCAAATAGTAACCGGGCCGGGCCGGTTCCGGGCCGGGCCGCCCGGCCCGAGTCCAGGACTAGAACTGACCAAGAAGCAAAACCAGAACTAGACCAACTATAAGTCTATAACAGTTCTGGTAATGGTAGCAATGTAGTATCTACCAAGGACCTGGAAGGCTGGAAGCCTGGAACTAGATCAAATGTATCCCTACATGAAACCAACTAGAGCTTTAGCATTTTAAGAAATGGAATTGTGTACTGTTTTGAGCATATCTGAATCTGACAAAAAATATTAACCAAAACCACAGGTGAATTGAGACAGGCCGACGGGCCAACACAGTGAAGAGAAGAACAAAAGAAATGTACTCTAGCATAGATTTATGAATTTTCGCCATCATAGGTGGACATTTCTCTCCAAGAATCTAACCATGCGCAAAAAGGAAATCACATTAACGGTACAAGTTGTAGGCAAAAAGAACGGAATACACTTTGGCAGGAATACAACCCAAGGTTCTCAGAAGATCTTGAAGAGAAGACCACCATGTGCAGCAAAGAAGGGTGCGAAAACAAGAGACTCCACAGCCATAAGCTTGATAAGAATGTTCAATGATGGTCCCGATGTGTCCTTAAGAGGGTCACCAACGGTGTCACCAATCACAGCAGCTTTGTGCGGATCAGACCCCTTGGGGCCAAGGGTTCTGGCATGTTCTGAAGCACCGGCCTGTGTAAAGAGAAGCAATGAAAATTTTATTAGAAATCTTGACAGTTTTATGGCTGGTATGAGAATCGCAAGGTTCAGTTGGGAGCCAGGATAAGCTGTGGAAAAAAACAAGGGTATGTAAAGAAAAAATTGGAAGAAAAGAAAATTGAAGAAATTTTAAAAAATACTTCAAGCTCAAAAACCAATATTTACATATTTTTTCAAAATCCTTTTTATTTAGAGGTTTCTGCTTTATAAAGTTAAAGACTAAGAAATCTGAATATGTGCCAACACTTTAAAAGTTAAAAAACCTTTTCTTTGGTATTTTTCCTCGCAAAGAAAAACACAGAAAAGAGAAACCATTTTCCTTCTTATTCTTGCATTACCTTTTCCTCATCTTTTTCAGAGTTCCAAAAATAGCATAAAAGACCAGGTCTAGACAAATTACCTCGATATACTTCTTAGCATTGTCCCAGGCACCACCAGTGTTTGATGCAGAGATGGCAATCTATTCAAATCCATACACGACTAATTAGAACACCACCTAAAGAACATGGTTTCTGGCTTGCTACAATCAGTTTGATAGTCTATTGCGTTTGTAGTCCATTATAGGTGTTAGTAGGTTCAAATTAAATATAGCTACAGAGATTGGTCATATGATTAGTGGGGTGGCCAGGAACTCAATGATTTGAGGTAATCCATTTGAGAGTCGATTTCGACCCATTCAGCCCCCTATTTAGGCGTGCAACCTGGCCTATACTGAGTGAGGTGCATTGAGTATCCCACATCAGTTGTCTACTTGGTTTGAGTTTAATAGAACCTTACATCTAGAGGGTTTTTAGGGCAACCTATAAACACCAAATTTACACATAAACCCTTCAACTATCAATACGGAGCAACTTTTATTTATATTTCTAGCACAAATAGAGGGTAACTGTTAGAGTTATCAATAAAATCACCTGTACACCAGAGACAAGGGATCCAGCAAGGACTCCAGACAAGGTTTCTACACCGAAGAAGATCCCAACTATCAGTGGAGTAAGCATGACAAGAGCACCAGGTGGAATCATCTCCTTGATAGAGGCATCTGTAGAGATCTTGACACATGTGGCATAATCAGGCTTAGCAGTGCCTTCCATGAGACCTGGGATGGTATTGAATTGCCTGCGCACTTCCTCAACCATCTTAAGGGCAGCCTTACCCACACTTTTCATCGTCATGGCAGAGAACCAGTAAGGAAGCATTGCACCCACAAGCAAACCAATGAAGACTTTAGGTGTTAGAACGTCTACGGTTGAAATTGCAGCGCGGCTCACAAATGCACCAAACAAGGCAAGAGACACGAGTGCGGCAGACCCAATTGCAAATCCCTGAAATTGTTCACTTGGATGCATCAAGGATCTTATAAATATGGAATGCAAGTGAAACTTGTGTTTGCATGTTGCTGAAAATTTAACATGGCCTTAGAGGTTTGTTTGGAATCCGGAATGTTAGCGAAAGAATATAGAGTAAAATAGACACGAAAATTTGGGGGAGAGGGTATTTAGCTTGAACAAGATATATGATGGGGATATAAAGTTTACCTTCCCAATAGCAGCGGTAGTGTTTCCAGCGGCATCCAGGGCATCAGTTCTCTCACGTATTCTATGGCTCATACCAGCCATCTCTGCAATGCCTCCAGCATTGTCACTGATGGGACCATATGCATCAATAGCCAAACCAGTTGCAATGGTGCTAAGCATTCCAAGGGCGGCGACAGCAATTCCATACATGGCAGCAAAGCTGAAGCTGACAAAGATGCTGACTGCTATTGCAAATATTGGAATGATAACAGATTTGTATCCCAAAGCAAGGCCAAAAATAATATTTGTGGCAGCTCCAGTGCGGCAGGAATCAGCAACATCTTGCACAGGGCTGGTAAACAAAAGGGACAAGAGTTGCAATTTATGATGGATACTAATAAAATAAGATAAAGGGTGTTGAGTATCACACATCAGTTGTCAACCAGGTTTGGATGTAGCGTATAAGTGTGATGATTCTATGGGGTGCACTATACTAACTAACATGATATACCATAACCTGATCCAATTGTATCTCATTTTGGGTCTGTGTTCATTACTTCTATGGGGTGCTACTTTGTTCATTACTTCAGGTGTCCAATTTGTCAAGAATTGAGAGGTTGTGCTGAGCATCACACATTGGTTGTTGTTGACTAGTTTTGATTCTAGTAGTATATAATAAATGTAAGGTAAACCACAACTTTCGACTTAACAAGACATCGCAGCCTGGTCTCTTGGTGGTTTGGAAGGTGCACTCCCACTTGATTTTTTGCGGTAAACCATTTCAGAGTCAGTTTGGACCCATTAATCCATACCCTTAAGATGCCAGTAACATACTCTGGGGGTCCTTTTGGGAGTTACACCCAATTTAACAAAAGCAAAGTAGAAATAAGTACCTGTAAGCATTACTAGTGTAGTACTCTGTCACGAATCCAATGATAAGGCCAGCCCACAAACCAACACCAACACATAAGAATAATTGCCTGCAAGACAGAATTAGTCAGACAGCATGATCGTGATTCTGAGTGTTTTACCTTACACTCAGATTTTATGAAAAAAGCACGGTTTCCTTATTTTATTTTTGTAGAGATCTTGACAAATTATAAGATACACATATGGATTTTATGGAGTTTCCTGACATTAAGGGTCAACTTGGTACTGGGAAAACCCTAAGGAAATCAAACCGATGAAATTAGGAAAACTTAGAGAAAAATAAATATCAGATCTATATAAGTATTTATCTCTGGAGTGTATAATTTTCAAAATGAACAGAATTTTATTTTCCTTCATATTTTCTAAGGTAAAGCAAAACATGAATAATAAAAATTTCATTGGCAACTATTTTACTTCCCCTAAGAGGGTGAGAAATTACCAGCTATGTACTTCTTTCTGGACTCCAAAGTTGAAAATGGTGAAGGAATATGGAAGTGCAATCCAGGTAACGAGAGCAATGCCAAAGGTCATCAGGACAGTAGAGATAATGAGTTGCTTCTTCAGTGCTGGCTCAATTTCCTTTACAGCCTTGACTTCAAAGAAATCAGTAGCAAAAAGGGTGGTGAGCAAACAAACTAGAATGCCCACGGAACTGACAAGAAGAGGATATAGCATAGGTGTAAACTCATGGTTAGTCCCAAATGAAGATATTGAAGCAACAACAAGGGCAGCACAAGATGACTCTGCATATGAGCCAAACAAGTCTGATCCCATGCCAGCAATATCTCCAACGTTGTCACCAACGTTGTCAGCAATCACCTGAGAGACAATTAGATGTTACTCATGTTAGTCAACCAATTAGCAAAGAAGTTGAATTATTTACTCCATATTATATTTAAAATATTATTTTAAATATATATTTATTATTTAAGCAAGCAAAGGAGAATACTTCATAAAATGAAGGTTAAGAATTCATTTTCAACCAAGTAATGGATTTCCAAACAGGCTCTATGAAACTGTTTCGTGTTAATTCTTTCACTATATCAGCCATATTCTCCACTCAGCACTAACCTAAAGGACCAAATTATGTCACTTTGCTTGGTGAAATTAGATGATAATGAAAAATGGTCCATACTTTACTCATAAAACTGAAACCAATGAAAAAAGACATTTTTAGCTTCATGTCTAGATGCTAATATGCTATTTCTTTACTTTATTTAAGAAATTTAAGAAAAACTGCCCCAGTTACAAAGATAGTGCCCCAATTTCATTTCCCATTTGCCCCATTTATATTGTTTCATTTCTAAAATGGAAATAAATTTACTACCAATTATACTTTGTTACCCTTACTCTTAAACATATAGCCACTTTAATAATTCACCCACTTTAGAATAATCAATCACAAGGGTATAAATGAAACTCTCAATAAAAAGTTTTCTTCGCTGAGCATCCCTCCAAAAGAAAATGAGACATTGAAAATGGGAGTGATGTACTTAAAGGGTTTTAATAGATATTTCAGAAGCTTGAGAAAATAAGCAACAAATCTTCATAGCTCAAATTTATAAAGAACCCTACCGCAGGATTTCTGGGATCATCCTCTGGGATGTTTCTCTCAACCTTGCCAACAAGATCAGCTCCGACATCTGCAGCTTTTGTATAGATACCCCCAGCCACTCTGCCAAAAAGCGCCATAGAAGATCCCCCAAGACCATAACCAGTGATGGACTCGAACAAGCCTTCCCAGTCATCACCATAGTACAACTTGAAGAGATTGATGGTAATGTACAAGACCAAGAGCCCGTTAGCAGCAAGAAGAAAGCCCATAACCGCACCAGACCTAAAAGCAGTAATGAATGCCTTCCCAACGCCCTTCCTAGCCTCAAGGGTGGTTCGGGCATTTGCATAAGTTGCTATTTTCATCCCGAGAAAGCCAGAAACAACAGAAGTAACGGCTCCAAGCACGAAGGAGATGGTGCTGAAGATGGCAGTGGCAAGTGCAGGCTTGCACTTTGTGGAGGTTGAATAGGTACATTTTTGGTCTTTTGTGCTGAAACCCTCAACAGAGCCGAGAAAAAGGAAGATCAAAATTGCAAAAGCAACCATAAAAACACCAACATACTGGTATTCAGTGAAGAGGAAAGAGGTTGCACCTGTGATGGATATATATGTGGCAAAATATATTAAGAAAATGGATTAGAGATGTCCCAAACCAATAGCATATGTAAGATAGGGTAAATAGTACGCCATCCAATGATCCAAAAAAAAGAGTGTCTTTAGTGCGGTAGAACTTCTTAATTTTTGTTGTTTACAAGTCTTGGAAATGATCAGTCAGACAGTTGTTTAAAAAAGAAAAATTTGTTAAACTAAACTTTGACAAGATTTTAGGCTCAGTCTGTTCACAGGAAAATATTATCCTCAAACTTATATTCTGAATATATAATGTTTGGCACATGCATACATTTTCATGAAAAATAATTTCCTTAATTCTATAAACTCTTGTGAGAAATGCCTTCCCATTTAAAAAAAACAATAAGGTATTTCCATATAGCACGTGGAGCCTCAACTGTTTTGAAGACTTTTTCATTTTGAACAATTACTAACGCCAACTTCAAAGAAGAGCTAGGCAGCTAGCTTATGTTAAAATATGACTTATTATAACAAAGAAATTTTGAAAGTTTGAGACATTGGAACAGAGGGCTAAGTAACTGTTGATTCAAGTCAGGATAGTAGACTGAAAAGAAAGAACATCTTAAATCTAAAAGAGCCAACCGGAAGCTCAGAATGAAAAGTCAGACAAACTCAGTAGTTTAATGATCCTAAATGCCTCATCATATGGAATTCATTAAAATACGTCAATTTTTATATGAAATCACGCGGTGTCTCAGATCTTAGACAGACTCAAAATACTTGATATTGGTGGGGGGAAGTAGATGCTTTATTAGGGTTTTTTTTTTTGTAAACTGCTTACTGGGGTTATTATGAACCTCTGGGTAAATAAAGCCAAAAACCACCGTACAGGTCTGCAGATCGTGTAACCGTACAAGAAAAGGAAGTTGTTGACATAATTAACACTCAGCCAAAGAAGAAACCAACTACCACAAGAAAAAGCCAGATCTTCATTATTTAAATCAAAAGTTCTGTTTGTTTTTTCATTCTGGAACATTTTGAAATAACTAAAATGCTTTAAAAAGTAATAAACTGAGTAAATTAAGAAAAATCATAATGTTCAAACTTCACCGCTCTAGCCACCTAAAAGGGGGTGAAGTATACATGAAGTTGAAAGCAACACGAAAGTACAGACAGCTCAAACAAGCACTCAAACAAGTTTCAATCCGACCAATACGCATCTAAAACTTCCAATCTGGTAAAAAATGCAGCACAGTTCCAGCTCGAGAAATCACGAATAGACCTAAAACGGTACAGAAATCCAGATACTACACTTAAGATGTTCGAAGATTATACCTTCGGAGATAGCGAGCTGAATTTCAGCGCACTTCTGAACAACGCCGTGGTCATTGATGCCTTCTTCCTCCTCAATGAGAGAGTCGGCGAATCCGTTCTTCCCGTCGGCGGGTCCGTGGCCGGGCTTCTCCGGGGTGAGCTTGACCTTGGAGACGATGACCCATTGAACGATGGCGAAGACGATGCCGACAACGGCGCAGGCCGGGATCAGGATCTCGGTGCCCAGATCTGGAAGTATTACAGCCGCTCCCATGGCCGCCAATATCAATGAACGTTAGGGAGAGGAGTGATGAGATGGCAGGAGAGAGAGAGTCGCGGTGGTCGCTGAGAATGGCCGGCGTGTTTGGTTTGGATTGGAGCTAATATTTAGGTGTATATTTATAGCGTGGCTGGATTGGATTTAAAATTAATCAAACCCGGATAACCAATAAGTGAAAATCTTAATTACACTTAGCTTTAACATAATACGTATGGTATATACTCCGTATATTACCCTCCTTGTCCATTAGAAATTTTGTCCTTTTTTATGCTGTCCTAGTTTTACTTAACATAAATGATACATAAAATATTATATAGAAATATTAAATAAATGAATAACATGAGAGGTTGTTTTCTACTACCTCCATCCAAAATATTTAGCCAGATTCAGAACTTTGATCAATTATATGTAGTTTTTGGAAATTACTTATAATATAAAAATGATGTGATAATGTTCTTTGTCAAAAGTATTTTCATAAAAGTATAAAATTTATAACGTTCATAATATTATACTAATCAAAATCATGATCCAAATTTTAAGATTGGGCTAAGTGTTTTGGGGTGGAGGTAGTACCATATAGTGTGGCTGGGTAGGACCATAATTTAATTAATCCTACCTCCGTCCCGGAGACAAGTTCTCACTTTCTTTATTTGGATGTCCCAAAATAAACTTCTCATTTTCCTAAATGGAAAGTTATCCTACATCAAAACAATGTCAAACAGTGCACAACAGTGCCAAACAGTGTCGAAACAGTGCAAAACAGTAAAATTTACCCCTCAGTAAATTTTTCAAAAAGTTTGTTTCCGGGACGGAAGGAGTAAAAAAATGTTTGTTTTCAAAAAGTAAATGAAGAATAGATATGGTATGGTTGGCGTGTTAGAGTAGTATCATGTGTTTTTTTATGAAGCATTAATAGCAATTTTTTAGATTTCTGCTTAAAATTTTACTTTAAATACATGAAATGCCAAATTAATTTATATTTAAATGAACATCAACATAAGCTTTCATACTAATTTAGCATGATTGGAAAAGGAATGATATTCTCCTCAATGTTAACGGACTTTTTTAATTACTACTCCGTATTACCTTATACATTTGGGGAAATTTAATGTGATTGAATTAATTCTTTATGTAACTTTATTATTATTCCCTTTATTTTAATGTGAACCTCAATAGAAATGTGTAATCTTATTTATGGTGGATTGAACCTCCAGATTCTGTTGAGCCTTCATAATATTTGTGCACTTTGTTAATGTTGTCAATTGTCATTTATGTGTGGCATGCATTTTTTAGTAGTAACTCAAGATAACTTTACAGCTGTACTTCATGAATTAGTGTCGTTTAGAATACACTGATTCGATGACTTGAACGAGACAAATAAATTATCATTCACAAACTTCCATGAATCTCATATTTCACACTCTCATGATAGGTGTTAAAGAATATAACAAGCATACATGTTATTTTAAGGAAAACGTTACTCAGTTAACGTAACACTGATCACTTTTCGTGAAGTACAGCTGTAAAGTTATCTTGAGCCTGCGATGTATATGCGTCTTTTCTTACAGAGATTATGTCCTTTTATGAATCGTACATGATAAGTATGCAAATAATAACTACATTTATAAGTTAAACGACTGAATATGGTAATGCACTTTTTAGTATGCTTTACTAAACGGGGTTGGTACACTAGAAGAATATGGATGTTTCCTTTATTTCAAAGAAAGATCATATGAAATAATTCAAGCTAGATCAAATCAGAATGAAACACACTTAAACAAATAGGAACAAACTCGGATTATGATGATGGGTGATATGATACTAAACTAAATACTAAATCACTTTAACTTTTAACGAATTTCTGTCAACACTTCTCTTTCAAGGTGATTGGGTTTAACTTGCAAGTATACAAATGTCGACTGTAGTATTTCTTTTTTTTTACTCCAGGGAGTCTGTGGGAGGGGGTCTGGGGGCCTGGAGTAATCAGGGCTAAAACTCACTACATTGAGTTTCGAACCCTTATGTGTCTAGCGGGTTTCGAACTCGAGACCTCCCACTAGGTACGGTAACCTCACAACCAGCTGGACTGGAATGATTGGTTACAAATGTCGATTGTAGTAATGAATATCAATAATATACCGAGTCGATCCAAGGGGAAACGTTTTTTTATAAATTTCGAGTTTTGAGAATTAAAGTAGAAAACTTATTTAAATTGCAGGGATTTTTGGTTGATTGTATGAATATAATATGTGATAAAATGACCAAGGTATCGGGATTCACCTGAACGTTAACTAGGGGTTCAATATAAGTTCTTTGTTGATTTTTATGAGTACGATATCACTATTATATTGCCTACTCCGATTAGTGACATCATGGTTTTTTCCTGCATGTGAGTCCCGTTACGGCTCACATTCATCTAATAAAGAAACCCTCGTTGAATGTTAAGATATCACATGTATCATACAAGACCGGGCATATCTCTATCATCCATACTTTAATTTGTATATTTATTCTTCTATAGAACCATCTATATTGCAACTTCAACCATGTAAACCTCTAGATGTTATGCATCATAGTTGTATGGATTTAGTTCTAGGGAGAGTAAAATGGGAATCACTCTTCTAGTGTGTGATTGATATTTCTATATTGGTTACTTCATATCAATCTATTGTTTTATATAGTAAAACTGAGTTATAAAATGCACATGTGTCATTCATTGATTGGATAACAGACATAATTATTACTCCATCTGTCCCCTTTTAAATGCCCAGAAGAGAGTGGCACGAGTTTTAAGAAACGTACGTGGGTTTGTGTGATTGATATTAATTGATAAAGGAAGAATAAAGTAAGAATGATTTTGAGCCACACAAACTTTATCAAATAAGGTATGAGACAATTAAATAGGAACATCCCAATATGGTAAAACGGGACATTTAAAAGGGGGCGGAAGGAGTATAACATAAATTTAATAACAAGAGCCGATTAGGAGAAAAAAGAAATAATTACATAAATATGACCAAAATAAAGATGATTTACAAAAATATGATTAGTGACTAGAGTAGTAATGAAATCATAGTAATTCATATTTAAGTTTTGAGTTTAAGTTACCACAACACCACATTGTAGTAATGAATAGTCATAATAATGTAAATATGTTTTATTTTAGTAATATTCTTGTAAAAAACCCGAGAAAAAATAGTTCAAAGTTTAAAATAAATCCTATCTAAAGCTGAATGTAACACTTCCGAGTATAAATGGTATACTTTGCAGTTCGATCTATGATATAAACTCATCACTTATAAATCAACCAAACATTTATAAACTCTATATATGCAAATGATGAAACATATAAAATCAATATAGAACATGAACAAATTACAAATTAAACCTAAATGTGCATAATCTTAATACAAACATATATAGAATTGCAAGACGTTTGATTAATTGGTGCAAACATCCTAAGGTTAAAGTTTATTTTTAATTTAACTATTAATTAAAATGGATAAAAATAAACATTTATGATGTTTACTTGGACTGGAATTTTATATTCTGAGTTTTTGTTCTGGTCTGAACTAGTATGGTCTGGTAAATTACTAGTCTCTTTGTATTTTATAAATGTTCAAGTTTGGTATGATCTGGTTTGATCTGGTCTGATCTGGTAGTGAAAACAGTCCAAGTAAAAACATCCTTCATACTCAAACTTTTAATTTACTTGGATTTGGTTGATATAAAAAAGATCCATATTTTATTCATAAGTTAATTATTCTTTCCCAAAATAAAAACAAAATAGACTAGCCCCTAAAGATTTGTATGAAAGTTCTGTCTATGCTCTTTTAAAAAAAACTTGCTATTTCTTAATTAAGGTGAGCAATTAACACCTTAAAAGAAGAGTGAAAGATAGTATTTTCTTTCATATGATACAAAAAAAACTTTCATATGACATCAATATTGCATATATAAAAATAAAAAGTAATTATTGATATATAAAATTGAATTATAAATCAATGACGTGTTAGTCGTTGCATAAAAATATATAATATATATTATATATTAATAAAAATTCTATTATCACAACCACTAAAACGTTTAATTAATCCAAGTTTACTCGGTGCACCACTGTTATATATTCACTCGGTGCATCACTACTACTAAGAGACTATTTGGTAACACTGAAATTGGCTGAGTTGGCTGATTCTACTGAAATTTATGAAGTTTTGCCTGAAGTGGTTGCCTGGTTGGATTGATTGATTCTGGTGAGTTATGAAAAAATATATTTAAAATATATATTTATGAATATAATAAAGATAACATTATATGAAAATTAGCTAAAATAGTCCATTAGAATAACTCCAGAAAAGTAGTTCCAACTTTACTTATTTTAACTATTACACAACTCAATGCGCAAATTCAAAAGTTATGTGTTTGGTAAAAAGGTTTGGTGATAAGATGGATAAGCTGAAAACAAGATCACCAAACAGACTCTAAAACATATATTGTTTTATAATAAAATTAGTCTGGTTTAAATTGGATTGATTAAATAGATCAGATTAAATTAGATCATGTCAGATTTAAATAAAATAGACCAGATCAAACAAAATTTCAACCACTTAAAATTACAAATAGAGAGAATCTATAATAGCTAAAGATAAGTAATAAGACTCGTCACTTTTGATCATATCCTTTAAATTAATTAGTTCACAATGTTTATTGATACTTCTCATCTGAACTCATATCAAATTAACAATATCGGGGTATGCCCCGGGTGCCACACTAGTACATAGATTATATGTTACATAACGCTCTTATGTTAGTATGTTTAAGAAGAGTAAATCATGATATATTGACTAGAACACATATAAAAAACTAGCGGACGTAGAGGTTCATCCCGATCTTCAGCTCAAAGATTTAACCTCTAACACTCATATTAATCAAAATAAATGAATATATGTAATAATTATTATATTATGATTATCATAGTTCTAATAACAGTAATGATTATTGAGCTTCTTTTAGTGATTTTTATTTCATAATTAATTTGTGTGAGAAAATGTGATGATGTGGATTTGATTATACTCCATTGTTTGTCTCTTCTATCATTTTATTTTTAAACCATCTTTTAAATTACACTTACTTTAACAATAAATATATACGTAGTATGATTTTTACATTGTATATTACCCTCCTCCCTTATCCATTAGAATTTTGTCCTTTTTTATTGTGTCCTAGTTTTACTTTAAATAAATCATACATAAAATACTACGTGGTAATATTAAATAAATTAAAAAATACGAGAGGTTGTTTTCTACTTCGTATAGTGTAAAAATATGAGAGGTTGTTTTCTACTTCGTATAGTGTGGCTGGGTTGGACCATAATTAAGTTGATAAAAAAGAGGTTTGCTTTCAAAAAAGTAAATGAGAAAATAAATACAATATGACTTGCGTGTTACAGTAGCATCCTACAAAGTTTTATTTTTGTGAAGTAGATTATGTGAAGCATTAATAACAATTTTTTGGATTTTTAATTATCGTCCTCAATGTTAATGTTTTTTAATTACTATTACCTTATACCTTTGGAGAAATTGGGTGTACTTGAATTAATAAATTTTGTATGTATCTTCATTATTATCTCCCTTTATTTTAATATGAATTTCAATACAAATGTGTGATGTCATTTATGGTGTGATGCAACTCTAAATTGTGCCTTCACAATATTTGTGCACTTTGTTAATGTTACTCCATATCATTAAAGAATGTTGTGTATTTTTAGTACGTAGTGTTCAAAAAGCCGAGTATTTATATGCATCAAATCATTATATTTGTTATTAGAGTGCTTAATATCCTCTAAAGCTTGCAGGCACTATGTGTCACGCGAGATTATATTATTTTTAGATAAACATCCACATCAGGTTTAACCTTATATATTAATTTAAGAAAGAATTCCCTAAATAGGAGTAAAAACGTTTTGAAATTCCAAAATAAGAGTATTATCTTTTTTATTCCCTGAATGAGAGTAAATTTCTGCTAAATTTGGCATTACAAGGCTTTAAACATGACATTCTTTTCCAAACTTGGCAGATTATCCTATTCAGGGAATAAAAAACATGATGCTCCTATTTTGAAATTTCAAAACGTTTTTACTCCTACTTAGGGCAATTTCTGTTAACTTAATTGAAATATTGAGATGTCATGTAATACAGTAATTTGATGACTAAAATTACACCAATATATTATCATTAACAAACTTTCATGAATGTCTTATTTCACACTCTCTCATAATAGACATTGAAGACTGATCACTTCTCGTGAAGTACAGTTGCAAAGTTATCATGAGCATGCGTTATATATGCGCGTTTTCGTAAAGAGATTATGTCCTTTTATGAATCTTACATGATAAGTATGCAAACAACATCTACATTAGACCGAATATGGTAATACACCTTTTTGTATGCTTTACTAAATAGGATGGGTGAAATACAAGAGTAGGAATCTCTTTTCTTATTTCAGTGAAAGATCATATGACATAATACTAGCTAGACTAGATCAGAACGTAACGTACTTAAATAAACAAGAACCAACCCGGCTTAAGATGATGGGTAACATGATGTTAAACTAAGCACTAATCACTTTAACTTTTAATGAACTTTTTTCAACATTTTCTCTCTCAAGGTGCATAGGCTTAACTTCATGTATACAAGTGTCAATTGTAGTAATGAATACCCGTAATATATCGGGTCAATCCACAAGGAAATATAATGTAGTTTTATAAAGTTCAGATTTTGAGAATTAAAGTAGAAAAATTGTGCAAATAAAGTGGGGGGGGCTTTTGGTTGGTTGGTGAACATAATAATGATAATAGTAATAATTATAATAATAAAATAATAATAATAATAATAATAATAATAATAATAATAATAATAATGATATTAATGATAATAGTGATAATAACAATAATAATAATAATAAGAATAATAATAGTAATAATAATAATACTTATAATAATAATAACAATAATGATGATGATGATGATAATCACAACAACAACAACAACAACAACACTATTCATAATAATAGTAGTAATAATAATAGTAGTAGTAATAATAATAATAATAATAATTATTATTATTATTATTATAATTGAGCTTTTTAAATGATTTTATTTCACACTTTGTGTGATAAAACATGATGAGGTGGGCTTGATTATTCCATTGCATGTCTTCTGTTCTATCATTCCATTTTAAATCTATCTAAAGTCATAGTATGTAAACGCGTTTATAGTGAACTACAAAGGCAAAATTATTTTGAGACTTCGTATTGTTTGTATCCTCACTTATCGTACAAAAACATACATACTTATAGATTTCTCAACAAACCATGTTATTAATCTCTTCAATGCAGTAAACCTAATGAGTGTTACATGGACTACTAAATTAGTTTATATTCAAATAAACTACCACATTAGCTTTCACTAGTCTAAATTAGGTTCATCAATTTTCTTTATCTAAGATAAGTTAGATCACCATAAAATAAAAGTAGTGTATACTAATTTATTAGCATGATAAAAAAAATGAATGAAATCTTCATTAATAATGAACTTTCTTAATTGATACTCCGTATTATTTTACACTCTCGGGCAAAATCTAGTACATTTGCATTGGCTCTTTTTTATCTTCATTTTTACCTTTTACTTTAAAGTAAACTCCAATCATAAAGTGTGGCCTCATTTATGGTGCACTACAAGTCTAAGGGGTGTTTGGATCTGATTCTTAAAACTGCTTCCGCTCCTTCAGGGAGCAGAAGCAGAAGCTGGAGTATTTGAGTGAAAGTGCAGAAATGATTCTGGTACTCAAATTCACCCTTAGAATCAGTTTTTTTAGAAGATGGGCCAGCTTCTGAAAATTGATTCTGATTCTGCTTCTGCTTTAAAAAAGAAGCAGAATCAGTTCCAAACACCCCCTAAATTGGTTTGGCACTTCACAATAGTTTTGCACTTGCTTAAAATATGAAAGGGTGTCTTTTATGTAGGCATGCACTCTTTGTAAGTGTTAAAAAAAAATGTATATTTATATGCATTAAATGATCATGTTTGCTATTTTAATCCTTAATATTGTAAGGATGTTTTTATTTGAATTGAAATTTTTCGTTCTGCTCTGGTCTTGTTTATTTAAGTCTAGTTTGGTCTGGTCTGCTAAAGTCTAGTCTGGCCTATTTATTCAGGTTTATTTGGTCTAATTTGATCTGATCTGTTTTGACACTGAAATAAGTCCAAATAAAAAGATCACAAGTCTTACAAACACTATGTACCACGTCTGATTGTATTATGTTTAGATAAACATCCACGTCATGTTTCGCCTTCTCAACTAACTTAATCGAAACATTAAAATGTTGTGTGTTACAATAGTAGAATGGATAAAAAAGGAACTGGTATTGTCATCATTAACAAACTTCCATAAACATTCGATGTCACCTCTTTCAAAATAGATGTGAGAGAGTGTAAATTAGCATACATAAGCTCAAACTTTTATCGTAACGTACAAGTGTAAAGTTATCTTGACCTTCATCATATATCCATCTTTTCTTACAAACATTATGCCTTTTTATGAATCATGCATGATAAGTATGCAAACAACACCTGCATTTAAAAGTGTAAATGATCGAATATGGTAATGCACTCCTTAGTATGCTTCACTAAACGGGATTGGTATGATGGAGTTATTGATCATGCAAATAGATTTTGTCAATTGAAGATTCGGAAGTGGATAGAAAGGATGAACAAACCGTATAACCCATGGTTAAGAGCGTCGAGAGGCAAAGGCACAGACACCGACCCTGCAACGGAAACAAAATGCTGCTTCAGGAAGGAGATATTTCTACATAAAGGAACATATAAAAAAGGTGGATGGGGGGATAATGGGGTCTCTATCTGAAGAGTTGTAGGACGGAGGGAAATGATGAATGGTGCATGTAGTGGCAGTAAGTGGGGAACAGTCTGACATCATGGGGAACACACAACAATTAAAGGGGTAGGAGATCGAAATAGGCAACAGATGTGGGAGGAGCGGGCTGCAGTAGGTGAAGATGAAGGAAATGTGGCACTGGACATGTCAAAAAACGGGTCATGTACCGATCTTCAAAAAACTGATGATCAAGAGAGAACACATATTAATTAAAAAGGTCTCACACTCATGTATCCCCAGCCAGCAAGCCATGTGACAGAAAAACAACTTATAGCTCCCAAAAACTGAAACTTATATACATCAATGGTACATAATTGGAGCAATAGAGGCCACATTTACGAATCACATATTAGTAATAGTAGTAGTACCAATACTTATTAATAATACTCTGCATTATTATTATCGAGCAGAAGAACTGGAGTATGATACACTCATTAGCTTAAAGAAAACCTCCAATACAAATAGAAAACATATTCAGTGCCATAATAAGTAACCATCATAGAACTCATGAACTTGCCCATAGTCCATAGATTTGTATGCACTCATTAACAACGGAAATAAAATGCTGCTTCAGGATGGGTATGTGAATTCTCTCTTAGAGCTTCTACTTTTCAATAAGCTCATCTGCCAGAGTATGTAAACATCCATGAGCGACTATGCACCTCGGGAATAGTACCTTTTGAGCTTTATAGTGTTGGAAAGATCTAAGATGAACACAAAAATTGATTCAATTTGCACAATCTCATTAATTATGAATATATATTCCAAAAAGACTAATAGGTAAGCTAATGAAAATTAAAAAATAAATCTAAATACAAATTGATAAGGTTGAAGCGAAAAAAAGGCAACCATTCTACATCATTTTTGTTCCATGCAGCCAGAGCTAGTTGTACAATTATTACTACTTGGTAGACAGTGGCAGACCTAGGCATCGGGCCCAATGTATGCACATATATAACATCAATAGTATACTACATGAGAGTTAAATAGGCTAAATAAAATATATAGATATAATAAAAGATAACGTACCTTTTATAGTTGTCTTCGACGTGCTTGCATATTTTGAAAGTGTTGAATAATTAACTCATCATCAATGCAATCAAACACATCACTTTTTATATAAGGAACTAAACAGTCATTCATCCAATCATCTCTCATCCGGTCTTCACAATTTTCATCTCTGAATAAGCTCTTTCAACCTTGGCTGTAGCAACATGTAATGTCAATGCTAACTTTAGAAGTAATTTATTCAAAACCAGAAAAAGGAATTAAACCAAAAAACAATATTGATAGAAGTAAAGCATAATGTGAATAAAACACTACACCATGTAATGTTAGTGCTAACTTTCAATGCCAACAATATTGATAAGGGTAGAAATTAAACCAAAAAACAAAGCAGCGCGATCATGTGTTTTTGCTACATTACAAGCTGCAATAACCTTTAGAAGTTCATGAAAGTGACCTTGATTAGAAATTGCATTAGATTCATCATGGCCACAAAAAAGGTAACCCTTGTTTCAAAAAGTTAGTGAATCAGATAATCGGCGCCGATAAATTTCACGAACTTGATCAGATTGTTTGAGGATGACAACATCAATAATTTGGATTTGTTTCATTAAATTTTCACCCTTTTTGTAAAGAATATTATGTGCACTATTTGGAACTCCAACATGATTATGAAGTCTACCCTTAACACTCCAATTAGAATATACTATGGTAACAAATGCATCCCCACGAGACTGTTTTCCATAGTCAACTTTGAACAAATAACAATGAAAACAATATATTACATCCTTATCTATGCTATATTCTAACCAACTTTCAAATTCATTAAACCAAGAGGGGCAAAATCTTTTGGACTTAGTACCAAATATTCGTTGAGGAAAATCATGAATGCGCGCGGCTAGCAAGGTCCTTTTTGCAAATAAAACTTTCTCACTCTATCTTGATCATTTGGATGATAACTACAAAATTTTGAACGTAATCCAGGGTCTGTGGGCAAATCATCTGCATTGACCTCAATCCGAGGTTGTTTAAAAGTATGAGACCCGCTAGCTTCATTATGAATTACATCACGTCTTCATCTTGTAACAGTAACAAAATTATACATGGACATTGTATCTACAAAAAATGTAGAAATCAAAGTTCACTATAAATATGAACATTACAATATGTCAAACTAAGGGAAAAGGGGCAAATAAGCCCTCGAACTAACCAAAAAAGTACAAATCACCTTTTATATAGGAGGCTCTGTCCGGACGTCGTCATTTGGGGAGGTTCGTGGTGGAATTTTTTGATGAAATTTTTTGAGCATCTTCTTCATCAAGTCTAGTTTACCCGTACCAAATTTCAAATAACAATTCAATTGGGAAGGTAGTCAAATGAATTTTTGAAGATAACTACGCAGTTAAACAACACATTATATTTCAGAAAATCATTTGACTGCTTTCCCGGTTTTATTTTTAGCTGAAAATTTGGTATGGATAAACTAGACTTAATGAAGAAGATGCTCAAAATATTTCATCAAAAAATTCCACCAAGAACCGTCCCAAATGGCGGCGTCCGAACAGAACCTCCTATATTACGGGTGATTTGCACTTTTTTGGTTAGTTCGAGGGCTTATTTGTCCCTTTTCCCCAATATTAATATACTCCATCCGTCCCGCTAGAAGGTTCCTGTTGACGGTTCACAATGCTTGACTGATGATAAAACAACTTAATCCTTGTTCACACTCTGATTATTTTTAGTAAATAAAATTTACATATTCAGAAGCTACATTAAATCCGCTACAAAGCCTGACAAAAAAATGTAAATTTGATAAAAATTTGATATATAAAGTAAAAGATTAAAAATGATTTAAGTTAACCATGTGAGTAGTGGACGGGAACGTAACCTTCTAATGGATCGGAGGCAGTACTAACTATACTAACTGAAAAATGAAAAATGAAAAAAATAATTTAGAAGTTCAAAATTAGTTATTGTAATTTCCCCGTAGCTATAAATATAAAATCAATAACATAGAAAAGTAAAACTACACTAGTTGTTTAAATAATTAAATCATTAAATGTGAAATACGTTGATGTATTATAGATTAAAGAATACAATATTAATAAGGTTTTAATAATTTAGGACTAGAGAAATGAATAAAACCTTGAGAAATAGAGTGAATGTGAATTGGAGCTCCGATCCAGTACTGCTACTCTAATAGTGCTCGACAACTTCATACATAGATAATAGATAAATAGATTGATGGTTAACAATAATAATCTTTTATTATACAAAAGCAAAATGAAATCTGTACAGTGTTCCCGCCCAAACACTGTACAGTAACGGGCCGGGTCAAGTGAATATGGGTTCAGTGATGGGTCATGCAGCAGGTTCTCTGATCTGCCCAATAAATTTTAATACAAGCACAATAGTCAATGCAGATTTTGGGGCTCAATAAAGACCATCAATTGCTAAGCTCACGGCTCAATAAACATTAAATGTTGTGTAATTCAAAAAGGAGAGGTTGGCATGGGTGCAGAATATAATAAAGCAAATTTGATCTGGGCAATAAATGCAAGGCTCAAGGCTCCATAGACAGCATTAAATGAAAGTGTACTTGATATCTTAAAGATTTGATTGCATATGAAAAAGCATTGCATGAAGCCTACTTAAATATTTTTAGCTGTACGAATATATCAAAAAATTGTGCGGCCTACGAGAACATTTAATGTGTACCAAAACATCTTAAAATCCATTTGGAAAATACAACGGTTAAAGAATTTAAGGGGTTATAAAAACCATTCACTTAGCTGTGAATCTCCACAACACATCCACACTGCTTGGCAACTGCGCTTAGGCGAAGAAGATTAGAGATGGTTTTGTTTGGCAAAGAGGTAATATGTTATCACTTTTTTATTATTATGTAAAGGCTCTTAACAATCAATTGTATTACAAAGGGTAAGGATTCGTGCTTCAGTGAGGAGGCCATAACTGAACTGTACAAGAGAAAAATCATATAATGTTGTGTATGGAAAAAAAATGGAACTAGGAACGTTTTGTACAAAATGACTACCGAAGGCCCCATTCATGGGACAAGCATTACCAGCAACCATTACGATATGTAAACAATAGGATGGTGAAAGAGTTTAAACCACCATAGATGACATGAAAACAAATAGCTACACTATTACAAAAAATACCAAATTAAAACTCCCAATGGTGTAAGCAATAAAAGTCTACAATTCAAACTAAACCATATATGGTGAAAGAGTTGTAACAACATGATGGTTTAAAAAATAGCTTGGTGAAAGGGTTCTCAAACCACTATATACGAATCAGAATCCAAATTAAAAAAAATGCATTATATGTAAGATAGTATGTATAAGAGAATATGGATTGAGTTTGGAAATAATACCCAGTATAACAACAAAGTATTAATCAAACACAACCGATAACACTGTATGACATTTAGGTTCTACTCATCACATTGCACTGAGAGAGTAGTATTGCAAAGTCATATGTGGAACACAAATTACTTTTTCCGATCCCCATCTATTCATTAAAGTAGATAAACAAAACATAATATCCTTAAACAAAATTAATAGATGTGTACAGAAATCTTATGCAACCGGATGCATAGAGAAATTATGCAAATTCTGTCATTTACTTGAATCTGATTTCTATTCAATTAAATCTTCTCACAATTTTAAAAATCCCTTACATGAAATTGTATAGAACTGCAGGCACACAGAAAATTTACAAAACGAAACAACAATCTTAGATTTACCAAAATGAAAAGAGGAGATGTAAGGTCTGAGATCATTTATCTATCACTCAAACATCATAGCCACACCAGTTTTTGAGGCCGAACAACATAAATCCACTTAAATAAAAAATGCTCAATCCAATAAATCTCTTAAACGAAATCATATATAAGTGCATTTACACAGAAAAGTGATAAAACACACAAACAGTGTAATTTAAAAAAAACTGAAGAAATGAGACATAAGGCCTGAAATCTGACTCAGACTTCACCGTAGCAGTTCTCCCAATCCTGTGGAACAAATATTCGATGAGGAGCTATAATCGGCATGCCAATTGAGCGTGGCATGTGGGAGAGCAGTTGTAACTTGCAAGGGATGAAGATAGTTTAGGTTTGTGCGAGAGTAATCCATCGGACCGATGGTTTGAGAAGTCTGCCGCAGGATAAATGTTAAAGACGCAGGGGGTAAAGGAGCCTTATATAAGGCGGTTTAGGTTTGGGATGCTGGGCAGAAATTATTTTCAGTGTTGGGCTGAGTATTGAGTAAATGGGCCGTACATAATGAGATGGTCTCATAATCGGTTGGGTATTACACCCCCAACCACGCTCATCCTCAAAGGATCGGAGACTGCCGTAGATGTGGCGGCAGTCAACCCCGAGGCGGCGGCCGTAGAATTTTTTTAGTTTGCAATTTCATTTTATAAAAGACAACATGCGCATTGTATCTCCTGCACAGTTTGAGGGGGTGTAATAACCTAAGATATTAAGGAATCTGCCTAATATATATATATATATATATATATATATATATATATATATATATATATATATATATATATATAGGAATACTTTGTATTGTGACAACTCTTATATATATATATATATATATATATATATATATATATATATATATAAGAGTTGTCACAATACAAAGTATTCCTATATATATATATATATATATATATATATATATATATATATAGGAATCTGCCTAATATAGGAATACTTTGTATTGTGACAACTCTTCTATTATAAATATATCTGTCAGGACTCCTATTGGAGTACCCTTTCCCATTGTTTCACAACTATCACTGTCAATCCTACGGGCAGACTTAAAAACGATCACCTCTGAAAGAGAAATATGAATCGCTAACCACCAAACGAATGTGACACAACAATCACTGGCATAACCATAACCGCTCCAACGGGTATAACCACGGGTAATCGCGGTGATGGATAGTCTACCCGGGGGGTATCTTATCCGAGGGGTTATTGCGGAAATAACTAGAGAGAAGTCAGAGCAAATAGGAGGAGAGAGAGTCGATTTTATTAAATGAACTCAGCGTGGAGTTGAGATGTAGGTTGTGTCTATTACAAGGAGAAATGGGCTGCTATTTATAGCAGCAATAAATGCGATGAGAGGACACGTGTCAGTAATCCAACGGCCGAAGAGTCACATCAGCCTAGTGGCACCGGCAGTGGTACGTCAACCGCATTGAATGCGGTTGGCGGATGCGACGTGGCATTAAATGCGGTGGTTGGCTGTCTCTAAAAGGAATCTTCGATGATTGAGCTAGTTCAGCCGTAGGCTTCTTGCGTAGCCGAGGGCTCCTTGTGTAGCCGAAGGCTTGGTTGAGCCGAGGGATTCCCCTGGTGCCGAGGGCTCCATAGTGCCGAGGGCTCCATAGTGCCGAGGGCTCCATAGTGCCGAGGGCTCCTGTTTTCTGTCAATTTCTCCCAGTAGCTTCGCATGGTCGAATATGGCGGTTCTGTGAGTTCTGGAGCCTTCGGCCAAGGTGGCCGAAGGCATCCCTGTGTGTACCGTGGCCTTCTTGACGCTTGGGCCGCCGAATCTTGGGCCTCCTGAGCTCCTTGAGCTTGTTGGGCTTGTGACAGATTAGTGGGAGTCTTTGGGCCGGGGGTTCCTGGGCCATATACTCCATCAGGAGTCCCTCACTCCTTTTGCCGAAAGGTACTTGAGGGAAAAGGAGTAGATGTGATGATTCTTCCGGGGGCTTCATCGCCTGTCTGGGTGCCTTTGTTTGAGAACTTGTCTCCTGTTGATTGCCGAAGGCTTCCCTCAGTCCCTCACATGTCGAGGGTTTTCTGAGGGAAGGTACTCGTAACCTTCGTATGTTCGCCGGGGGCTCCCCCTCAGTCCCTCACACGTCGAGGGTTTTCTGAGGAAAGCATAGATGTCTTGTCTGCATGTATTGTGATGTTTGCCCGGAGGCCGTATGCGTCCATTGTAAATTGTGGCATGAAGAATTTTTTGTTGTGTATGATCCCCGAGGGGTGTATCCCAGTCCCCCACTCCTTTAGGCCGAAGGCAAGTTCGGGCTGAAGGAGTTATAATAAGTCGATGAGAACTCGAGGGGTGACAGTTCTGACAAGTCGGGGGCTTATGCTGCCGCAAGCTCGAAGGCGTTTGATGAAATTTGCTGGCAGAAGGGTGTGGTGAGCGATAGCCGGAGGCTACCACTCGGGGGCACCCCTAGTGTAACCAAAATATAGTCGTTGTAATATAGCCGTTGGAAGAAGAGCTGACGTGGCATGCCTCCGTTGGTCGAAGGTGGGCGGGTGCCACCCATTGGTTGAGGCGAAGGTTTGTAATGATGGGTTTTTCCAATCGAGGCCCATCTATCGAGGCCCAGAGTCTATAAATACCCCTGGGCGGAGCTCATTTCCTTTACGCATTCCTTCTCTCTAGCGAAGCTCTGCCAAAATTTCTAGTGAGAGAGAGACCTTTTTTCGATCAAAGCTAACTTCCCGAGGTCAGTTCTTGCTCTGTTCTTGAGTTTCTCTGTATACTTTGCTTTTCGGCTTTAGATTTAGCGTTAGCGTTTTCAGTAGCCTTCGGCGAGAGTATTAAGTAGCTTTCCTCTTCTAGACACCTTTCCCTTAGCACAAAAAATGTCTTCGCAAACCGACTCTCAGAACATCTCGAGGGAGGCCCCGGTGCAATCTGAAAGCATTTCTGAGGTGGAGTCCTCAAGCGAGCAGCCTTCGAATATTGACGACTCGCAAGTGGCTGCCGAAGTCCAAAAGCGTCTCATAACCGAGGCCGAGGCCGAGGAGTTTGAGCAAGTGATTGAGGACGAGGAGATGGCCCTCGCGGTCCAAATTGCCGAGGAGGAAGAAGAGAAGGAGAGGATGAAAGTGACCATCGCTGTTCCTCCCCCTCGTAACGACGCCGGAGCGGGGAGTTCTAGGCCCCTGGATCCGGAGCCTCTCAATGTGGCTCCCGGGAAGAAGAAGAAGAAGACGAGGGGGGCCTCGAAGAAGAAGCAAGCCGTCGCCGATGCGGGACAGCCCGTCGGGATTCCGGAGGGGCATTCATATTTGAACACCGCAGCTCTCGAAGTGGAAACCAAGGCCACGCATGCCGAATATATGGCGACGCAGTTCTTTGTTGGGCCTTCGGCACAAGTGGTAGAGCCGGGGCCAGATGATGTGCTCCTACGTCCCCCCGAAGGATGCTTTGCTGTGCACCTCCTATCTGTGGAGTTGGGGCTTCGGTTCCCACTCCACCCCTTCGTACTAGAGTATCTTCGTTTCGTCAAACTCGCTCCCTGCCAGATTACTCCGAACAGCCATTCATATCTGGCCGGATTCTTGTCTTTATGCCGGGAAAGGGGAGTGGAGGCATCGCTAGATCAGTTTCTCCTTTCTTTCAACCTTTGCCGGGGGGGGCATGCCAACAGCGAGGGCTTCGCTAATCTTCAACAGATTCCGGAGTGGAGGCTGTTCTCTGAGGTTCCTTCCTCCCATAAAGGTTGGAAGGACAAATTCTGCTTCATTCGGATGGAGGAGAATCCTTTCCCTGCTCCCCTTCGTGACAATTTCAAGAGGCACCCTAAAGTGGGGAATGCTTTTCTTGCGAAGGAGGGGAAGAAGCTGGTAGCCAAACCGGAGGGATCGGACAAGCAGAAGACAATCAAGGATGCCACCCTTCCGGAGGAGCTGCTTCGCCTTGGTTTCCGGCGATTCCGATTGATGGGGGAGACCGGCGACGAATACCCCCCGATAGATAGAGTGTATGAGAGCGCCGGAGGTGATTGCCGAAGGGTCCTTATCTTGTACTTAGGATATTCTTGTGCCTTTTGCTATGTAACTTATTTTTGCACGTTTTCCTTCTTTTCAGGCGCAGAGATGGACGCGAAGAACTTCGCGAAGCTCAAGAAGCAATTGGCCAAGGAGCCGAAGAAAAAGAAGGAGGGAGGACCCTCCCAGCAAAGGCCCGTTGAAGATTTTTTCCCGAAAGGGGAAGCCGTGAAGGACCAGGGGGCCGAGGGGGCCTCCCAAGTTGTTGTCGGGGGTGCCGGTGACCTGAAAATTGAAACCGCCAAGCGAAAGGCCCCGGAAAAAGGGGTCGAGGCCCCCGGGAAAAAGGTTAAGAAGGCTGTCGGCGCAAAGGGGGCACCAGTGGTAATTTCTGAGGGCCATTCCTCCTCCGGCACGCCGTTGGTGTTTGTTGCCGCTGCCCCCCTTCCGGATCAGATGGAAGATGGGCCATGGCCCCGGGAGAACGTCCAATTCTCCATCAAGAAAGGGACCGCCATTCTGCACGGCACCCTGGATCCGAAGGAGTTCTTGGATGGGGCCACTCCTTCGCTGGATAGATCGACCCTGAGCCGGTACGACGACGCTGCCCTGGACGCTAAGCTCCTCCAGGCCTCGGTGACTGTAAGTCTTGATATTCTCTCTTCCCTTAGCCTTTTGTCCCTAGTTTTTTTTTTGCAGAGGTCTGATCCTTCGTTTCTTTTTTGTGTCTACAGGCCAGTGTAGCCCTCGGAGAACACGTCCGGAGGGCGGAACAATTACGCCTCCAGAAGGCGGAGTCCGACGAGGCCCTGAGGAAGCTCGTCGTGACTAACACCGAGGCCATCCGGAAGATGGCAATCCTGGAGGAGAGCCTCCGGCAGATGGAGAAGAAGCTGGAGGTTGCCCGAATGGAGGGCAAAGCCGAAGGAAAAGAGGAGGGCAAGGCTGAGGCCGAGAAGCTCGCCGCCGCCGCTGCTATGATCGCCGCTGAAAAGGCCGAGGATGCCAAGAAGGAAGCCGTCGCCCAGGCCGAAAAGGATGCTGTTGCTGCTTTTGTTACCGGGGGCTGGAGAGGCGAGGAGCGGAAGCCGTGGGTGGCCTCGGTTGTCGAGGCTTCAGTGGATGACTGGGCGGCTGGCCCCGGGGCTTTGTGGTTGGCCCGGAAGGGCAAAGAATATTATGACGGGGGCGAGTTCTTCACACAGTGGCTCGTCTATCGGAGGCTTGCTAGGCACCACGGGGTGGACCCCAAGGACTTCAACCCTGCAGCGTATGGGTTGCCCCCCCTCCAGCCGGATACGCGTGTTCCCCTCCCTCCAGGCGTCGAGAGGCCCGACCTTGAGGACTCGGAGCTGATGAAGGAGGTGGGTGATGATGAAGAGGAAGCCGGGGAGGACGCCGCTTCGAAGCTGAAGGAGGATGGAGCCGAGAGTGCCCAAGCTTGAAATTCCTTAATGTACCATTTTGTAATAGATTGTAGATTTCCGGCTCCGGCCCTACATCGTAAACAAACATTGCCTGTACTCCAACCATTTCCTTTTGAATGAATGATGCGCCTTCGGGCATTTTGTATGAATGAAGGCCTCTTCAAATTTTGTTTACCTTTGCCGTCTTCTTTTCGTGTTTGTGTATGAATGCTCTCCTTCACTTGGATGAATGTATATATATATTTTTTTTTGTCTGGCTTCCCGGAGGCCACCACTTTGTGGACTTAGGAAAATTTTCCAAGTAAAACTTGATCAGAACCCTTCGGATGTAGAGTAGAATAGCCGGGGGTTGTTGTTGTGGACTTAGAACTCTTTCTAAGTGTAAACCCAATCATGAGCCCTCGGCCGTAGCGTAGGACCATCGGGGGCTTGAAGCTGTGGACTCAGAAAATTTTCTGAGTAAGAGCTTAGATCACGTCCTCGGTGACTACGCCCTCGATAGTCGCGAGCCTCCGACTGTAGCGTAGCTTTAGGTCATTGCCAAGTAGGTTAGAGGCCATCGGTCATGAGTCTGTAGGTGAAGAATTACCCTCCTGAAGGGTCCACATTTGTGGACTTAGTCGTTTTTCCACAAAATTTCAACAGGTGTTGTAGTGGGCCTTCAGGCGTAAGAGTCGCTTGGGCCCCCGGTGTGTACAGTTGCCGAGGGGTCCAAGATTATGGACTTAGTGAAATTCTGAGATTTGTTGAGATCGTTTGAATGAGCTTGGTGATATTCTGCCTTCGGCATGAAGCCTCCGGTTTGTGTAGACGTAGGTTTAGCCTGCCTTAGAACTTTGTGTAGCCTTCGGCATGTCACATAGTTGACTTTGGTCCAGCCGAGTTTCGCTTAGTGACCCTTCTACTTGGGCTTCCGGGGGAACTGTTGTACTCCAAGGCTTTATGTACCGGAGCCTTCGGCTATGTAGCCAGATGTCCTGTTGTAGGAGTCTTCGGGAATGTATACCCGAAATGTTGAGCCTCCGGGGAGAATAGTATCCGGGGAGTTCCTTCCCCCCTACACATCCTTTTTTTTTTTTTTTTTTTTTTTTTTTTTTAGATGGTGTAGGAGAGGCATCTAGAAACTTGGCTTCTAGGAAAGGCTTGGCCTATATGGGAGGCAACGGAATAAACCGTTGGCTCCCCCTTCGGGAATGACCTTCCGATATCCCGAAGGGTTTGAGGGTCGTTTCCTCGGCCCGAGACATCGTCTGTTGCCTGCTTCCCCTTGGGAGATAGCACGGAAAGCGCCTCGGTTTTGAAAGTCGTCCCCTCAGCCCGAGACATGGTCTGTTGCCTGCTTCCCCTTGGGGGATAGCGCGGGGAGCGTTTCGTTTGTGGAAGTCGAATCCTGGGCCCGGGACATGGTCCGTTGCCTGCCTCCCCTTGGGGGATGGCGCGGAAAGCGTTCCTGGGAAGGGTTTTACTTGTGTGTGGGACACAAATAGCCGGGGGCACTTGGTACCAGCCGGAGCCGAGGGGTGTTGCACCCCCCGTTTTTTTTTTTTTTTTTTTTTTTTTTTTTTAGGAGGAGAGAGTATGTATAGTATGCATAATGTATGCATGATTGCGTCCTCGTGGGGTACGGCTTATTGAGAAAACACTTGGTGTTTTCAAAAAGTGATGGGGGTGACCCGTACACTTGGTACTTGGTATCCAGATTGTTGTTCCCCCTCATCAGAGGGAGAGGCCTTGGGCCTATTCCGGTGGAGAGATGAGGGCTTGGCCACTCATGTGTAGGAGAGAAGGGGGGCCTTGGGCCGATTGTACAATATGTAGGTGATGAAGGCTTGGCCTTTTGATTATTCTTCAAAAACAGATGGGGTCTTGGGCCATTGATCATTTACACTTGTTGAGGATGAGGGCTTGGCCACTTATTGGTAAAACTTCACTAGGTGGTGCACATTCCAATGTCTAGGAATCTCTGTCCCATTAGGACGTTTTAACTTGTATGTCCCCGGTTTGATGATGGCTGAGATGATGTAGGGGCCTTCAAACTTGGGTGCCATCTTTCCTCCCTCGGTGGGTAGACTGGCCTCCCTTCGTCGGAGGACGTAGTCTCCCACCTGGAATTCCCGGGAGCGGACCTTGGCGTCGATGTATCCTTTGACTTGTCTCCTGTAGTTTTCGGCCCTGAGAAAAGCTTGCTCTCGGCGTTCTGAGATGAGATGGAGGTCGAGAGCCATGTTGGCTTCGTTTGCCTCGGGCCCATATTGTTCGACCCTTCGGGTGGGAAGAGTTACTTCTGTGGGAGCCTTAGCCTCGAAGCCATAGCATAGGGAGAAGGGTGTTTCGCCTGTTGCGCGCCGAGGGGTGGTGCGGTAGGCCCATAGGATGTTATGAAGCTCTTCTACCCAGCCTCCCCCTTCGGCTTCCAGCTTTTTCTTCAATCCTTCAAGTAGGGTTCGGTTGGCATTTTCCACTTGCCCGTTGCCCTGAGGGTAGGCAACGGAAGAGAATGTGTGCTTGATGCCCCAAGCCTCAAGGAGGGCACAGAAGGGGGCTGCCTCGAATTGAGTCCCGTTGTCGGAGATAATTTGTTGGGGAACACCAAACCTTGTGAGAATATTTTTGAGAACAAAGTGGCGGCACCGAGCTTCAGTGATGCTGGCGAGGGGCTCGGCTTCCACCCATTTGGTGAAGTAGTCAATGGCCACAATGATATACCGGTTGTTGGAGGTACCCCTCGGCAGAGGGCCTACTAAGTCAATCCCCCATCTGGAGAAGGGTATAGCGGTGCTGATGGGGGCGTAGTTGACCGCTGGCCTGCCGGGGGCCTTCTGAAAGTGTTGGCAAGCGGCGCACCTTCGGGCCAGGTCAGCACAATCTCTAGCCATCGTGGGCCAGAAGTAGCCCTGAACTATGAGCCTTCGGGACATGGAGAAGGGTCCCTGGTGAGCTGAGCAAGTGCCACTGTGCACTTCCTCCATGGCGACCTCGGCCTCATCTTGATGAAGGCACCGAAGGAGGGTGCCGTTGTAGGATCTCTTGTAAAGCCTCCCGTCTTCGATGGTGTAGCTGGGAGCCCTCAGCTTAGCTAACTTGGCGCGGGCTCCGTCCTGGGGTAGTTGCCCTGTGGTGATGAAAGTGATGATGTCGGAGATCCAATCCTCCGGCCTTGGGTGAATGTTCATTACGGGGCTCGCGTGGATGCTCGAGAGGCTGAGTTCCTCAATTCTTGCGATTTTTGAGAGGTGCTCGGGGGACTCGTCCGAGAGTTTGGATAGAATGTCGGCTTCGGAGTTTTGAGCCCTCGGTATTTGGGTAAGAGAATGTGCCTCAAACACCTTGAGCAACTCCTTAGCCGCCTCTTTGTATTGTTTCATTCTTCCCTCCTTGGCTTCGTACTCCCCGGAAATTTGCTCCACGACAAGCTTGGAGTCACACTTGACGTGGATCATCTTGGCCTTCAGATTTGCTGCCAGCCGAAGGCCACATAGGAGGGCTTCGTACTCGGCCTCGTTGTTGGAGACCTTGAAGGAGAAGCGGATGGCGTAATAGGCGCGGAAGCCTTCGGGTGTGATCAGAACTACTCCCCCTCCGCATGCTTTCGTGGCCGAGGAGCCATCGGTATAAAGTGTCCACCACTCATCGAGGGGTGCCGAAGGCTCCTCATCCATCGCGGATCTCGCGGTGCACTCCGTGACGAAGTCTGCCAGGGCTTGGCCCTTAATGGCAGGCCTCGGACGGATGTCTATGTTGTATTGGCTGAGGAAGATGGCCCATTTCACCATCCGAGAGGAGCTAGTGGGACTCCTCATGAGGGCGCCGAGGGGTTGATGGGTGAGTACCTGGACTGGATGGGCTTGAAAGTAGTGACCAAGCTTCTTGACGGTCCAAACGATGGCTAGCGCCGTCTTCTCCACGGGAGAGTACCTGAGTTCGGCCTCCCGGAGGGTTTTGCTGACGTAGAAGATGGCATGTTGGATGCCGTCTTCCTCTCGGATTAGCACTGAGCTGATGGCCGCAGGGCTAACACCGAGATATAAGTATAAAGTCTCCCCCACCTTTGGTTTGGAGAGCACTGGGGGAGAAGAGAGGTACTTCTTGAGTTCGTCGAAGGCCTCTTGACACTCAGATGTCCATTGAAAGCCCGCCGTTTTCCTCATGATTTGGAAGAAGGGGAGGGCCCTCTCGGCTGATTTGGAGAGGAAACGGTTGAGGGCCGCCAGGCGACCCGTCAGCCGTTGAACTTCCTTGACGTTGCGTGGAGGCTCCATGTTGATGATGGCCTGAATTTTCTCGGGGTTGGCCTCAATACCCCTTCTGCTAACCATGTAGCCTAAAAACTTCCCTCCTTGTACGCCGAAGGTGCACTTCTTCGGATTTAGCCGGAGGTTAAATTTTTGCATGATGGCAAAAATCTCTCGGAGGTCGTCGGCGTGGGTGCCTGCCTTCTTACTTTTGACGATCATATCGTCAACGTAAGCCTCCATGGTGCGTCCCAGGACAGCTTGAAAGACCCTAGCCACCATGCGTGTGTAGGTGGCGCCTGAATTTTTGAGGCCGAAGGCCATCACAAGATAGCAGAAGATGCCTTCGGGTGTCATGAAGGCAGTTTTTTCAGCGTCTTCCTCATGCATGTAGATTTGGTGATATCCGCGGAATGCGTCGAGGAACGACATGATCTCGCATCCCGCGGTCTCATCCACTAGTTGATCAATGTTTGGCAGAGGGAAGGGGTCCATAGGGCATGCCTTATTCAGATCCGTATAATCCACGCACATGCGGAAAGTAGGAGGCTTCTGTGCGAGGACTACGTTTGCCAACCAAGAAGGGTATTTCACCTCCTTGATGTGTTTGATAGAGAGGAGCATGGCCACCTCCTTTTTCACAAATTCCCTCCTCTCGGCCGAGAGGGGTCTTCTCCGTTGTTGCACTGCCTTGGCCGAAGGGTCCACCGCAAGGCGGTGGGTGATAACCCTTCGGTCAATTCCTGGCATATCCTCCGGCCCCCATGCAAAAACAATGGAGTAGGCGCGGAGAGCTTTGGTGATGCCAGCCTTCAAGTCTTCGGGGAGCTTGGCTCCGATCTTCAGGACTCTCTCCGGCTTGGCCGGATCGAGTATCAGGTCTTCAGTCTCCTCGGCAGGCTCAGCCCTCGGCCTACTTTCTTCCTCCTCCAAGGCCTTGGTGGTGATGGTGTCCACACGAAGTTCAGTTTTACTAACCTTCTTGGTGAGCTGAAGGTAGCAGGCCCTGGAGAGCTTCTGATTCCCCCTCGAGTAACCGATGCCGGTAGGCGTGGGGAACTTGAGGCAGAGGTGCCTCATGGAGATGACAGCCTCCAAGTCCTCGAGGGCAGGCCGACCGAGGATGATGTTGTGAGCGCAGTCGAGGTTGACGACGACGAACTCCACTTCGAGCTTGGCTCTATGGGATCCGTCGCCGAATTCGACCATGAGTGTGATGACGCCCTCGGCGTCTATGCTGTCCCCCGTAAATCCGGAGAGGGGGGTGTTGATGTGCCGAAGGGACCCCCTGTCGAGTCCCAACTCTTGAAAAGTGCTGAGGTACATGACGTTGACAGAACTCCCCGTGTCGACGTAAGTCCGGTGAATGATGGCATCATTGATCTCAGTGCAGATGACGAGGGCATCCCTATGCGGCAGGGAACCCGAGGGGAGGTCCGCATCTGTGAAAAAAATGGGATCCGCCCTCGGCCTCTTAGTTGGGGGCATGTGATTGACTTCCCCAACGTAAAGGGATTGAGCCCACTTCTTTCGCTGGCTGGTGGAGTCTCCACCAGTGTTGCCGCCGTTGATCATGTGGATGTGGCGCTTGCATTGCTGATGGGAGCCTTCCCCCTCATCTTCGAGGCCCCCAATTTCACGTTTCTTCCCCTGTGGGTTCCCCAAGGGGATGGTGTTGGGGTTCACCCATTTGTTTGCCTTCGGCGGAGGACCTTGATGATGAGGGGGGCCCTGGGGAGGAGGGCCCCTGATGAACTGAGATAAGTGGCCCGCCTGTATCAGCCTCTCAATTGCGTTTTTCAGTTGGTGGCAGTCGTCGGTTTTGTGCCCATGGTGGCGGTGAAAGCGGCAATATGGCTCATCAGGGCCGATGGCATAGATCTCGAGGGGTGTACGGGAGTCTCGCTCAACGAGCCCCCGCTCTTCTGCATGATCAAGGATGACGCTGACGGGGTGCGTCAAGGGAGTGCGTGGGTGCTCAAGGAGGACGGGTTGCGCCCATGCCTTCGGATTATTCTTGTAACCGCCCCCGGTTCTGGCTTGGCCACCTCGGGGGCGATCGTTGTACTGCACCTCTCGGTTGACCGGAGGGGGTGGTCCTCCGGGCCGATTCCTGCCTTCACTCTTCTGAGAAGGATCCGGGTTGCGGCGGTCCTTCTCGATTTCCTCCGCTTCAGCATATCGGTCCCCCCGCTGAAGGGCCTTTGTATAATCGCGGGGGGGATCAGTAATGAGGCTCCGGGAGAAGTTACCGTTGCGGAGGACGGTGTGGAAGAGGGCCATTAGTGTCCGGTCATCAGCGCCTTCGACCTCGAGGGAGGCCTGCCTCCAGCGTTCCAGGAAACTCCGAAGGGTTTCCTCCTTCTGTTGTCTCACGTTTAGGAGGTGAGAGAAGTGTTTCTTTGAGCGATGCCTCCCAGCAAATTGCGTAAGGAAGCGGTGGGCAAGTTCTTGCCAAGAATCAATGCTGCCTTCGGGCAACCGGTTGAACCACTCATACGCTGGTCCCTCCAAGGTGGAAAGGAACCAACGGCACAAGTATTCATCCGATGCCCCCATCATCATCATGCTGTTTTGATAGCGGCTATAATGCTCCTGGGGATCCGTCTTCCCCTCATACGGCTTGATGGGTTGCCCCCGATATTTGTGGGGGATTTTGGCCGCCAACACCCTTGGGGTGAAGGGTGTTCTAGTACGGAGTTGAATGAGGGGCTCGCCTGAGCCCTCGGCAAGTTTACGTTTCATTTCCTCCACCTGTGCCCGGAGGTCAGCGTACTCTGGATCTGGCCTCGCTGTGGAAGTCGTCGGGGGTGCCTGACGATTCTCCTCGAGTTGACGGAGGAGGGCTTCAATGATTTCGTCCTTGGGATCCTTCGGAGCAACCCCTTGGGAGTTGGCCCGGAAGGACTGCGCCTGATTGATTTGGTGTCTGGCGTCATCGGCATGGAGGATTGCTTTGCCCTTGCTTCGGGGGGGAGGTATGCCCTCGGCTCCCGAAGTGGAGGCTCCGCTCTCCTGAGGCCTGCTAAATTCCTGTTTGCCGAGGCGGTCTTGGACCCCTCGGCGTATGGGAGCTCCCCCAAGCCTCTCAAGTGCGGAGGTCCGGGGTTTCTCTTTCATCAAGGGACGTTTATCCCTGGATTGGGCCTCTTGGGAGGCGGTGTCCTGCGCCATGACCCCTTCGGCGTTTCCAATCCCCGGGGGAGGATTGGTGAACAGAGGAGGGAGCGGTGGTAATTGAATAACATTCCCTGCAGCGTAGGGCTGGAGGGGTGCCTGAGAGGCGAGGGCTCCGGAATTGAGAGCCATGTTTTGAACAAAGGCCGCAAAGGCAGCCTGAAGATCGATGGCCGGGGCCGGAGTGGGAACTTGGTTCTCACTCCGATCCCTCCTTCGATTATCAAGGCCAATGCGGGCATCAGGGGTGTTCCTCTGCAGCTGTTGACGTAGGTCAGCGGTGGCTTGCTCTAATTCGAGGATGACACCACCCTCGGGTACTAAGAGCCTGTTGGAGGCCTCAGCCCCGTTAGTCTCGCCGGGGGCTACGTAGTTTTCCTCAAGGGTCTTGGATTGGGCACGGGTGGTTCTTCCCATTTTTGGTGAGTGTTTTGTGTTTGGTAGAGGGGGAGGGTTTCTTACTTGATAGTTCAGACCTCTCAACGAGAGCACCAAATGATGGATAGTCTACCCGGGGGGTATCTTATCCGAGGGGTTATTGCGGAAATAACTAGAGAGAAGTCAGAGCAAATAGGAGGAGAGAGAGTCGATTTTATTAAATGAACTCAGCGTGGAGTTGAGATGTAGGTTGTGTCTATTACAAGGAGAAATGGGCTGCTATTTATAGCAGCAATAAATGCGATGAGAGGACACGTGTCAGTAATCCAACGGCCGAAGGGTCACATCAGCCTAGTGGCACCGGCAGTGGTACGTCAACCGCATTGAATGCGGTTGGCGGATGCGACGTGGCATTAAATGCGGTGGTTGGCTGTCTCTAAAAGGAATCTTCGATGATTGAGCTAGTTCAGCCGTAGGCTTCTTGCGTAGCCGAGGGCTCCTTGTGTAGCCGAAGGCTTGGTTGAGCCGAGGGATTCCCCTGGTGCCGAGGGCTCCATAGTGCCGAGGGCTCCATAGTGCCGAGGGCTCCATAGTGCCGAGGGCTCCATAGTGCCGAGGGCTCCTGTTTTCTGTCAATTTCTCCCAGTAGCTTCGCATGGTCGAATATGGCGGTTCTGTGAGTTCTGGAGCCTTCGGCCAAGGTGGCCGAAGGCATCCCTGTGTGTACCGTGGCCTTCTTGACGCTTGGGCCGCCGAATCTTGGGCCTCCTGAGCTCCTTGAGCTTGTTGGGCTTGTGACAGATTAGTGGGAGTCTTTGGGCCGGGGGTTCCTGGGCCATATACTCCATCACGCGGGTAATCACTTGGGGTTTTTTCTTGGATATTACTAATTTTGAACCTATTACTCAAAAAGTTATCACTTTTAAAAAATGACAAAAAAGTGATCAAAAAGGTCATATATGTGCAATTAGAAAACATCATGTAATTGCAAAAATTTTATGTCACTGCGTGTTCGTTTTTTTGTAACTACAGCCACCACCCATGTCACTACAACCACCGCCCATGTCACTGTAGCCGCCGCTCATGTCACTATAGCCACCGTCCGTGTCATTGTAGCCACTGTCCGTGTCACTGTAGCCACCGCCTGTGTCACTGTAGCCACCGTCCATGTCGCTGTCACCACTCGTGTCACTATAGCCTCCGCACGTGTCATTGACGCCATGAAACATGTCACTCCATTCGACTTTTTCCGCAGTGACATTGCCGTGTGACATTGTCACGGGCTGTCACTGCTCCCGTGAAACTACCTCCATGCCGGTAATGTCACTGACCATCATCGCCGCCAGGCCGCCGGCCGCCACGGCGGTAACTTTCACCTCAACAGTGACCTTCCCCGGAGCTCAGCCACTGCAAAATCGCCTCAAAACCGCACCACCACCACAACCAGCCCCCAGCCCCTGCAACTGCCACATCACTCCACCACAACCAGTCCACCATCGCCCACCTCCTCATCCCCAGCCACTGCCACATCCCTCCACCACAACCAGTCTACCACGGCCCACCTCTTCATCCCCAGCCACTTCCCCATCCCCCAGCCCCCATCCCCAGCACCCTGCTCTGGCCCCAGCCACCTTCCCCAACTCCAGATCTGACCAAACTCAACCCAGCCCCTGCCTAGCCCCACTCCTAGTTCCCCGGCCCCCAGCCCACCTCCCCTGGTCCCGCCCCTATCATCTGGTCCTCTCACAGGCCATTCTCTGGCCAGTTCACCAGAAACCGTAGCCATAACACCACCGCACCACCATGGACCGGCCTTGTCCCACCCCACCAGCAACGACGCCCCAAATCCGAAGCTCGAATTCGTCGAATCCATGTGAGAGACAAATTCAAAATCAACCCCCGAATCCCTGATACACAACATCGATGACGAATCAACAACACTACCGCCCCTAGCACCACCTTCGAAGCTCGAATTCGCTCCTTAGCGTTCAGAATCAGCTGCCTCCGTTCCGTATGTCGTCACAGAGAAAGAGAAGAAAAGGAAGGGCGGCGGAGTGCAGAAAGATGGTGCATCAACGAAGATGACGACGGTGTTGCTGCTGCGGAGTTGCTGCGAAGGCTATGGTGCAATGGCCGATCGAAAAGTTCTTGATGATATAGATCTGGTTTGATTCTCTGGGATGGTGCGAAGTAGCTGCGCGTGGGATATGTCGAGGCGCAATTTATACCGTGCAACCGGCATACCATGTGCATGGTATGCCCGATTCTAATACGGTGTCGTTCTTATACAATTAAAATCGTTTCCCAAAATTTTATTCTTCCCATGCTTCCACTAACTTTTTTCCACTAACTTTTCTTCCTTACTTTCTCTCTTGTGCTGCTTTTCGTTTTGAAAATTGAAGCAAGTTCTATTGCTTTGATGTAATAGGCTGCTATGAATGAATTCAGATTAATACTTCGTATAAACTTCTCCGTTCAGATTAATCTAACATGCTTTGATCGATGATGTTAATTGGTTTTTACGTATAAAATGGAGTTACACTCTTTAATACAAATTTACATCTTAAGTTACATGGAGTTACATCTTTTTATGAACGAGTTACATATTCATGTGCATGAGTTACATCTTTTTATAAGCGAGTTACATTTGGACTTACCTCAACAACTTACATTTGTCATCAACACGAATTACATTTATAATAACTAGACTCTCTTTTTCATTGTTTACATTGAAATCAATGTTTTACTACTCATTATGTATTTCGTATACTATGTATTTGACAAGTTACATCTCATTTGGGCTTGAGTTACATTGATCAAGAACTCGAGTTACATATCTTTACACGCGAATTACATCATCCATGCTACTGGGATGAAAATTAAAAAAAAAACACTGTACATGCGTGCACTGTTCACGCGTGTACTGTTCACGCGAATATTTATTATTATTTAAAATTGATCAAAACTACGTCGTTTTGGGGTGTGGAACATGGTGCTCACCATGCTCCGGTTGCACGGTATACGGACTGATGTCGAGGATATCAGTTTTGTCTCCAGGTCAATTTTAGTCATATATTTGCCTAGTGAAAGATGGTTACTAATATCCGTGCCATTCTTTCTAATCACTTTATTACATGAATCATTGATATTTTAAATACAAAAATAATATTTTAAAAGTCGAAATATGACATCACATAGACAAATCTAGACTCATACGTCACTTTAAAGTTTCGCATATCTATAAGACGAGAAAGAAGGCAACCTAAATTAATTTGAACCTAAAAAACTTGATATGAAAAATAATTAATCATGAAAAAAGTCTGATAATAATCAAACAAGACTATTATGATCTATTATGAACTTTCATTCATACAGTATAGTTAGTACATACATCTATTATTCATATATACACAATGAAAATAGAAAAATCTCATCTTTTAATAATAGTGGGACAAATCAACAAATAATAGATAAAAATGTAATAAAAAATATAGCCAAAAATAAACGGGGCGGGTACGGAGCGGGTGATAGCCGTTATATTTACTTGTGTTTAGCACAAGTATTTATAAGTATTTGTTGAAGAACAGAAGAGAAATCGGGCAAATACCTTCAGAATGAGAGCTAGAGCATAAAACATTGCGATGAACGGCTTTTTGGAGCAAGAGGATGACGTTCTGCCCATAATTCGAGTATAACTTATTGTAGAGAATTCCAAATGACTCGATTCGAAGTTTCATCTGAAGGATAACTCAATAATCTACAAATGTTCTGAAGACTTCATGGCAAGAATATGAAAAGAGAAAGACTCCATCAACCAATACAATCAGATGTTGCTAATGGGATTTCAGGATTATGCATACCTCTCAGTGTTTTATCCATATCTTTTGATGGGATAATTAAAAACACGTAATTCAAGTTTTGGTTTATAGAAGATTTCATTATCTACAACTTTGGTAATTGCATTATTCACAAATAAGTAATGTAAAAAACGTTATATCGCCCGATACCAGCCAGTTCACAACCGGCGTCGTTCAGATAGAAATTATGTGAAAGGGAGCTAGTTTTCAACCGGGGCCGGTCGTGTGACCCAACCGGCGCCGGGCATGTGTGAAATATGAAGAAAGTGCCTTCAAATCGGAGCCAGTCATGCCCAGCCGGCGCCGGTCGTGCCAAAATCTGCAGAAAACCTGACGACGTGCTCGAAAATTGTGAGTTGGAATGAAGATATTTGGAAGGTTTATGACTCAGAAATTTTGCCCCAAGTTGATTGAGGATCATGAATAGACCATGAAAGATCATTTTAAAGCCTATATAAACCTTCAAATCCATCCCAAATTCATCATCCAATCCCAATTTAATCCATTAGTTCATACTTAGTTTTTATAGTTTTTATTTGTTCTTCCTGGTGTGCTTGAGGTGTGGAAGCTCATTTATTCCAACCATTGATGTTTAGGTAATATTTCCTTTATATTTATATGGTCTTCTCCATTCATAGAATTTAATCTTGGTTAATATGAGCATTAGAGACTAATTTCTTAGCTACGGCTAGGGATGAACATCTATGCTCACTAGGTGTTTGATAGAAGTTCTAAACCAATAAATTGTGATTTATCCTTTATATTTCAATTGTTTATGACTATGATGTACAACATAGAAGTATGTTAAATTTAGTTTATGCTTGCAATTAACGTTGAAGTCTAAATTATGAACATTAAAGGATAAACATATATAGTACCGAGAATAGAAATATATCCGGTCTTATATGATACGGGTGTGATGTCTTGATATTCAACGGGGTTTTCGGTAGATAAATGCAAGCGGTAACGGGACTTACACGCAACGAAAATCACGCTCTCGTTGCCTTAACCGGAGTAGAGAATATATTAGCGAGATCGTATTTACAATTATTGGAAAAGAATTATTATTAAATAACTATTAAAGCATTTAGGTGAATCCCAATTGCCTTAGTAATACTCATTCTTGTATAAATCAATCTCAAAGAAAAAAGTTCCTGAAAAATTATACCATTTATATTCTTTTGTATTCAATATTCAACTTTATAATATCAACCATTTCGCCGTGGATCGACCCGATATTTAATTACTATATCGCCACTTGTATACTTGCAAGTTTGGCCTGACCATTGGGTAATGGGGTAGGCATTTATAAAACCGTAACCGCCCTGTTACCCGTAAAACCAAAACAGATATTCCCCGCCCCATACCCTTTACCCGGTCAATACGGTTTTCCCCGCTTTGACCGGGGCTGTTCGGTGCAGATATCCATCGGTTCGGTCACAATTGACATCCCTACTGGCCATTTAGATCTTCTAACGTATACTACGTAATAGATAGCAAAATTTTCAATAATACCGTTATAAGATAATAAGAAATAAAATAATTGAGAAAGACTTCAAACTTTTTCCTCTCCCAAACTCTGGTACCAATGCACCATGATCACTCCAAGGCTGCAATTAAGGAGGTGGGCGGACCGTCTATTTGTCTTCCCCTTGTTCATTCATTCACTTATCCTCTTCGCCTTTCCCGCCTACAATAAGAAACATTCATACTAAAACATCGATCGATCGCTGCTCCCAAACTTCGTGCGCTGCCTCTCGGTTCGATGGGAAAGGTCTGTTCGATCGGAAAGGAAGACACCCCCAAACGGTGACTAATATCTGGTCTGTATGTTCGATCGCAAAAGCTTGCGGAGAAACCTACCCTACTAGAGGGAGAGACCACTTGCGACTTAATGATTGTTGCCTCAAATGTTATACGGAGTATTTGTCATTGTTATTAGAAACTCTAGTATTATTATATTATTTTGTGTTTTGTTTTTTAGTATTATTGTTGTTAGAGTTGTTGTTGAGAACTCTTCTTAAGAGGCCGGCCTGACGGGAACCTCCGTCCGGCCGAGCTGGTTTGAGCACCTTCCCGGTGAAATGTTTTGATGAACGTTTTTGAGCATGTTCTTAATCAAGTCTAGTTTATCCATATCAAATTTCAGCTAAAAATTCAATCGGGAAGACAATCAACTGATTTCTTGAAAAATATTGCGCTGTTTATATATATTAACTGCGCAGTGTTCGTAAGTAATTTATTTGACTGCCTTCCCGATTGAACGTTTAGCTGAAATTTGGTATGGATAAACTAGACTTGACGAAGAACATGCTAAAAACTTTTCATCCAAAAATTCCACCGGAAAGATCACCAAAAGGGCTCGGCCGGACGGCTGTCTCGATCAGGCCGACCTGACATGATGATTTCTCTGTTGTTGTTATTACCATCACTATTGTTAGTATTACTGTTATTGTTACGATTACTTTTACGATTATTATTTTATTATAATAATTTTTATTATTATAATGATGATTATTATTAATATTCTTATTATTATTACTGTTATTATTATAACTGTTATGATTACTATTTGATTATATTTGAATAACATTCGAATCGAATGTATCAATTTTTATATTTGTATTAGATAAATGTATTTGTATTCTTATTTGAGTTTTTTGAATTTAAAGAATCATATACGAATTCGAATCACAAATCTAGCGCAAACGAAAGTGCAGTACGTGCTCTATCATCATAGCAAAAAGACCTTATTTATTATTCTTTCCTATCTCAGAGTCATTACAATGCATGACCAAAATGGTGACCCTTTATGGGCTAAATATATCTCCTATTTACTTCACAATATCAGATGCAAGCAGGCAAAAACACATAAGGTACATGAGCAAAGACAATGGAAAATGGGTCAACGTTTATGGGTTCTTCCAGGTTCACAACCCGTGGTTCCAACAAAGGTATCTCACCAGATGAGTCTACAATCAATTCCTTCCCATTTAGAAGAACTGTTTGGCTCTGCAAATCTCCATCTTTTGCTGTCAGATGATACTCTTCTCTCGCGGTTCCGCCGATTTTAGAGAATTTGTTGTATGCAACATCCACCACTGCACTACTGTTGCCATCCAGGTTGATCAACAATATGGTAATGCCAGTCTGCAAAACAATTTGAAAATATGGAGGCCTGTATGCAAATATTAAAAGTATACAGACTTATTTTTTAAATTAATGAAATGTAAAATATTTTTTTTGTTAATGTTACAGTTTGACTCATTTTAATAAATGATTAATGTATAACTTAATTATTGAGCATCAAGTATTTTCAGAATAAAGATTGCAAATTAGAGCAATTTAATAAAATCTTCTCCATGGGTGTACCAAAATAATGAAGAAGGAACAAATGTACCCTTGAACTTTATATATGAGAGCATGTATATTCTTCATTTTGGAACAATTATACTCTTGAACTGTATATGAGTACTTATTAATCATTTTGGACATACTTCTGATTTATCATATAGTTCAGGGGTATATTTGTATCTTATCTCTCATTAAAATAAGTATATGAGTGAGATCTCAGTTTGATTCAACTTACAGATTTCTTTGCACAATGAGCGTAAGCGCGTAATTTCTTTGTCCCTGAAAATCTTGTTTTCAACACATTGCTTCCCATTAATCTATGCCAAAGAAGAGCACTGCAAACAAGATGGCTTATGTAACATGGCTAACTAAACTCTATAACTAATGAAGGTGTTGAAAAAGTTAGGAAGACTGAACACTCAATAATATATAATAGGAGTCCATATATAATTTATGTCACTAAATAACCTGTAGTAATCTGGATTTGGTACAAAGGTGGTGGTATTGAGTAATCCATAGTTTCCACCAATCAGCGTTTGCCTGCAGTATGTCTTTGTACCATAGGATGCAGACATCCCTAGCTGATCAAGATACCTTGTGCATCATTCCCAGACAATGTGAGTTGCTCAAAAACATATACTATCATTATAAAAGTTATTACATCCAAAAGACCAAAACACAACCTGAGCCTTGGGGTTGTATGTTATAAATTATAACGAGTGTGCTATCATCATCAAGTGATGTTATCATTTGCTATAAAAGTTTAAGCTTTGAGCTGAATAGTAATTTCGGCATAATAGTATTCTTATGGAGTGTGTATTATAAATTAGAATAGAATACTATTTTAAATATATATAAAGTGTGTTAATAGCTTTTTAAGATAATTGAAATTCAAAGTGTTTCAAGATTTGAAGTACATAGAAATTTATTTTCACTACATAATAATGTATTATTAGACATCCAAAGCAAAACTAACGTATTATTAGACTTTTTAGTGAATATTTAGGGGAATAAATTTTATATCAGGTTAAAAAGATTTTTCACTTTTCTCTTTATTTTTTTGAAATTTTGTTTTTTCTTAACAGGTCCAGTAGACAGGCTTCAGACCAGGCCAGACTTTGGAACAGATCAGGCTCAGGCCAAAAAACCAAGCCTTTAACAGGTAACAACCCAGACTCATGCCTATACATTCTAAAACAGGCTCGGCCTGTTTAGGCGAAAGTCTGGTCTGTCATGTATTCACCCCTATACGGAGTACATCTTTTTGTTCCCAGTTCCAAAACTTGGTATATCTATATATTGGGATTTTAAACCATTTCAGGGAGGGCTATTATCACAGGGAGGGCTATTATCAGTTATGACTTTGTTAGTTATAATTTCATTTTTTTTTTCATCTTTTAGGTTTTAACCTTTATGCCTTTATATAATTCTAATTTTTTATATTCACATTTATTTCTGATATGAAGAGCACTAGCACTACAAAAAAACACGCGTTTAGTCACGCCCAAACAGTCACGGATTTAGTCACGTACGGCAAAAGTCCGTGACTAGCAGAGTTAGTCACGAATTTTTTATACTAGGGTCCGTGACTAAATCCGTGACTAACGCCGTGTTTTTTTTGTAGTCTAGAGAATAGTTATAAATTTGAGGTGTTTTTATTTGATTTTGACAAAATTCTTATTCTTGTAATATTTATTTTTGTCTTTGACATTTATGTTGCAACAAATATCAATTTATACCCGCAAAATAATTTTTGTTAAATACGCATGTAGTATTATTTTAGTAAATTTTGATATTTTTAGCAATATATATACATTATTTAATTAAATTTTGGCCCCTAGTGAATGTAAATGCTAGATTCGCCCATGGGAACAACCTAGGTCTCCGCTCACCCCAATTTTTTTTAGTGTAAAGTTTTCTAGCTCCGCCCCGGGTAACTTTCACATATTTATATGGTAATATGTGAAATACTTATGCACTATGAATTGAACAAGGAACTAAGATTTTGATCGAGGAATAACAAAGGATTACCAGAAACTAAAAACGAAGGCATTTGTGACATGGTTTCGGCCGCTGTTATAGGCACCGCCAGCCTCACCAACCCAAGCATTTACAGAAGTGCCAGAGCTCTTGAGGATGTGTTGCATCTGATTAAATGTCTTTACTCCGAGATCCAGGTAGGACGAATTGAGGATTTTCTGAATGAGATGCTCATCGTTTGCTACAATTAATCCAAGAAATATTCAATAAAATGACTTGCAAGATTGTTAAAACATGATAGTAGACAAATCTTGTGCTGAAATGGAGATATTTCTAGGGGTGGGCACAAAATCCGAACTAAACGGTACCAAACCGGCCCGTAATGATATCGAACCGAATATCGGGTATGTAAATGTATCTATAGATTTTTATTCCGAACCGAAACCATACCGTTTGAAACGGGTACAGGACCGCTCCTAGATTTTGAGAACCGAAAAATATCGGACCAGACTGTTCAAAAATAATGCGTTTTTTATATTTTTTCCACACAAAAAATCTCTTTTATAGATCCACAATTTCATAGCCCAGGTATTTATTCATGTGTCCCTAAAATAGCTAAATGTGTGTGTTTTTATATATAAAATTGTTATTTCTTTTTAAATAATTTATATTATATTTTAGTATGTATTTAAAGAATGATAATTTTTAAAAATCATTAATGACTATTCATTTTTAGTAATGTAGTGTATATGACTTTTTGTTGTATCGTGTATGTACCATTTTACTATTTAATTAATATGGTTTAAATTTTAGCTCTCACGGTTGAACTATAAATGAAATTAGAACTAATATTTAACCTAGAACAAAGAAGAACATTGATATTTTCTATTATATTCAACAATTTGATGATATTCTTTTTATATTCAAATAATTACATAAATATGACCAAAATAAAGATGGTTTACAAAAATATGATTACTTACTAGAGTAGTAATGGAATCATATTAAATCATGTTCAAATTTTGAACTTAAGTTACCACAACACTAGGTTGTAGTAATGAATAGTCATATTTATGTAAATAAGTTTTATTTTAGTAATATTCTTGTAAAAACTCCTTTTATATTTTCACGTTCACTTAGTAAATTAAAGATGTTATTTATCCCGTGCATCATCATTTTGCTATATTTTTTCTTAGTTGTGTTGCACTATTTGTGTACATGTGAAATTTAGTACTCCGTACTACCTATGCAATTTCTTGAATTTATATCAACATTTCATATGAATTGGTTGGTGTGACGGTATCTACTAATTGCAAGATTTATCCAATTTTTTAGCATGTGTTTGACATTGTACTGTACCGTTTTGTACCGTTCTGAATCGACATGATTACGAATGGTTCCATCCTTAGAACCATTACTGGTTTTACTAATTTACGACTGTTCTGGACCACGCCCACCCCGACATATTTCAAGAGATGTCATATTATCTAAGAAAAGTTAGATGGGTGAAATCACAAATTTCAATACATCCCATAAAGATGTTTTAGTCCCAGACCAGACTTAAACAGATTAAACCAGACCAAATCAGACTTAAACAAACCTGACCAATCTTCAATAATTATAATTTACGGGTATAAAATACACAGAGATAGACCAGACCAAATTAGGCTTAAAATCACCAGACTAGACCAACAAATTTCAGCCCAACCGTCCAAGTAAAAACATCCTAAAAGTTGAGAATCATTTCCCAATGATATACTTCAGTATAATACTACGAGCCCGTTTGGTGACCTCATTTTTCGGCTTATCAGGATTATCAGCCAACTTTTTCACCAAACACGTAACTTTTGATTTCACGTGCCGAATTATGTAATATTAAGAAAAAGTAAGGTTGAAGTTACTTTTCTGATTATATTGGCTAAAGTTAGTATAGAAGATTATTTTAACATTTTTTTCTTTATATGTCTCTTTGTGCTTTAGTACAGGTGGGGTAAGACTGCGTACATTCGACCGGAGTCTTTGTGGTACTGTGGTAATGATGATGATGATTTTTTCTTTATTTATTACTAAAATGTATATTTTAAATATTATTATTATTTTATAAATCAGTACAATAAGCCAATTTAGCAGCCACTTCAGTCAGAATTTTATAAAGTTTAGCAGAATCATTCAGCTCATTTTGGTATTACCAAACGGGTTCTACGTAGGACTTTATACACATCATTTTATACGTTTTTATATACGTCCATCCTTTGTTAGTAATATACGTTACGTGAATAATACAATAATACGTACGTTCGTGTATAATACGATACAATTATATAAAATACGGCTTAATATATGTTTCATACGTTCGTGAAATATATAAAGATATGGACGCGTTTTAAACGTTTCACAATTTAAAAATACGGCATATAATATGTGTCTTACATACTTATTTAATGATAGAAATAAAGAGTTATTTAACATTTGCACCACAATCTTCAAGAATTTAAAATGTATGGAATAGTTTTTTTTTTTCAGATTTACGGATTTAAATGCATAGGTACAATATGTAATAAAAATGACATTGCCTATTTAAGTAGAAGTGGAGAGATATTACTAGAAAATAGTTGATACTACTTTGACCATGAGTTTAGTGAGCCGCCACAACATTTTTTGATCTCTTTGGAGTCTTGGTAAGTTGGTATGGGTGGAGAACAAAAGTAATACAGTAGTAGTACAATAGAAATATCGAAACATATTACGAATTTAAGAAGCTAATTCATTAAATGTAATGACCGTTAAACAATTAGCGAAACATATAAGGCATAACGTTTTTTTAAGCAATATAAATAATATTGATGAGTAGCTTCGTTTAATGGTGTGTGTTTTTAATAAAATACGTATCAATGCATACAATACGTGTATTATACGTAATAAAATACGGAGTACATATCAATACATAGGGTACGTGTATTATACATTTTAACCTTAAAATACGTGAATTTTTCAAAAAAAAATTAAAAAATTCATAAACGGGAGTATTATACGTGAATTATACGTTCGAATGTATTATACGCGAATAAAGTAACAGAGCGTCCATCTCTTTGCGGACGGGGTTTAAAAAAAAATATACGTCCATCTCTAGTTATCCGTGCATACATACATTCGTTAAAGAATTCGGAATTTTGAACACTATTATCTTTGTGAGCGTGTAAAATTGGCGTGTACGATTGTACATAATAATACGGAGTATACGAGTATCACAAACATGTTTGGCATTATATTTTGGACCGTCTAATTGAACTTAATAGTTGTGGTGATGAGAAAATACCTGGACCAAGACTATAAATGTGATGAGTGACCACATCAAGAGAGTTTTCAGCTCCCTCTATGAACTTTTTATACCATTTTGCATCAAAAAATCCTCCAGGTGCTACAAGCAGTGGCTTACTGCTAGCATTCATGTAAACATCTTCCAACATCGTCTTAAGACGAATTGTGTCATAAACATACTGATATGCTGTAACTCTTACCCCATCTCCCACGCCACTCAATTCATTCCCTAACGACAAGCAAAAAGAGACATTATATTCATGTCGGCTAAAGGGTCAAATAGACCCTCGAACTAACTTAAAATGTGTAATTAACCACTTATATAGGAGACTCTGTCTGGCCGTCGCCAATTGGGGCGGTTCCCGGAGGAATTTTTTGATGAAATTTTTTGAGCATCATCTTCATTAAGTCTAGTTTATCGATACCAAATTTCAGATAAAAATTCAACCGGGAAAACAATCAAATGATTTTCTGAAATGTATTGCGCTGTTTAACCGCACAGTTATCTTCAAAAATTCATTTGACTGCCTTACCGATTGAATTTTTAGGTGAAATTTGGAATGAGTAAACTAGACTTAGTGAAGAAGATTCTAAAAAAAATTCATCAAAAAATTACACCGGGAACCGCCCCAATTGGAGACGGCCGAACAGAGCCTCCTATATAAGTTATGGATTGCACTTTTTAAACTATTTCGAGTGCTTATTTGACCCTTTTAGCCTATTTATCTTTGTGTTATTTGTGTAATATAGTTCATTGAACTCATTTATAAAAGGAATTGTGTGTATAAAGTGTGTATCAAGAGCAATAGTCCAAGATCTTTTATATTACGTACTACTCCGCAATTTATTAGTTCATATTTTATCGGTGTAGATGTAGAATACTTCAAGTGATCAAGAGTTAAATTTGTGAACGCACCGAGCTCCCAACCATGGATAGTGTAGCCTTTGTTAACAGTATAACGTATTAGAGATTCAGCATTGGTTGAATTCCATGGTCCGGTCGCTAAACCGTCGGGCCGGAATGATCTTCCTATGAGAGCATTTAAACCGAAAATGATAACCGCTCTGAAATCAAAACAATACATATATGTTCATTAATTCTTGGGGAAATTTGACTTCATGTCCTATATGAAATTGGACTCATTTTCAGAAAAGTTAATGTATCCGATTCAAAATCTTGTGAGTTGTGAAGAAATATCGGACAACTTAACCATCAATAGTTTTAATCAGAAGAGGGCATGAAGTGTACAAAACTTTTGTTAAAATAGAGTGCAAAGTCTGATTTTGTTCAAAATATGAGATGGAAAGTAAATTCCACTTTACCTTTTCTCTACACAGCCTACACTGACATACATATGCTCAACATAGGTGAAATATGTGGTTATAGCTCATTTTTAGAGTATAAAAATTATTCGATCAATTCTTAGAGGCTCCAAGGCATGTGGTGCCTAATTCTTCACATATGCTAAAATGGGAATTAAAATAATGACAAGTGACAATGGTTCTGTAAATCATACCTCATACTTTTTTTTTGTGTTAGTAGGTTTTGAGTTCAAATGACTTGATGCCCACATGAGTCCATCTATTTGTTTCTTGACCGTATTTTCATCCAACGTGTTTAGGATTTTCATGTTCGTTTTTTGTAAATATCACATTTATCATGTACTACCTGTCTACCTCCATCTCATATTGGAGATCCGTTTTAGTTTGGAATAATCATTAATAAAGTACTATCATAATTGAAAAGTAAAAGTGTGTAGTTGAAATCTAATTAGAATAAATGAAATGATAAAGATCAGACATTTCCAACAACAAAAAACGACATTCATTTTAGGGAAACTCAAAAAAGAAAGTTAGAAAATCAAAATGGGATGAGAGGAGTATCTTTTGCCATTGAAATACTTCAGGGCCGACTAATGACATTTTATATACGTTACACGTAACATGAATATACTAATTATTAAAAAAATTATGGAGTCATATGTGACTCTCTTATAAAGTCACATAAACTATTGTGGCATCATCCTCACCACACATTATTTTAGTAGGGGTCCCCATTAAAATAATGTGTGATGGGGATGATGCCACAATAACCTATATGACTCCATAGAAGAGTCACATATGGCTCCATAAAATTACTCTACTAATTATGTGGTCGTATTTAAAAAGAAATGGTGTTAGTATAGCATATACAACAAATTTTGTACACTTGTCTGTCATATTAAAAATAAAGCATATACTCCCTTTCGTCCTATTATGTATGATGCACTTTTACCCGCACGGGGAGCTCAGTTGGTCGAGTGGTGGGAAATTTGGAACTATGACCAAGGTTCGAATCCCCGTAGCGGTCGGGTGGAGGTCAGAGAACCTGAAATAAGGTTGGGCCTCTGGTGCGCACGGATGTATGGGCCTACTGCCACTTTGCCGACTGAGCCACCGTGACTTACATTCTCCCATGTGCTCTGTCGGGTCGGGGCGCGGGAGGCCCTTGGAGTTGGGGATTCAACCTTTTGGAACTATGTATGATGCACTTTTTTTGGATTGTTTTGGATATAACAACGCTTTACTAAATTCAACTAAACTAACATTTTACTTTATCACGTTATCACTTTATATACTACGTACTACCTCCGTCCCTTAAAACTTTGCAAAGTTTGACCGGCACGTGGATTAATAAAGTAAAAACTGTGTGGTTGAGGTTTGTGCAGAGGAGAGAGAATTAACTGGAACCACAAATTCTTTACTTAAAAGAGAAAGTGTCAAAGTTAGTGGGACATCCAAAAAAGGAAAATTGGCAAAGTTTTAAGGGACGGAGGGAGTATCATTTATATTTTACTTCTTGTGTGTTTATCTTGTCATTTCTTACTTTTTTTTGGAGGTTAGAATTGTAAAGTAATTGTTTTATTTTCTTACAAACGTGCTAAACCCACACGATACATTATACTCCATAGAATGCAGGGGTACAAAACATATAGTTGCTAATTATAGTACTTCCTTCATCCCATTTTGTAAGATACACTTTCGTTTTTACTGAAAATATGGACACATTCTTAAATTTGACTTTACTAACTTTTTACTTGCTCACATTAACCCATTTGTGTACCATTTCACCCTTTACTTTGGTGGATCCATTTGTCCCTTTCTTACTTTTGAGGGTTAGAATTGTAAGACTACTACTTTATCCTTTATTTTCTTCGATTAATTTAAAGTGGAATATAATCTTTGATTAATTGATGGGATTTTATCCTTTTATTATATTCTCTATTATCTTTTGTGTGACTATAATTCAGTTACTTTTTTCTTATTCAAATGTAGTGAGTATGATTTTACAATGTTTTCTTCTAGAGTAGGGGCCCCAATATAGCATTTAAAATGAGCCTTTATTATCCGGACTTGAAATACTGTTTAAAACTACAATATTTAATGTTTTTTTTTTTTGCGAAAATATTTAATGTTTTTCCGTAAATGTACTCGTTAAAAGCATTGATCAAATTCGACACATTTGGCAAACAGTCAATTTTTTTATGATGCAAAACATTCAAATAAGACAAATCTTCAGGTAACAATATTCTGATGCACGGAACTCATAAAAATGGAGAAAACAATTTTCATGAGAATGATTTCTTGCAAACAAACAGGGTCTAAGAACAAACGTACTGATATCAAACATACCCAGATTTATTGAAGAAGGCATTCATTTCATCCCATCGAGACAGTGGAAGACACCCTCGATTGAAACCATACAATGCTGAATTGTTTTTCACAAATGGAATGCAGCTTCCCTTTTCACCATTTTCTTCTGTTTGGTAGATGAGTTTATCTTGCAAAGTCCCACCCAAACGAATCTTTAACGGCGAGAAAGCTGCATAAGCATGTTGCAAAGGTACAATTAGATACCCACAATTTAAACTTTATTTGGAAGAATATACGTGTAGGGGTGTTTGACCGTTTCGCTCTACTTCTCAAAACTGACAAAAGCAGAAAGAGATATTAGAGCGTTTGGTAGAAAGTACACAAATACTTCTAAGTGCTCCAATTGTTTCTTAAAACCGACAGGAACAAAAGGAGATATCAGAGTGTTTGGTTGAAAGTACACAAATACTTCTAATTGCTCCTAGAAGCAGATTTTGAAAAGATGCTTGGGGAAATCAACTTTTTAAACCGATTCTAATTCTACTTCTAATATTAAAAAAGAAGGCAGAAGCAGAATCATTCCCACACATCCCATAAACTTAAAACGAAATTTGACTAGAATTTGCCTCCAAGAGATTTCACCCTTACCTTTTACTGCATTTAAGAGAATAGTATTGTTAAGATCCTGCACATACAACACAGATAAGTCATAGAATAGATAGTATAGATGTATGGGCTATCTAATTAACATAAAAGAAACAATTATTATAAGCACTAAAAGTGAAGTTCAGTATATAAAAGCTCAATTTTTGTATAAGGTAAAAGTACCAAATATAGAAGAGAAGCATGACCCCAAGAACAGGTTCCATAGTCACATTTATCAGGTGGCCACCAATCCAAAGTAGCACAGATGAAGTCACTATCTGTTGCTCCAATGGCTCTCTTCCCATCTATATGCACAGTCCCTATAGATCCACAGCACCAAGAGAGGAGGCTCAGGCTTAAGATACAAACTACCCATCCAAACAACACCTTAAGAAAATTCCAAGAATGACCCATAGTTTCAAGTGGACAAGGCATGCATAAATCTAGTATATGACCTGAAACACAGTTTCAATTCGAAGTGTGTATATATATAGTGGGAGATATGGAAGAGTTAGTGGTCATAGGACATTAATTACTTGTGTTGTGCACGGGGGCGTTGCCCTGGCCCAACTCCAATAGAATTGTTTTAGTTTAAATATCGTATATCTATACGTTTTTGAGTTTAAAATGTTATAATTGTAATGTGAAAAAATTGTTTATGATTTATGAATTAAGGTATAAGTGTATAACAATAAAGAAGAACACACAATCCAGAAAATAGAAGAAAGTTTGAGGCACATAATGTGTTCAAAATATTTATGTATCAAATTAAAACTTCCCAAAACATCTTTATAAACAACATTTTTCATATTTCTTACACTACTCCATTTGGAAATAGTTGCAACATGTTGAATTTTAGATTATTCACATGTTCTACTTGAAATATATTTTATTTATTAGTGTATGACAAATTTAAAATGAGATTCCTCATTTTAAATGAGATTACAAATTTATTAGTGTATTACAAATTTTACAATATATTTATTTTTTTAAAATCTAATATTTTTAAGTTTTTACACTAAGGATAAAATATAGGGAAAAGTGTCAAATAGGCCCCCCTACTAATACGGAAAAGTCAATTAAGCCCCCGAACTAAAAAAACATTCAATTAAACCCCTGAACTAAATATAATGAGGCAAAACAGTCCTTTTAGCAGGATATTAAGCGGTTAAAAAGAGATAAGGTAAAAAGAAAAAGAAAAAGAAAATGTAAAAACATGTCACATAATTAGCCACACATGCAACTTAACCGGGACTGTTTTGCCTCATTATATTTAGTTCGGGGGTTTAATTGAATGTTTTTTTAGTTCAGAGGCTTAATTGACTTTTTCGTATTAGTAGGGGACCTATTTAACACTTTTTCTAATGTTTAAAATTGTTTAAAATATATCAATGTTTAAAATTGTGCATTAATAAATTTAAAATTAGAAATATTGCAACTACCAAAGAACTGTAAAAAATTAAATAATGAAAAATTAGATCTCTAAAAAAAGACGAGGCATTAAAACGGGACGGAGTGGCGAAGGGATTACAGTAGCAAGTCAAAAGTTTAGTAGGGAGTTTGACATTTTAATTAGCTAGTGGTGATTCTTGGGTAGGTGCTTTACTGTATGCTAAACTAAATACACATGTCTTCTTTTGTATTGGCCTCTTATGCGGTTGCTGTTGGATGGATTTGGATTTTAACTTATAACTTAATTAAAATCATAATAACAATACTATCAATAGTTTTTTTTGCATCAAAATGGTCTATATTAAAATCAATAAACTAAACAACTTTGCATAGACTCAAGATGGAACCAACCTGATCACACTTTGAGTATGCCATACATAAACGAGCAAAAATAACTAATTACGGAGTATGTAATAGGTCATGTTGGTCTCGTCAATGGCACAACAAGAAAAATTATTAGAGTGGTAGACTGGTAGTACAAATAACTTTTCTATTATTTTTTACTCTGTCCTATAAAAGAAATCAAGAACCGGTGCAGTATTGTAATAAAATACAAAAATTAATTACTATGTCCTATAAAATTTGCCAAATTTCTTTATTTAGCAATGCCAACAAAGTCTGTCAATTTCGTTTAAAGTAAGAAACAAGTGGTTAAAGTTAGTTTCTCTCTTTTGCACAAATATCAACCACAACATTTATTTTATTATTTCATGTGTAAGTCAAAATTGTTCAAATTTTATGGGACAAAAGGAGTATATTATAGGCACTTTTTGAATTTGGGATGAGGGGGCCTAATAAGCCCTCCATCTATGCCTTGGTCTCCGAGTTTCTATCGTGATTTGAAAAATCTATATCTCCTCTCCATGGTTTACATGTTTCAAATATAATACTTCCTCCGTTCTCTTTTAATTTCAACAGTCAATATTTCACGTTTGCTAACGCACAAGTTTGACCATTAATATCTTTCATTCCTTGTTAGTAAAAAATTTAAAAACTCATATTTTCAAAATTTAGAATGAGAAGAATTTAACAATACTTTTTTTAAAAATAATTTATAATACATTAATAAATAAAATATAGTCAAAGTAAAATATGTAAATAGTGCAAAAAGTTCAATGTTGCAATTAAAAGAGAATGGAGGTAGTAATAAGAAATACTCATTTTTGAAGTTTACCTAAGTAGTATGAAACCTAGCTACTTCAGTCACAAGTTTATTAATTTTAACGGATTTAGGCTCTAAATCAGGGAGCGTTTCTAGAAGCTATTAACAACTTGAGATGAGTGTCCTAATGACCAATTTGTAATGCTAAACATGCATTTGACATCATCTTAATTCATAAGTTTCAACTGTTTATCAATATGAATGACTTGTATTCACTGGTTACTCAACACGAGTGAGATAATTATAAAACTCAATTCCGGTTCCAACTATTGAATAAATATCTGTTAAATGTGGTCCACTGGTCACTACCTTTGTGGAGTTGTGGATATGTGGATTTTCTAAAGTTTTGGGAAACTGAAAAGATAGAGGTTAAAAAGTAGGGAAGATTTTTGCTAAACTAAATAGGAGTGTTGGACATTTTAGCAGAGCAGACGTAGAAAGATATGTGGATCTTAACCAAATATTGCAAATGATATGTTGCACTTTTGGACTTTGTAAAGGGCAAGCTAGTTACGTTATCGCCTGTATATATGGTGCTTCAATTTACATCATTTTGGGCTACTTCGATTTGTTACGTTTGTCATGCCATTGTGGCCATAAGTCCATTACATCATAAAAAATTGGGCTTTTGAAAAAACTAGGGATAAGGGTCAGATAGGGCCTCGAACTCGAAAAAAAATGTCAAATAAGGTCATATTTTGGATGCTCTGTCCGGCCGACGCCATTTGGGGCGGTTCCAGATGCCATTTTTTGATGAATTTTTTTTAGCATCTTCCTCATTAAGTCTAGTTTACCCATACCAAATTTCAGCTAAAAATTCAACCGGGAAGGTAGTCAAATAATTTTTTGAAGATAATTGTGAAGTTAAACAACCCCGTACATTTCGGAAAATCATTTGACTACCTTCTCGGTTGCATTTTTAGGTGAAATTTGGTATGAGTAAACTAGACTTAATGAGGAAGATGCTCAAAAAATTTCATCAAAAAATTCCATCGGGAACCACCCCAATGGAAAGTTAACTTTTGAATAAAATATTATTACATAAGCATGCTCAAAAAATTTCATCAAAAATCTCTATGTAATGGAGTTGTCATGCTCACTATTATGGAAAGGTAACTTTTGAATAAAATAGAGATTTTTTTTTATTTTAAAAAATGGGACGAAATAAGCACTAAATGTGGAAACTCCTAAATGCACTCTACTCGGAGGTGTTTGGAATTGATCCGGATTCTGCTTCTTTTTTAAAAGAAAACGTAAAATTAGAATCAATTTTTCAGAACCTGGTCTCACCTTCTTCTAAAAAACTATTTCTATGAGCCATTTGAAGCACTCAGAAGTATTTATGTAGTTTCGCTCAAACATTCTGATATCTACTTGTACTATTTCAAGGAGCAAAAGTAGATCCAAACACCCTTAAGGGAGGCGGTTCGATTTTTGGGATTTTTGAGAACCGGAATTGCCGGTTCCGATTCAGAGCCGGAATTTTTAATTTTTTTTAAAAGTTGATTTTTACAAGTTATTAAAAATAAGTTACAAAGATTTGTATGACATCTTTAATGTTTTTTATATCACAATGTATGTCTTTGATTCACAAAGTATTTTCTTACTACGTCTCGTCTATCTTAATGTTTTGATTAAATACGTATAAATATCATAAATAAATATAATGTTTTAATTTGATTCACCAAGCTCAAATTTATTAAAAATAAATAAGTTACAAAAATTTGTATGACATCTTTAATGTTTTTTATATCACAATGTATGTCTTTGATTCACAAAGTATTGTTCTTATATATTAATATTTTAATTAAATAAATATAAATATCCTAAATAAATAAATAAATAAAATTTAAAATAAATAAATATCCGAACCGGGGACAGGTCTTGTATTGCATTTGATCTCTTTAAGTACATAAATTCGGGGTTTTAGTGTTAATTGAGTACACCTGTCACTCCGTTAAATTGACATGTTAATACGGCTGAGTTGACTAACAGAATGCCAATATGTTGACTTCTTGAAGGTCAACATCAGCCCCTAGCCCCTTGATCGACTTTCCCTTGGTCGACGTCAGTCCCCCGCAGGTTGACGTCCCCTTGGTCGATGCACCCCTGTTGGCTGATGCCCCCCGCGGGTCGACCTCCGAAAGTTGTTTTTCCCTTTTTGGTCGACTTCTTGAAGGTCAGCGTCATAACTTTGGTCCATTACCCGGTATTACCTTATACATTTGGGGAAATTTAATGTTTTAGAATTAATTCTTTATGTAACTTCATTATTATCCCCTTTATTTTAATGTGAACCTCAATAGAAATGTGTGATCTTATTTTATGGTGCATTACAACTCTAAATTCTGTTGAGCCTTCATAATATTTTTGCACTTTGTTAATGTTGGGGTCCCTTAATGTTGTCATTTATGTGTGGCATGCATTTTTTAGCAGTGTTCAAAAAGTCGCTTATTTATATACATCAAATGATCATATCTATGAGTCGATATTAGAGTTCTTAATACTGTAAAGTTTATAGGCACTATGAGTCATGCAAGATTATATTATCTTTAGATAAACATCCACGTCAGATTTAACCTTTCGAATCAACTTAATTGCAATACAAAGATGACATGTAATACAGGAATTCAATTACTTAAATGAGATCGCTAATTTATCATTAACAAACTTCCATGAATCTCCTATTTCACACTCTCAGAATAGGCGTTAAAGACTGTAATCAACATACATATAATTTTGAGGAAAACACTGCTCGATTAACGTAATGCTGATCACTTTTCGTGAAGTACACTTGTAAAGTTATCTTGAACCTGCACCGTATATGCATCTTTCTTAAAGAGATTATGTCCTTTTATGAATCGTGCATGATAATTATGCAACAATATCTACATTTATATGTTAAACGACTGAATATGGTAATGCACTTTTTAGTATGCTTTACTAAACAATATTGGAGCTTTTTTAGTTCGGGGGGGGGGGGCAAATTGAGCAACCCAGAAGGGCACAGAGGCCTATTTGACCCTTTAGCCTTAAATAAATCATACATAAAAACTACGTAGTAATATTAATTAAATATGAGAGGTTGTTTTCTACTTCACAGTGTGACTGGTTTGGACCACAATTTAATTAATAAAAAAAGGTTTTCTTTCAGAATACGGTATGGTTGGTGTGTTATAGTGGTATTCTATGGAGTTCGCATTAGTAGCAATTTTTTAGATTTCTGCTTAAACATTTACTTAAAATACAGGAAATACCAAATTAATTTATATTTAAATGAACTGCAACATAAGCTTTCATACTAATTTAGCATGATGGAAAACAAATGATATCGTCCTCAATGTTAACTGACTTTTTTAATTACTACGGAGTATTACCTTATACATGCATTTGGGGAAATGCAATGTTTTTGAATTAATTCGTTATGTAACTTCATAATTATCCCCTTTATTTTAATGTGAACCTCAATAAAAATGTGTGATCTTATTTTATAGTGCATTGCAACTCTAAATTCTGTTGAGCCTTCATAATACTTTTGCACTTTGTTACAGTTGGGTTTCCTTAATGTTGTCATTTATGTGTGGCATGCATTTTTAGTAGTGTTCAAAAAGTCGCTTATTTATATACATCAAATGATCATATCTATGAGTCGATATTAGAGTTCTTAATACTGTAAAGTTTACAGGCACATGAGTCATGCGAGATTAAATTATTTTTTAGATAAACATTCACGTCAGATTTCACCTTTAATTTTGAATTAACTTAATTGAAATACAAAGATGACATGTAATACAGGAATTCGATGACTTATATGAGACCGATAAATTATCAATACCCAACTTCCATGAATCTCATATTTCACACTCTCAAAATAGGCGTTAAAGATTGTAATCATACATATTATTTTAAGGAAAACGTTACTTGATTAACGTAACACTGATCACTTTTCGTGAAGTACAACTGTAAAGTTATCTGGAGCCTGCGCTGTATATGCGTCTTTTCTTAAAGAGATTATATCCTTTTATGAATCGTGCATGATAAGTATGCAAACAATATCTACATTTATATGTTAAACGACTGAATATGGTAATGCACTTTTTGTATGTTGTAAACGGGGTTGGTACAATAGAAGAGTAAAGATCTTTCCCTTATTTCAATGAAAGATCATATGAAATAATACGAGCTAGAACAAATCAGAATGGAATGCAATTAAACAAATAGGAACAAACTCGGGTTAAGATGATGGGTAACATGATGCTAAACTAAATTAAATACTAATCACTTTAACTTTTAAAAGTTCTTTCAACACTTTCTTTGTCAAGTTCATTGGGCTTAACTTGCAAGTATACAAATGACGATTGTAGTAATTAATATCGATAATATACCGGGTCGATCCACCGGGAAACTTTGTTTTATAAATTTCATGTTTTGAGAATTAAAGTAGAAAACTTGTTTAAATTGTAGGGTTTTTTGGTTTATTGTATGAATATAATACTTGTATGTGATAAAATGACCAAGGTACTAGGATTCACCTAAACGTTAACTAGAGTTCAAGATAAGTTCTTTGTCGATTTTTATGAGTATGGTATTGCTATTATATTGCCGACTCCGGTTAGATTAGTGAGATCATGGTTTTTTTATACATGTGAGTCCCGTTACGGCTCACATTCATCTAAATAAACCCACGTTGAATATTACGATATCACATGTATCATACAAGACCGGGTATATATTTCTATCATCCATGCTTTGTATATTTATTCTTCTATACAACGATCTATATTGCAACTGTCAACCATGTAAACCTCTAGATGTTATGCATCATAGTTGTATGGATTTAGTTCTAAGGAGAGTAAATCGGGAATCACTCTTCTAGTGTCCGATTGATATTTCTATGTTGGTTAGTTCATATCAATACATAGATTATACTTGTATGTTACATGACACTCTTATGTTACATAACATATATGGATAATTAAGTTTAACTAGAGTAAATCATGATATAAAAAATATAAAAACTAGCGGGCGTAGAGGTTCATCCCGATCTTTAGCTTAAAGAATTAACCTCTAACACTCATATTAATCAAAAATAAATGAATAAAAGTAACAATTATTACATTATAATTATCATAGTACTCATAATAATAATAATTATTGAACTTCTTTTAATGATTTTTATTTCACGATTAATTTGTGTGAACAAATGCGATGAGGTGGATTTGATTATACTCCATTGTTTGTCTCTTCTATCATTTTATTTTAAATCTATCTTTTAAATTGCACTTACTCTAACATAATATATATGGTATATACATCGTATATTACCCTCCTCCCTTTTCCATTAGAATTTTGTCCTTTTTATGTTGTCCTAGTTTAACTTTAAAATAAATTATACATAAAATACTACGTAGTAATATTAAATTAATTAAAAGCATGAGATGTTGTTTTCTACTTCATATAGTGTGGTTGGGTTGGACCATCATTTAATTGATAAAAAAGAGGTTTGCTTTCAAAAGGTAAATGAAAAATAAATACAGTATGGCTTGCATGTTAGGAGTATCCTACGAAGTGCTTTTTTTTTGTGAAGTAGAGTGAAGCATTAATAGCGATTTTTATTGCTTAAAAAATTACTTAAAATACATGAAACACCAAATTAATTTAACTTCAACATAAGCATTCATACTAATTTAGCATGACAGAAAACGGATTAATTAACTAAACGGACTTTTTTAATTACTACTCTGTATTACCTTATACCTTTGGAGAAATTAATAAGTGTGCTTGAATTAATTAATTCTTTATGTATCTTCATTATTATCTCCCTTTATGTTAATATGAATATGAATCTCAGTACAAATATGTGATGTCATTTAAGGTGGAATGCAACGTAACACTAAATTTTGTGCACTTAGTTAATGTTACTCCTTATCGTTTATGATTGTCATGTATTTTTAGAAGTGCTCAAAAAGCCGCGTATTTATATGCATCATATGATTATATTTGACATTAGAGTGCTTAATACCATCTAAAGCTTGCAGGCACTATGTGTTGTCATGTCACATGGCAGCGTTTATCATAATAGATATTGTTTTCAGCTATGCAATATTAATATAATATGAAAGATCATTAAAAAATAAAAATAAAAATGATTTTTTTTAAAATTGGACAACAAATGAAAAAGTTATAACGATTACGGAATTGGGAAAAGGGGCAAATAAGGCCTCGTACTAACAAAAAAAGATCAAATAAAGCCTTATTTAGGAGGCTCTGTCTGGTCGTCGCCATTTGGGGTGGTTCCCGGTGGAATTTTTTGATGAAATTTTTTGAGCATCTTATTCATTAAGTCTAGTTTACTCATACCAAATTTCAGCTAACAATTCAATCGGGAAGTCATTCAAATGAATTCTTGAATATAACTGCGCTTTTAAATGTGCAGTTATCTTCAAGAATTCATTTGAATGTCTTCCCAATTAAAGTTTTAGTTGAAATTTGGTATGAATAAACTAGACTTAATGAATAAGATTCTCCAACAATTTCATCAAAAAATTCCACCGGGAACCACCTCAAATGGCGATGGCCAGACAAAACCTCCTAAATAAGGCCTTATTTGACCTTTTTTGGTTAGTACATGACCTTATTTGCCCCTTTTCTCTTACAGAATTTAAAAGTGTTGTCATGTCACATGGCAGTGTCATAGGGATGGGGTGAACATCACTCTCTTTCATGAGAGTGAACAAAATTGCTCTGCACACAAACAAGCAACTCAATCCAATTGTGGATTTGTGGCTCCAAAAAGAGAACACATATTACAAGATTTGATCATACTAGTCAAACATTAAATTAAAACAAAAAAAACTATGTAGTAGCATATATGATCTTAGACTACTCATTTTATGTTGTGAACTTTTTTGAATTGAACCTAAAGCCTTAATACTAGCCTTCATAATTAGTCAAAATGTTGTAGTCATCTGCCTCTCTTTGATATTTCAATGACTGACTCTAAATCGGTGGAATCCTTTAAGAATACAGCCCTTGAAGCAAACCACTGACAAATGGTGTTTAAAATGAGGCAAACTAGTGCTTACCCATCATTGTCAATGTCAAACATTTGAAACAAAAAAAGAGATACCTATTGCAAGAAGAAGAAAAATCAAGGGAATTACTACCATATCCACATTTTTTGGGGGCGGGGTGAGGAAGAGTTCGAAAAGGACTATCTCTGGAAAAGATATAACCCTATCGTTGTAGGTGTCAAGAAGCATAAAAAAACTTTGAATGAGCATAATGGAGCGCAAATTATACCCTACGACGGGCATACCATGCACATGGTATGCCGGTCCAAATACGGAAAATAAAAAGAGAGCATCAATACGGATTAGACCAAAAGAACTCAATTCGCTAATCAAAGAGCAGTATAGGAATGACCGAATGGAGCATCAATTGCATCTATGGACTGCTGACATGATGAACATGCTAGAGATGAATAAAGCCGTAACCCATAAACCTAGCATCATTGAGATAATTTACGCAGAAGCTTTGAAAGCAATTTTTTTTTTGCTTTGACTTCACATCTAATAGGTTGCCTATTAATCAAATTTAGATTAATATAAATATCTTCATTATGTTGATGTTGATCGATGGAGTAACCGAGTAATTGGTTTATGTGTGTGTACACATGGAGTTACATCTTTGTAAATGCGTTTTACATTTCAACCACATTTCAATCACAACAGTTTACATTATAATGAGTTACATGTGAATGAGTGTAATTTACATTTTGATTAACTTGAAGTTACATGTGGAATCACACGAGTTACATAACTTACATTTCATATAACAATGGGAGCATGGTGCTCACCATGCACCGGTTGCACGGTATATGGACTGATAATGGAGTCATATATTCATCATCAGCCAGTTCCCCTCTCAGATATTCAGCTCTAACCATATTTGCTTCAGATGGAGGAAATACTGGAACTACAGCCCACATTAGATCTGATGGAGTCACATACACTTCTCCACTAGGTGTTATAAGAGATGCAAAGTACTCAACCACCTATACTTGAAAAAATGCACCACTCTTATTTTAATGCTTTAAGTAGAAAGAAAATGCAAGCTCATGTATGTTGATATCATGATATGCACTAAATTTTGCAAAACGCACCATATAAGAGTGGGAGCATGAGTCTCCAGCCTTGAAATATAGGCAATGAGAGTAATCAGTTGAAGCTGTTTACTTAGTTGAATTACTGAAATTGTTTAATTTACTAAACTACCATGAAGATTAAAAAAAATGTTAATAACGTCTAATATAGTCACATAAATCAAATTATGTTCATACACCCGATAAACATACTAAAGGAATAAGCAAATTAGAGTGTAAACTGCCTTCCAATCCTTATCTATTTCATGCTTTTAATATTGGCAGCAACAACAACAACACTACTTACCAGTTACCACCAAGAAATTAATAATAATAATAATAGCTCAGCTGTTTCAAGCTTTAGCCTTTAGGCATACAAATCAACAACCGAGTCCAAAGCTTATAGCCCTTAGGTGGAATATCCGATGCCTGATATCTATTCTATCCAACTGAGTTGCATAAAATAACAATGTAAAAGAACAGTATAACAATACATATGAGTCGTGATGATCAAACAACATATTTTACTCTTTACTCCACAGTTGTAAAAGTGAGAGCAGTCCAATCTTGAAATACAACCGAAAGTTCCCAAAATAATAGGTCAATGATTAGAGCTTTGTCGCAGCCGGAACGAGCCACCAGAATAAAGCATTTGGTAAACAGGTCTTATTCTCACCGTCAGAAGTACGCTAAGAAGACAACCGATAGAGCAAAGTCCCGCCAAAACTAGGAACATTACCCTAAAGCAGTTAGGACCAATGCAAGTGTCGCTATGCTGCTTTGCAGCCTCATTGTCATACAATTTCCCCGCAAGAAGGCCCGAGAAGAGGTAAGCACCAAGAGGGTTTCCTAGTGCTATAAAACTGACAATTAGCCCGAAATGCTTCAAGCCAAACAGTTCTGAAGTCGTGGGGATCGCTATGGAGAACTGAACACCATAGCAGATACCAAGTAGAGCAGTTGCAATGTAGAGAGTTCCATTAAGAGAAGAAGCAAATAAAAGGTAGGTAAGTATCATGATTGCTTGTGTGCATGTCATCCAAATAGTTCTTGGCATAGCTTTTGACCTGTAAGAACAATTCCAAGCACATTCAAACGGATAATACTCGCTAATATGGTAATACAAACCTCAATAAAGAAGATCAACCAGGTAAGAGTAGTAATAGTAACTTGATGCTCTTATATTTCGTGCTTAATTAGTTCTAATACAATATTACCATTTGGTGTACTTCCGTCCTAAAACTTCAAATGTTACTTTGTATAACTTGCAGGCAATAGCCAATAGCTATCTTGTAGGTCCCATATGAGAGGAAAGTTCATGACTAGACAAATGATGTTTCTTACCATTACAGTTGCGCTGTAGAATAGTACAATGAAAAAGAGAAAGTAACACAGTCCAGACTCTAGATAGAAGTGTCTTATCCACATTGCCTAAATGTCAATGAAGGATCTTTTAATAACCAAAATAAGATATTCATAATCTTTTCCGATTGAGTTACACCCAACCTCATTCTTAACATGCAAGTATTTGCTGGTAACTGTTAAGTTATCCAACACCAGTCAAATATAAAATTACAAGCCAACACACAAAGCATTAGACTACTCTAATCAAGTTAACTCTTTTAAAATCAAACCCCAAGTCTTAATATGTAGCCATGACTTTAAAAGGGGTTTTGCTCTAATATTACAAATTCATTTAACTAGAGAGAGTACCACAGAATAAACTACAAGGATATAAGAGTAATTCTACAAACCTGACAAAATGTTCGGAAATGATCCCACCGCTAAGACGACCCAGAAAATTGCAGAAACTAAAGAGGGAGAGCAAGATGGTGGTGTCATGAACACCTTGTGCAATCCCTATTTGTGCAAGGTTGTTCAACACCGTAACCCCAGAACCAACACCAACAAAATTGACAAAAAATAAACACCAGAAATCAGCCTTAACAAGCGCCTCTCTGAACCTAAAATCCTCACCTCTCCTGGGCCTTCTCTTTTTCTTTACTGCCCCCTCACCCTCAGCGAGAAGCATATCGACCTCTGAGATCTCCTCCCCTTCATCAAAACTTCCCAGGTTTGCTGATGATGATGACAGTGTCATCAGTAGAGGTTCTTCAACACCCTTGTCTTGATCAAGGATGAAAGACTTGCTAAGAATGGATGGGTAGAGAGTCATTTTTACAGGAACCGCAAGTGGGGCCAACAAGAGTAGTACCATGATTACAACAACAACATAAGAAACGGGAACACTCAATGAGAAAACATCTTCCAAAACCGTGGTGGTGAGAACATAGACCCCAAGAGCAGCACTCGCAATTTGGATGAACAGAAAGTGAGAATGCTCTGAAGGGTCATCACCAGAAGAAGGAGTACATGGGCGAACGCAGAACATCATGATGAAACATATGCTAGGAATTCCAATAGCTAAGAACATCAACAGATTGGGAGATGAGTTGTGAAGCAATACGTCGTACACTTCAGTGAACACTGCGGCACTAAGCCCTCCATATCCTTTGAGAATTCCCGCCACGGTTCCCCGGTTTAGAGGGAAGTTTCTCATGTTTGTCACGAGTAATGACGTGCTGAACCATGCACTGCTGTTTGTGCCTATTACAAGTGCAATCCATAACTGCCAATGGTCAACATGTAGGTTTTCTTTTAGTTGCGAAATTCCCATTTTCATGTTGGCCAATGCACAACTTTGACCATTGATATATTTCACTCTTTATTAGTAAAAAAAATCAGATTTTGGGAAATGCTATCAAAGTACAACACATGGATAGTGTAAAACTCAACATGTTGCAACTATTTAAGAACAGAGGTAGTATGAACTATGAAACAATAGATAAGAAGAGAGCTAGCAAAAGTATATAAAAATGGACATTGAACTTCATTTTATCATATATATTCATACGGTATCTGCCTCATCTTAAGATAAACAGTTTGATTATTGGTTAAGGCCATCTTGTGCGATCAAGAGTGCGAAACTTAAAATTTGAGACAACTGAACCATTTCAGGGCTTTAACCATGGTGATATAGTGGTATATATATGCACTAGAAATAGACAAAGGACTGAATCATCAAGAACATTGTACTACACCAATTTAAATTATTATAGAAGAATACTTTTATCAAAAAAATATTCCAAAAATCCCAAAGCAGTGAAAGCACTAAAGCTTACATTTTGTGAAAACCTGTGACCAAGAATCACTAATAAATTTTCCAACTTCCCATTTTACCCATGCAATCCTTCTAAAGGTGTCAATGGAACTTTTGCTATGCTGTTTCTTAAATAAATAACTAAAGAGACTTGTTATGATAAAATAAAATAAAATAAAAAACTAAAGAGACTTGTTTTATTAGCTTTGCGACATTTTAGTTTTAGCTTTCTTTAATTGAAACAGGAATACAAAATAAGTGTAGCAACATGTCTCTCTTTTGGTTGAAGAGGGTAATATTTTAAACCTGAACATATTTTCCAGGATGTTGTACAGAAGAATAATACGAATAAATACCCAAATTTAACTCAAGTCAGAAATGCAGATAAAATGAGAGCACAGTAGGATTTCAATCAACCAGACAAACTATAATAACAATTAAATAAAGTAGAAGAAAGAAAAGCAGCAGTTTAATTTACCAGCCAGTGAGGCAAGTTGGTAACAGTACCACTAACAGAGAGCCAGAGAGTTCCATAGCCAAGAAAACAAGCAAAAGCACCAATGAGGAGGACAACCCAAGGTGGGAACTTGTTGCAGACAAGGCCAGGAATGAGGCCTATATTCTCCCCAATATCATTTGCCACCCCAAACATGGTGAGCTGCTGCTGATTCAAACCCAGGACCGATTTGAGACTGTGGGAATAGAGTGGGAAATTGTATCCATTTCCTGCCGCTATTTGCAGCCAAACTGAAGCCCCAAGTCCCACCCATGGAGGCCTTGTCCCTCCCTTCAACTTCAACATTCTTGTCCCGTCTGATTTTTAAGAATCGAGCTGAAAGAGTAAGGTGTTTGATCTGATCTGCGAATCTGGGAAAAGGCAGAACTGAAACACAGGCAAATTAAGGTATGACTCCTCCGTTCCTAAATACGGAGCACGTAGTAGTTCGATGTAACATTAGAATTAGGGAATTGATTAATTATATCGGTGGTCAACCTATGTGTTTGACTGTTTGCAAGTAAAAACCAACAAGAAGAGATTCCTTGCACAGTTGCACTTGAACATCCAATATCAAACCGCGTAAGGGGTGTTTGGAACTGATTCTGCTTCTGCTTCTTTTTTAAGTGAGAATCAGAATCAGAATTTTCTGCTGTCTGAAAAAGTGATTCTGTCTGGAGTGTTTGGTATTGATTCTGCTGTATGTAACAGAGAATCAGTTTAGAGTGTTTGGATAACTTGCTTTCAAAAGCCGATTTTGGTGTAAATTTACCAAAAGGGCATATAGTAGGCATTCCTTGTAATATAAAATAATATTGTTATTTACATAGGCTAAGATAGAGATATATGAATAATAACATTTACTTATATAATGTAATCCAAATATAACTAATTATAACTTAAAAAATTACTTGTACTAAAAAAATACAATATCTAACTTAAATAAACAGTTTCTTAAATGCAAAAAAACGTAAATGACTTCACAATAGAACCGTAAATGGTGAAAATAACAACCATATAGAATTAACAAAGACAAAATAATGGAATAATGGTGAAAATAACAACCATATAGAATTAACAAAGACAAAATAATGGAATAAAGATACTCAGTATTACTCCGTAATTAATATACATGAGATTAAAAAAAATCCACAACTCCACAATAGAAGAGAAGAGCTAACTGGATCGTGGTTCACCTGGGCTGGGCGGTGGAACGGAGCAGAGAAGAGCCAACTGGAAATCGCAGTTTGCTTAGGTAGGAGGAGAAGAAGCTCTTGCGGCACAGGTAGGAGAAGCTCTAGCAGGTGGGACGATGCGAAGAAGAGGAATAAAATTGAGCGAGGGTTTTTAGGAATAAAATTGGAAGAAGCAGAATCAGTTTGGAAGAAGCTGCTACTACCCAGCTTCTACAAAACTGATTTTTCAGCCTTTTAAAATCACTTTTAAAATCAGATCCAAACACTTACAAAATTGATTCTGCTTCATAGTGCTCCTTGGAACAGCAGAATCAGATTGTAGAAGCGGTTCCAAACACCCCCTAAATCTTCCAGGAAGAAGAGATGTAGTACGGTTTTTCTTCTGTTTAGGTTTATTCAGTTTGGGAAAATATGTAAAAAAACTAAAACCATTTGTGTTTTAATTTGGTTTCGGTTCGCTTTCTGTTCGATTTGGTTTGGTTCGGTTCGAGGTTCGGTTTATCAAAGTGAAAAGTATTAGGTTTAGTTTAGTTTGATTTGATTCGTTTTCTTATGTTTATTATTTTATTTGATCAAGTTTTATATTTTAGAATTATAAAATGAAAGTAGTAGTCCATCTCATCTTCTTTTATTGATTACTTAAATAAAATGTAAAAGGAAATAAAAGATAAAAAAGAAATAATACATATTATCAATTAAAACTTCTAACATGTTTTTCAATCACTAGAAAAAAGATTCACTTCTCACAACAAATAAGATTATAGTTGATTAGCATTTATAATATCACATATAATATTCAAAAAAAAACTAAAGGGGTTGGTGGTACAAATGTTATAATATTCACAATTTCATTCAAATGAATGATGTAAAAATTATAAATGCAATTTGCTATTGTTATCGGCAAACATGACAAATATAAATATATCGTATTAGCTAACTTTATCGTAATGAATGTATGAAATGTGTAAAAGTTAAAATGATATATACTAAATATGTATTTTTGATGTCTAAATTATTTATTTATATCTTAAAATAAAGAGTGAAGATAAGCACAAATTATACACACACACATAGGGGAGAGTTCAAATAAAAAGGAGTCATAACGTGTAAAATGAGAATTAATCTGAGTCGTCCAAATTTTCAACCTGATGCACAATAAGCATTATCTAATGCACTGTGCATTAAAACTTATCTGATGCACTTTTCGAGCATGCTTATTTTGCACTGTGCATTCGAAAAGTGCATCAGATAAGTTTTAATGCACAGTGCATTAGATAATGTTTATTGTGCATCAGGTTGAAAATTTGGACGGCTCAGATTATATAAATATAATAATGTCCAAGCTCTCGCATTCTCATTAATACTCTCCCCACCAATTACATAGTACAAGTATGAAGCTTCCATTAATAGTGGTTGCTAGTTAATCTATTCTAGCGAGAAGGAGGAGGAAGTGGGGAGGAAGAGACCAACCCCTAACATGGAGGGAAGGCCTCCTATTTATAGGAAAAGGGGGCTAAGGGATAAGTCTACCCTAAGGAGCCAAGTCGGCCAAAATGGGCCGGATGGGCTTAAAGAGGCTTGATAGGCTGAAATGGGCCTCGTCATTCGGGCTCTGTACTGGGATGATGTATTGGGCTCCTGAACAATTGTAGATCGGGGTAATATACCTCAACACATAGTATAATGCTCTCATATGTTTTTTAACCTTCTTACACAATGGAGGATGAATGTGAAGATTGTCTGGAAAATTGTACTCTTGACTTCCATTCTTATGAGGTATTTTTTTATCTTAATATTATTAATCACTTCATCTACCTCACTATCGCATACAACATTCGGTGATATTTGGGTAATCATATGTACTTTTCATTCATCTTTATATTTGATATATTGTCTATCTTCTATTATCATATACGGTGATGTGGAGTAACTATAATTAACACTTTTTAGAATGTTTTTTAATTTGACTGTATACGATCCCAAACCTTACTACACGTAAATAGACTATATCAGATCCGGCCAACTTTTGATAGTTGTATAACACACATAGAATATACATCTAACATATCAGAACAGTTCAGACTAGATCAGATCAAACTTAAACATATCAAATTAGACGAGATCATACTAAATTTGACTACACCAGAAAATTTTAATTCAATTAAAAACATGCTTAATGGTAGTATAATTATAACTTAATGTGTCATAATAAATTAATTCCTCTACATATTCTATATTTTAGAATGTTAGTTTAATACTACGTATATCTTGATTTGTCTAAAAGCTTTTAATATGGAATATAAATAAAATAATTTTTTAATCGTGTTTAAATTTGTAGTGTAATGAATATTTTCACTTCAACCACTTTTAGTCTCATATAAGAATATACTATATCCGACTTATTTTTATACTTTTCCAATGTACTTATGACCAGGGGCGGATGCACATTCATCTAAATGGGGGCACTTGCCCCCAATAGCATCTCATTAAATTAGCACATCCATTACAAAAAATTAATATTAGAAAGTTTTGCCCCCAATAAAAATATGTCATTGCCCCCAATAAAAAGCAAAATTGATTAGCCCAATTAGCACATCAACGAAGTAAAACTCTAAAAGATACTCCATATTGTATAAATGTAGTGCCCTCCATTGTATTTACGAAAAGAAATGTTTTATCATAATTTTCTTTAATTGTAAATTTTAACTTCATATACATGGAAACATACTTCATCTATTTCTATTTCTAAATTTAGTCATAATGTATGATTATGACTAAAATTAATGCATTTATTACCACTATCAATAATAAATTACATCAAAATCTAAAAAAATTATTATTTTTATTATATGGCCATGCACCCACTTTAGTATGTAGTACGCTATGATTATTAAATGATTATTAAATTAATCTAGCAAAGTACGTAGATTGAGTATATAGATAGATGGTGTGTATGTCATAGTTTTATCTCCCTAATTTTATCTTTAAACACCAAACACTTCTCAATGAGATGGCTTATCCTAAACCCTAATAATTCAGTATAAAAAAGAAGTTGTATAATTATCCTATGTCCTAATAATTGTATATTGAAGTGTTTATAGTTAATTGATTTTTAGTTCAATATAACTTCTATTTCTACTTGTATTTTTCGGGTCTAACAAATTCATTAGTTTAAACATTATACCATTTCCTATATGATTCCCTAACCAAGTATGAACTCTTTTCATCGTTGAAATTTAATTGTAATACTTTTCTGCACTCTTATTAATTTACTTTGGATGAAAATAGCAAAAAAATTAATTTGCACATCATTGACATATAAAAAAGAAAAACGAAACGTGGCAACATACGACATATAAATTAAATGTGAACATATCACCTAATATTTAATACTTTATTAGAAATTCAAAATCAAAACCATTTTTTACCAAAATAAAATAACCACTTACTAACCATTTTTCCATTATTTAATAGTTTTTCCTAAATACCATTTCGAAAATCATAATTTTATATTAAGTTCAAGAAGTAATGTATGTAATGGTACTTTTTACTATTGACATTCTAAAGTCTGTACACATTTGTTTAGATAAATCAAAACAACATCTTGCCCCCAATAACCTTTCGGGCTGGATCCGCCACTGCTTATGACTAGTAAAAAATAGTTATCAACTTAAGGCGTGCACAGTGTTCCAAATGTAAAATACTCCGTATAAAACTCTATCGCATTACGTCCATATGTGTCACGTGATTAGATTTAGGATGTGAATGATATTTAAGATGTTTTTAATTGAATTGATGTTGATCCAGATAAATTTAAACAAATCAAATCAGACTAGTCTAGATTTACAAAATACTCCGTAGAAATACACATTTATCAACCGTTCATGAGACCTGATATGTTTTTTTTATAAAAGTATTTACTATATAATATTGGTGTCATATGAAAGCTCATAAAAAATTATTTAATTCGATATAAATTTTATAAAAATTGGATCAAAAATGAAAATGTTATACTACGTAACATTTTATAAAAATGAAGTATATTTGCCACAACATCAATTTTACTTCTTAGTAATTAATTTGAATTTAATAATTAAAAGGGCAAGATGGTCAGAGCATGTTACGTTTAGTAAGAGTGGGCGTGCGCAAAGCAACCCCAGTGGCCAGCTCCTGTCAACCCTACCGTTGGAGATCAGCCCCGACATATTTTTATGATTGGAAGGGACAGGAGAGGATCTATGTTAGGGCTATGGTGGGCTGAAGCCCAGGGCAAAGTAAAAGAAATTAATTTTTTTAAGGTATTATTTTCACAAAATTCTATCCAGCCCAGCCCAAATTTTTCTATAGCCCAATCCAATTTTTCAGCCCAACCCATAAAACAAAATCATTCCATCTAAAAATCTAATCTAAATGTTATACGAATTACCTCCCACTTAACAAGAGGCACATTTGTACATCGTATAAGGGCCGTAAAGCCCAAAAGGAATAAATGTAATAAATGCAATAAAATATGATTCAAATATGATTCACATCAACTTGTAAAGTGTTTGAGTATATTCAAGAACATTGCCCAAAAGTGAGTTCTTGGGCAGAAGTTCATAGTGTATATAGATACTTTCCATGTTTTGAATTTGTGTTCAATTCACTTTTGATATAACGAGTATTCTTTGTCAAGACCTTCAAACAATTATTGGATATCTTGATAGCAATGAGACATGTTTCTACTACACAACTCATTCTCGGGGAAGTGACATAAAATAGATATGAAGGCTTTCTTGAAGAAGCAAAGGAGTTTTGCTCAAAAAAGAAATTCTTGTACCGAAATTGAATTCTAAATATATGGTTGGTCATTGCCGAAAATAAACTACACTTGAGCATTCATTATCACTTTGATGTTTTCAATGAGGCAATAGACTTTGTATTGTTGAAGTTAAGGACTCGGTTTAATGATAAATCAATGGATCAAACTCCTTTCTTTGAGTGCTTCATTGGATCCCGAAAGTTCATATGTGTCATTCAATGCCGATGCTATTTGTAATCTCTTGCAAGGAAGTTCTATCCCGAAGGTTTTAGTAATGCTTTTGAATTCGAGCGACAACACTATGCTCATGATGTGATTCATGATACAAAGTTTCGAGTATCTACACTTGTTGAATTATGTGAGCAGTTGACTAAGAGCAAAAGATCTGTTTCACATGTTATGATCAGCATATTGATTCGCTTTGTATTGATCTTATTGTTTTCACTACAACAATAGAATGATCATTTTCTGCCGTGAAACTTTTAAAGACAACACTCCGCGACAAAATGGATGATGACTTTTTTGTTAATTGCAATACACTTTATATTGAAAAAGGTCATACTCTTAGTATAGATGTAGACTCTATAATTGACGAGTTTTTTTGTTTCAAAGCTTCGTCGAGAACAAATTTAGTGGAAAACTCTTATATATTTTTTTTGCTTATTTTGAAAATTTTTAAATTAAGTTTTTCAGCCCAGTCCAACATGAAATCCTGGATCCGCCCCTGGGAAGGGAAACAATTGTTGATTGCACGGTGTGTGAGCAAAGACTGGTACTCCATTGAACACGACATCAAGCTCTCCTTTATCAGAAAACCCAAAATTCTCATCCTCTCGAATACAAATAGGGAAGAAAAACATTGGGAAGTGAGATCAATGGGCCCCGATCTTCGCAGCGAAAGGCTGCTCGACTTCACGGGCCATCTGTCTCTGGTCTTGCGCGGCAAGTATTTCGATTACTATGGTAATAATGCTTTTAGGTCGAGAGTCTAGGGTTCTTGCAATCGGTTTGTGCTGGTTGCAGATGGAAACCACATTATGATGTGGAACCCAATTACCAGCTGTTGTTCTAAAGTTCTTGAGCTGCAACGCCTCCAAAAGGATATGGTGATGGGAGGGCTTTGTTACAATCCATTCACGACAGATTACAAGGTTGTCATATTACTTAGAACTCGGGAGGTCCGTGGTCAATGTGTTGTTGTTTCTAGTCTGAAAAATAAAAGGTGGAGAAAAGCGCATTTCCCGTATTACAATATGACTTCCCGAGATGGTGTCAACTTTAACAATACTATCTGATGGATAGTCTACCCGGGGGGTATCTTATCCGAAGGGTTATTGCGGGAATATCTAGGGAGAAGTCAGAGTAAATAGGAGGAGAGAGAGTTGATTTTATTAAATGAACTCAGCGTGGAGTTGAGATGTAGGTTGTGTGTATTACAAGGAGAAATGGGCTGCTATTTATAGCAGCAATAAATGCGATGAGAGGACACGTGTCAGTAATCCAACGGCCGAAGGGTCACATCAGCCTAGTGGCACCGGCAGTGGTACGTCAACCGCATTGAATGCGGTTGGCGGATGTGACGTGGCATTAAATGCGGTGGTTGGCTGTCTCTAAAAGGAATCTTTGATGATTGAGCCTGTTCAGCCGAAGGCTCCTTGTGTAGCCGAGGGCTCCCTGGTGTGGCCGAAGGCTTGGTTCAGCCGAAGGCTTCCCCTGGTGCCGAGGGCATGGGAATGCCGAAGGCTCATGTCTTCGCCCGTTTTCTCCCAGCAGCTTCTTATGCCAGAGAAGGCTATCCTGTGAGTTTCGGAGCCTTCGGCCAAGGAGGCCGAAGGCACCCCAGTGTGTATTCTGGGCTACTTTGAAGCTTGGGCCGTTGTATTTGGGCCTGAGATGTCCTCTGGGCTCAATGGACTTGTGTAGGAGAAGTAGGAGTCTATGGGCCGGGGGTTCCTGGGCCATATACTCCATCAGGAGTCCCTCACTCCTTTTGCCGAAAGGTACTTGAGGGAAAAGGAGTAGATGTGTTGATTCTTCTGGAGGCTTCATCATCTCGCTGGGTGCCTTTGCTGGGGAACTTGTTTTCTGCTGATTGCCGAAGGCTTCCCCCAGTCCCTCACATGTCGAGGGTTTTCTGAGGGAAGGTATTCATAACCTTCGCATGTTCGCTGGGGGCTCCCCTCAGTCCCTCACATGTCGAGGGCTTTCTGAGGGCAGTATAACACCTGTATGACTGCAGGAGGCTTTCCTCAGTCCCCCACATGTCGAGGGTTTTCTGGGGAAAGCATAAATGTATCGTGTTGTGATGAGGGCTGCTTCATTTCCGCAAGTGACTTGTGGAAACTTTTGATATTCTGTCTCCGCCGAAGAGTGTGATTCCCGAGGGGTGTGTCCCAGTCCCCCACTCCTTTAGGCCGAAGGCGAGTTCGGGCTGAAGGAGTTATAATGTGTTGTTGGGTTCCCCGAGGGGTTAGCCGAAAGCTTATACTATTATCTGATCGAAGCCTCTCGTAGGTGGTAGCCGAGGGCTGCCATCCAATATACGCGTCGAGGAGTGGCAACATTGACAAGCGAAGTCTCTTATGGCTGCCAGCTCGATGGCGCCATGTTGGAATTCATTGGCTGAGGGCCGTGGTGGGTGATGGCCGGAGGCCATCATTCGAGGGAACTCTGGTGTTTGTGAAATATAGTCGTTGTAATATAGCCGTTGGGAGAGGTGTTGACGTGGCGTGTCCTCGTTGGCTGACGGCGGGCGGGGGTCACCCATTGGCTGAATCGGCGGCCCGTAATGATGGGCTTTTCAAATCGAGGCCCAATCTTCGAGGCCCAGAGCCTATATATACCCCAAGGCAGACCTCATTTTTCTTGCGCGTTTTGTTGTGAAGCGAAGCTCTGGCAAAATTTCTCTAGAGAGAGAAAGTCTTGCTTGATCAAACCCCAAGTTTTCGAGGTCAGTTCTTCACCGTTTTCCGGCTCTTCCAGCATATTTTGCCTTATTATTCTTAGATCGAGTGTTAGAGCTTCTCTAGGGAGCCCCTAGTGTCCTTATTTCCTCCCCCTTCCATACTTCTGCTCTCTCGATTCCGAAGGATGTCATCGGCAAGCGATTCGCAGAACCATTCGAGGGAGCCTTCGGTTGCAGCGGAGAGCATTTCTGATACAGAGCCCTCGAGCGAGCAGTCTTCGACCAATAATGACCTCGCTGTGGCCGAGGAGGTACAAAGCAACCTTCGAGTTGAGTTGGAGGCTGAAGAATTTGAACAAGTCACCGCTGATGAAGAAATGGCCCTCGCGCTCCAAGTAGCTGAGGAAGAAGAAGAGAGGGAGAGACAGCAGGTGACGGTTGCTGTCTTGCCCCTTCGTGGTTCCGGGGAGGCGAGTACCTCCCGGCCTCTAGATCCGGAACCCCTCAGTGTTGCCGTGGGGAAGAAAAGGAAGGGGACGAAGGCTCCCCAGAAGAGCAAGCAAACCGCCGTGGATTGCGGGAAGCCCGTGGGAATACCCGAGGGGCATTCGTGGCTGAATACTGCTGCCCTCGCGCTGAAGTCGAGGGCTGATCGGGCTGAATGCTACGTCACCCAGCTGCATGTGGGCCCTTCGGCCACCGTGATTGAACCGGGGCCCAACGATCTCCTCTCCCAGGCTCCCGAAGGATGCTTTGCTGTCCATGTGCTATCAGTTGCCATGGGCCTTCGGTTCCCACTGCACCCATTTCTTCTTGAGTACCTCAGGTACGTGGGGTTAGCCCCCTGTCAGCTAACCCCGAACAGCCATTCATATATCACTGGCTTTGTGCAGCTTTGCCGGTCTCGGGGGGCAACCCCTACCCTCGATCTCTTCTTTCAGAGCTTCAATTTATGCCGAGGTGGCCACACGAATTCCGAGGGGTTCGCGAATCTCCAGCAGATTGCCAAATGGAGGCTTTTTGATGATGTGCCCTCGTCCCATAAAGGGTGGAAGGATCGTTTCTGTTACGTCAGGGTGGCGGAGAATCCATTCCCGAGGGAGCTGCGCAATCATTTTAGGCGTCACCCGAAGGTGGGGAATGCTGCCCTGGAAAAGGAAGGCAAGAAGATATGTGCTTTGCCGGCGGGGGCCACGAAACACGTCACGGTCAAGGATTCGACTCTCCCAGAGGACTTGCTGGCCCTTGGCTTCCGGCGATACCGTTTCTTGGGGGAAAGGGACGAACAGTACCCTATCCTTGAAAGAGCCTTCGGTGGTGTAGGAGGTAGTCTCCGTAGGGTCTTTACCTTTGTACTTAGGGTTCTTGTGTTGCTTTTCGTTCGTAGTTGTACCCTCAGGCTAACCATTGTTGTCACTTTGCAGGTGTTAGCATGGACGTTTCCAACTTTGCTGCCCTCAAGAAGAAGTTGGCGAAAGACCCCAAGAAGAAGAAGGAGACGGGAAGCCAGAAACCCGTCGAGGAGTTCTTTCGGAAGGATGGGGCAGTTCAGGTCCCGGAGGGTGAGGGACCCTCCAAAACTGTTGACGCCGGTGCTGGTGCCGGGGGCTCCAAAGGGGAGGAGCTCAAGAGAAAAAACTCCGGAAAGGGTGTTGCTCCCCCGGAGAATAAGAAGCAAAGGAAGGGGGCCTCCGGGAGGAAGGATGCCCCCATTGTGATAGTTGAGGAGCAGCCACCCTCGCATCCCTCGGCGACCACTCCTCCTCGCTCCCCTCCATCCCCTATAGACGAGGAAGTTCGCCCGGCGGAGATCATCCAATTCCCTGTCAAGTCGGGGACCTCAGTCATGCATGGCACCCTTCATCCTGTTGGCTTCATGAGGGGGGTGATGGCGCCGAAAGATAGGTCTGTGCTGGCCCGCCTCGGGGATGACATCCTCGATTATAAAGTCGCGAGCTACAGTACTATGGTGAGTTGTCTCCCCCTTTTCTTTCCTTCATTTTCCTCTTTCTGACGATAGCCCCCGATGGCCCCTTCTGATGCCATTTTTTGTGCATGTGCGTTTATTTGCAGGCTGCTTTGGCTGCTTCTGAGCAGGCCCGAAGGGTCGAGCAGCTGAGGATTGCCAAGTGCCAGGCGGACGAGGCCCTGAAGAAAGCTGACGAGGAGAAGGCCACCCTTAGGCAGAGGATCGCTGATGTGGAGGCAACCCTTCGGCTGGAGAGGGAGACGGTGGAGCAGAGGCTGAAAGATGCCGAAGCTAAGGGGAAGGCCACCGCCGAGGAAGCCGCCGCCGCCATTGCCAGGACCGTTGCCGAGGTTGCCGAAAATGACAAAGCTGAAGCGGTGGCTGACGCCAGAAAGAAAGCGGTTGAGGCTTTTCTCGCCGAAGGCTGGACGGCATCGGACCACGAGGGGTGGGTGGCCTCCGTGGTGGAGCAGAAGGTTGACTCCTGGGTGAGAGGTCCCGGTGCTGAATGGCTTGCCCGAAAGGGTAAAGACTATTATGACGGTGGTGAGTTCTTCACCCAGAAGCTGGTCTACCGTCGGTTGGCTAGGTATTTCAAGATTGATCCGAAGGATTTCGATCCGGCGACCCACGGCCTTCCCCCTCTTCAGCCAGACGTCAGGGTACCCCTCCCCCCGGGTGAAGAGAGGCCAGACTTGGAGGACTCCGAGCTCATGCAAGAGGGCGAGGATGATGAAGAGGAGGTTAGAGAGGACGCCGCTTCGAGGCCGAAGGATGATGGAGCTGAGAACGCCCAACCATGAGATCCCCTAAGTATAATTTTGTAATAGATTGTAGATTTCCGGCTCCGGCCCTATATCGTAAACAAACATTGCCTGTACTTCAACCACTTCCTTTTGAATGAATGATGCGCCTTCGGGCCTTTTGTATGAATGAATGCCTCTTCAAATTTTGTTTGCCTTTGCCGTCTTCTTTTCGTGTTTGTGTATGAATGCTTTCCTTCACTTGGATGAATGTATATTTTTTTGTCTGGCTTCCCGGAGGCCACCACTTTGTGGACTTAGGAAAATTTTCCAAGTAAAACTTGATCAGAACCCTTCGGATGTAGAGTAGAATAGCCGGGGGTTGTCGTTGTGGACTTAGAAATCTTTCTAAGTGTAAACCCAATCATGAGCCCTCGGCCGTAGCGTAGGACCATCGGGGGGCTTGAAGCTGTGGACTTAGAAAATTTTCTGAGTAAGAACTTAGATCATGTCCTCGGTGACTAGGCCCTCGGTAGTGGCGAGCCTCCGACTGTAGTGTAGCTTTAGGTCATTGCCAAGTAGATTAGGGGGCCATCGGCTGTACGAAGGTTATTGGTGAATATAGTATCCCGGTTTGCCCCCGAAGGGCTCCCCCATTGTGGGCTTAGGCAAATTTCCATAAACCTGCAATAGGTGCCGTAGTGGACCTTCGGGCGTGAGAGTTGCTTGAGCCTCCGGGGTGTATATGTAGGTTTAGCATGCCTTAGGATTTTGTGCAGCCTTCGGCATGTAATCTAGTTGTGTTTGATTCAGCCAGATTTAGGACTTCCAGGGGAACTGTTGTACTCCGAGGCTTTATGTAGTGGAGCCTTCGGCTACGTAGCCAGATGACTTGTTATTGAGAGATTTTCTTGTGCCTCTGCAGGAGCTTTCGGGAATATATATCCGAAGTGTTGAGCCTCCGGGGAGAATAGTATCCGGGGAGTTCCTTCCCCCCTACACATTTTTTTTTTTTTTTTTTTTAGATGGTGTAGGAGAGGCATCTAGAAACTTGGTTCCTAGGAAAGGCTTGGCCTATATGGGAGGCAACGGAACAAACCGTTGGCTCCCCCTTCGGGAATGACCTTCCGATATCCCGAAGGGTTTGAGGGTCGTTTCCTCAGCCCGAGACATCGTCTGTTGCCTGCTTCCCCTTGGGAGAGAGCACGGAAAGCGCCTCGGTTTTGAAAGTCGTCCCCTCAGCCCGAGACATGGTCTGTTGCCTGCTTCCCTGTTGGTCCCGTCTAATATGGTAATCAGTCTAGAGGGGGGGGGTGAATAGACTGATTGGATTTTCAAATTTTCTCTAAGTCAAAACTGACTTATCAGAGAAGGTCTGATTCTGATGTCAGAGAAAGGCTGGTTCTGATATCAGAACTGGCCTTGGCAGCGGATTCTGATCTGTCCGGGTAGCCTCAGAAAAATACTAAGGCAAATGCCTTCCTGATAACTCTGGGAACAAGATCTGCTGAACACAGATTCCAAGTCTTAGAGTTAATCAGTTAATATCCTAAGTGCAGAAATATAAATTGCAGTAAAGTAAATGACACCGGATATTTTATAGTGGTTCAAGGAACAACTCGTTCCTCTAGTCCACTGTTCCACTAGCTTTGAAGTAGATCGGTTACAAAGCTTAGTTCCTAGCACTTAAGAAGTTCTCCACGCCTTCTTCAAGTCTAGCTGCCACCCAGGATGCAGTTCCACGTCCTGATGGCTGGTCCTTTCACTCAGCTTCCCGGAAGTATCACCACTTCACTACTGCAGTTACTTGGACGCCCTTCTTTTCAGAAGATCCTTTGAAAAACAGAGTTTTTCCTCCAACTTGCTTCGTTACAAATGATGTTTGATGAAGTTCTTGAAGTGTTGAAGAACAGGATGAACTTTGCTTGTTTGTTGGGGATGAGAGATTTGGAGTTTGAATCTTCCCAATTTAAGCTTGTCTTGTTGAAGTTTGTAGAATTTGAATCTCAAGAAAGCTTGAATGATGATGAGCAAAAGTTGTAGCAAAGTTAAGTTCCAGTTCTTCGGTGTGTAGCTTATATACTGAGGTTGTCTGCCCGTTGGAGGAGGAGACAACTGCATTAAATGCGCGTACTGTTGACTTGACCGCCGTTTTTGGAAGGTTTCTATTTTTATAATATATCTTCCCGGATTCCTTGGTCAATCATTTGCAATCAATCCTTCAGCGTATCAGGCTCATTTAATGTGCATTAAATGCTTTCCTTTCATGCACAGTCTTGTAGCCGTTGGATATTTTTACCCGTTGAATTCAGAGCTGTTGGATGTTGCTTGAAATTTTTCTAAGTGTTCGTCGGGCTCTGATCAGGCTCTTCTGATATGTTGGATTCTGATGGCTTTCTGACGAGTTGAGTTCTGATGGTCTTCTGATCTCTGACTGAACTCTGACTCTGACTCTGATAGGTCCGCTGATGAGTACTTCTGATCTGTAGTTCTCATCGGCTATCAGATGTCCAGGTTCATCAGCAACTCGTATGATGCAACTCTGATGGACTTCTGCTAAGAGAACTCTGATGGAGCAGTTCTCATAGAGCAAGTCTGATGCACTTCTGATCTGATCCAAAATAGAGCAACTCTGATCGTCGACTACACTAATACTTACAATTGAAAATTCTAATACATAAAATCTAATTGGGGGTACTCTAACTTTCTAATCCTATAGCATCATCAAAATCTAATTACATTTATTCCTTACAATTTCCCCCTTTTTGATGATGCCAAAACCTTTAAACTATTTCCAGAGAAGTGCCTTTCACCAAAAAGAAGAAAAGTTAAAAAAATTTCATTTAAAATCTTGGTGGGCACTTGGCATAGGAAGATAGTAAGAGTAAGATACAATATAATCAAATAAATAAGATAAGAAGTAACATAAGATATCAGAGCATAAATAATCAGAATGTAAAAGAGAAATAATTTGAAAGTGCCATGCAAACTAGAGGCAAGCTGGTTATCTTATTAATGAAATATATTTAAAACAACAAGAGGATAGAGTTTAGAAGTCTTCCTCTTCTAGATCAGCTTCCTTTGCTTCAATTTCTTTCAGATCAGCATTGACCCTAGCTCTGATTGTAGCAAGATTCCTGGGATTCTGATATTCTGACCAGGCTGGTTCAAGTTGACAATCAAGATAGTTTCTGATGGCTTCAGAAAAGTCCTTGCCAGGGATCACTTTCATCCGCCACCAATCTTCTGCTTCTTGCATGGAACCACCATGATTAATAATTATCAGCCCATCTGTATCAAGGATGAGATTCTCTTGTTGTGTGGGGGTCATATGCTTCTTCATTTCTCTGAATTGAGCAGCATCAGGTTTAGCCAAGTCACTGTTGAGCCATTGGGCCAAAGTGAAAGTAGAGGCTGACTTCTTCCCTTTCTTGGACCGAGGAGGAGGAGGTCTTTGAATACCAGCAGCTAGCCTCTTTTGCCTTGCTCTTTCAAAGTATATAGCAGGATCAGGGGTACCAGAGATGGGAGTCAGAGCTCTGGCGCTTGATCCTTCTGCAGTTCTGATGGCTATTACAGAATCTCTGGTATCTTCCCCCTTTTTGGCATCAGCAAGATCACCAAGTAGAAGTCCAATCTTCGAGAATTCTGTTGCCTGGTTTTCCTTAATGACCTCAAGGGCATTTGGCAGAGTCTGGGTTACAGAGGCCAGCCCTTCGATGATTTCCTTCTGTTTGTCCACAGCAGACTGGATATCTTTTGTGGTAGCTTCAAGGAGAGTCAACTTGTGATCTCTGTCCTTTCCACTATTTATTAATTTGATTGCAAGCTCTTTGTTGTCCTTACATAGTCCTTCAACATCTTGAAACTCCTGACGGGCTTTATCAGAGGACCACTGGAGATCATCAATTGAGTCAGAGATGTCTTTAATGGCCTTATCCTGCTCTTCAATGGCCTTGGAGTGATGAAAGAGGACAGCGTTGATTCCATCGACTTCCTTAGCAATGTTTCCCAGACTTTCTGCTGTTTTGTTCTTGTGCTGTTCAAATGCCATAGCAATGATGCCTACATTCTTGAGCAGCACATTAATCCCTTCTGCTAGCTTTTCACTATAGACGGTGAGATGGTTGTCTGTGGTATGCTCAGCATCAAGAATCTTGTCCATACCCTTGACAATCTGGAGTCCCACGTGCTCTATCTCAGCCAGGAAGCTTTGAGGAGCTTGACTGGTGGCCAGAGCTTGATCAGATTTAGGAGGGGATTGAGGAGGAGCCTGAGGAGATGGCTCTGATGATGAAATCTGAAGAGGTGTTTGCTGGGGTGAAGGTAGAGGTTGAGAGGATGATTGTTTTGGAGATGGTGGTGGTGATGGTGAACGGTTTCTGATGGGGGTGAGGGGTTTACAAGGTGATGGTTGTTTGGGTGAGGGCTTCTTAGGTGAAGAGGTTGGGGTTCTGTGAGGAGAGGGGGATTTCTGATGGATTGGAGATGGGGTTTTCTGGGGTGTTGGAGTGGGTGATCGTGATGGAGGTTGAGGTGAAGGTGGTGGAGTGTAATTAGGTGTTGAGGGCTTGGGAGATGGGGATTTGGAAGGTGAGGTATGGGGTTCTGGTGTAATAAGAAGAGGTGGAGAGTTAGGAGTTACCTCAAGAACAGTTTCTTCAAACTGAGAGTCTCGCCATTCTCTGATCAGATTCATCATGGTCAGAGCTAGATCATTGACAGAAGATGGTTCTCCATGGAAGTGAGGGAGATAAGGATACTTTCTCAGCGACTCCTTCCTCTTCTTTTCGAGGAGCCATTCTTCAAAGATGGGAATTTCTCGCTCAGATAGAGGCTTGATATGCTCCTCTGGTGAGCTAGATATCAGAATAGCCTTGCCTTTGCAGTTGGCTTTCTTCTTCTCTAGGGTAGCTTCCAGAAATTCAATGTCAAAGCATTGTGAGACATCATCTGTTCCCACCCACTTGAGGACTTCAACTTCCTCAGCTTCATAGTAGGGGAAGAATTGAAGAATCTTCTGAAGTGGACCCATTCTCCATTCTCTCCAAGCTAGCACACGCTCAAACTGCTTATCCAGAGCTATATGAAACTCTGTGGCAGGTTCTCTGATAGGGGATGCTTGATGAACTTCTGAAGGAGTCATCAGAGGCATGTCTGGTAAGGATTCCGGCTCAGGTTCCCCCTGAGTTTCTGACTTCTGAGGAGAAGATCTTTCTTTCTTCTTCTTCCTTTGCATGTGTTCAGAGGCAGAGTCATCAGAGTCACTTCTGATGGTTGCTCTTCTTCTCCTCTTTTGCTTTTGCTTCTTTGGAGGAGAGATTTTAGGAGCCAAGTCTGATTCTTCCTTTTCTGATACATCCTCCTCTGATTCAATCTTCTCAGAAGGAGCAATGTTAGCACTCTGATTAGACTTCTTCTTAGGAGTTTGAACAGGTTTTCCTTTGGACTGCTCAGAGGCGGTTGCAGCCTTTCTAGAGGACGTCTTGGGGGCAACCTTAGGTTTCTCAACCACGTTCTTCCTGTTCTGCTCCTGCTTGCTAGTTTTCTTCAGCTCAGCAGCAATGGCAATGTTTACTTTGGGAGAGATGGTGAGGAAGATGGTCTTCGTGTGGTCCACAGAGGTGGCCTCTCTGAGAGCTACCTTGGCATTGGAGATTAGCCTGGAGATCAGAAGTCCATGTCCCATTTTGGTGGAGAAAAGGCCAGTTTTCTTATCCTTTTTCCCAATGGATTCAGAAAGGGATTGAAACAATACCTTTCCCCAGTTAATGTTCATCCCTCTGTGAGCAGCATATAAAGCTTTGGAGTTGGCGTGATTCATCTGATCAGTTGAACTTGTTTTGCACCACAAACACCGGTGCATAATGCTCATCAGCCTCTCAAAGTCCTTCTTGAGAGCATTCTTCTTCATATACAGGGTCTCTATGCCTGTTGCATCTTCTCGGCAGTAAGTGTGCACAAACGTCTTCACAGAGATGTCGACTGACTCCAAGTCGATGAGTGTAGGGGTATCAACGTCTTGAGAGTCGAGTTTGATGTTGAAGAACTCATTTAGGGTATCAGCATTAATCTTCAGGTCCTTCCCTTGGACTTGAGAGTGGATGGTGTTGTCAGCGATGTAGGCGTTGAGATAAAACTCAGCCACATCCAAGTTGCTGAAGTGCTCATAAGGGTGAGCCACTATTTTGGTCAGTTGGGAGTCATTCATCCCGGCGATGACCGCCTTCATCGTTTTCTGGTTTTCTGCCAACAGAGGTAGTGAGGACATGTCGACTTTCATTCCTGTGGCAATGTTGTTCACTAGAGTCTTAGCTTCAGATTCAGAAAGATCGGTGATGTTGATGAACTTCATGTTTGATAGGATCTGAGAGCTTTGAAGGTTGGAAATTTAGAGAGATAGAGCTTGAAGTCGAAGAGTAAGGTTGCAGTAGCGATTTAGGTTTTCAGAAGGAGTATATATGAATTTGGGTTAGTGGACGTTTGATATAATTTATGGTTTCGAGGTTGCATTAAATGGAATGCGGGCGGAAAGCCGTTTTCCAAAAGTGGTAATAACTACCGGGGGTAAAATAGTAACTTCCGGTTTATTGAATAGTCTCGCCCGAAATTTAGAAAATTTTCTAAGTCCACAGCCACTCTGATAAATATTAGCCCTTGTATCAGAGATAGAGATGTTCTGATATGGGAACCTCTGATGAATACCAAGTCTGATCCTTCCTGCAACTCTGTCTTTTGCAAGTCTGATCCTTGCAATTTTGATTCAAGCTTCTGATGAATAAGAGCTTCAGGTATCAGAGATGGGGTGTTCTGATGAGTCCACATCTGATACTTCTGCAACTCTGATTCATGTATCTCTGGGAAGATCATCCATCATTCCCAATTCTTCTCTCAACTTGTTAAACCTTGCCTCAGAGAGAGGTTTGGTCAAGATATCTGCAAGCTGGTCTTCAGTTGGAACATGCTCAATTGAGATGTGCTTCTTTTCCACATGATCTCTGATGAAGTGATGTCTGATCTCGATATGCTTTGTCCTTGAATGTAGCACAGGATTCTGAGTGATGGCAATGGCACTGGTATTGTCACACAGCAGCTTGATCTCCTTTGCTTGCACTCCATAATCCTTGAGTTGTTGCTTCATCCAGAGTAATTGAGCACAGCAACTTCCAGCAGCAATATACTCAGCTTCAGCAGTGCTAGTTGAGATTGAATTCTGCTTCTTGCTAAACCAGGAGACAAGTCTCCCACCTAGCAATTGACAGTGACCAGAAGTACTCTTCCTGTCCAATCTGCAACCTGCAAAATCTGAATCAGAATAACCAATTAGTTCAAAATTACCTCCCTTGGGATACCATAGTCCTGCATTTGGATTTCCTTTGATATATCTGATAATCTTCTTAGCAGCAACTAGATGGCTCTCCTTGGGCTTTGATTGGTATCTGGCACAGATTCCTACTGCAAAAGCTATGTCTGGTCTGCTTGCAGTCAGATAGAGGAGAGATCCAATGATTCCTCTATAAGTTGTAGCATCAACATCTTTGCCTTCATCATCTGGTCCAATGCCTTGGGATGCATTCATTGGAATCTTGACTGAAGATTTTCCATCTACTCCAAACTTCTTGATGAGATCTCTGGTGTACTTTCCTTGGTTGATAAAGATGCCTTCTGGTACTTGTTTGACTTGTAATCCAAGAAAGTAACTGAGTTCTCCCATCATGCTCATTTCAAACTTCTTCTGCATAACTTGAGAAAATTTCTTGCATAATTCTGGATTAGTGCTTCCAAATATAATGTCATCAACATAAATTTGCACTAACAGAATATGATTAGCAACAGAAATTTGAAATAGAGTTTTGTCCACCTTTCCTTTAGTAAACCCATGGTTCACTAAGAATAGGGACAATGTGTCATACCAAGCTCTGGGAGCTTGCTTAAGACCATAAAGGGCCTTTCTAAGCTTGTAGACACAAGAAGATTGAGTAGGAATGACAAAACCTGGAGGTTGTTCAACATAAACTTCCTCTTCAAGTTCTCCATTCAGAAATGCACTCTTAACATCCATCTGGTATACTTTGATGTCGTTGTAAGCAGCATAGGCTAGGAATATCCTGATTGCTTCCAGTCTGGCAACAGGTGCAAAGGTCTCATCAAAATCTATGCCTTCTTCTTGACAGTATCCCTTTGCAACAAGCCTTGCTTTATTCCTTACAATATTGCCTTCTTCATCTGCTTTGTTTTTGAATACCCACTTGGTTCCAATGACATTCTGATGCTTTGGTCTGGGAACAAGTTTCCAAACTTCATTCCTTTCAAATTGTGTCAGCTCTTCTTGCATTGCATTGATCCAATCTGAATCTTCTAGAGCTTCTTCCACACACATTGGTTCCATCTGGGATATGCAGCAGGTGAACATGGCTTCTCTTCTTGATGCAGATCTGGTCCTTACTCCACTGGTAACTTGACCAATCACTTGATTAGGAGGATGGTCTCTTAACCAAGTTAGATCAGGTTCTGATAGTTGCTGTCTAGGTAACTCTGATGATTCATCTTCTGATACATCATCTTCATCTTCATCTTTGTCTATCAGAATTGGATTGGCAGGAGGAGTTGAGAATATAGGATTGTTGATGGCCTCTTCTGATAGGTCTGAAACCTTATCTTCAAGATTGATCTTCTGCAAGGTCTCTGATAGTTCTTCTGCAGAGGTGCTGTCATCAAACTTGACATGAATGGATTCTTCAACTTGTAGAGATCTTCTGTTGAGTATTCTATAGGCTTTGCTTGAGCTTGAGTAGCCCAAGAATACACCTTCATCAGCTTTTTCTTGAAATACTTTCAGGTTCTCCTTTCCATTGTTTAGAATGTAACATTTGCATCCAAACACATGGAAGTGGCTGATGTTTGGCTTTCTTCCTTTCCACAGCTCGTAGGGGGTCTTCTGATGATTCTTGTGGATCATGCTTCTATTCTGAGTGTAGCATGCAGTGTTGATAGCTTCAGCCCAGTATCTGATGGGCAATCCTGATTCTGCAATCATAGTTCTTGCAGCTTCCTTCAGTGTTCTGTTCCTTCTTTCTGCAACACCATTTTGTTGGGGTGTTCTGGCAGCAGAAAGTTGATGGAATGTACCATTCTGATCACAGAAGTCTTTGATCACTTTGTTGACAAATTCAGTTCCTCTGTCAGATCTGATTGTTCTGACCTTCATATTCTTCTCAGTTTGGAGTTGCTTTAGCAGAGATGGCAACTTCTGAAGAGTTTCATTCTTCTTAGTCAGAAACACAGTCCAAGTATATCTTGAGTAATCATCAACCATAACAAGAGTATATCTTTTTCCACCAACACTGGGAGTTTCAACTGGTCCAAATAAATCCATATGGATCAGATTTAGAGGACAAGTAGAAAGATCTCCAGCTATGGGTTTGAATGAGGTCTTCACTTGTTTGCTTTTCTGACAAGCACTGCAGAGGGTCTCCTTCTTGTAGACAATGTCAGGCAGACCATCTACAATGTGTTCCCTTGCCAGTTTGTTGATGGTTTTGAAGTTCAGATGGCTAAGCTTTTTGTGCCAGTCCCAGCTTAGCTTTGAATTGTCCTTAGCTATCAGGCAAGTTCCATCTTTTGCTGTTTGCCAGTCAACAACATAGATGTTCTTCCTTCTCTTGGCTGTAAGAACCACTTCTTTGGTTGTCTCATGCTTGACATAGCATAAGGTCTTGGTGAATTCAACTGTGTAGCCTTTGTCACAGAATTGGCTAGCACTCAGCAAGTTGAACTTTAGACCTTTGACATATGAGACATCTTCAATGATTATCTGGTTCTTGATCAGCTTCCCTCTTCCTTTTGTTTGCCCTTCCTTGTCATTTCCACCGAAAGTGACTCTGGGTCCATTGATTTTCTGGAACTCTGATAGGCAACTCTTGTCACCTGTCATGTGTCTGGAGCATCCACTGTCAATATACCATTCCTTTTCTGAGATGGCTCCAGCACACAGTTCCTGCAAGATTAAAAGGAAGATTTAGGTACCCAAGCAATGTTGGGTCCTGGGGGGTAATGCAGTCTTGGTAGTTGGTACCATTTTGGTCTCATCAACTGAAACCTCGGTGGATGGTACCCATTGTCCACCTGGTAGTTGTAGTAAACAGATGTATGATTCACTTTGGGCAGATGCTTGTGAGGATCATGCTTTCTGTTTGCATACTTCTGCATAGCCTTCTTGGTTGGAAAGAAGTCCCATATACTATCAAGATCAGAGGAGCGCTTGACTTTAGACTTCTGAGGTTGACCAGACAACCTCTTCTGTCTATAGTTAATCTTCTCTTGATATCTGCCTTTCTGATAGCAGTTTCTGATACCATTGTCATGAGATTGTCTGATAGGGTTAGGCCTTTGATTATTATTGTTCTGAAAACTTTTCCTTTTCCTAGAGTGTCTGCCAGGTTCATTAGTTTTCAAGCTTTGTTTTGGTTTTGCCGTTAGAGTTTGTTTCTCTGGTATGACCTTCTCATGAACAACTTTAGTACCAGAAGTACTAGCATGGCAATTGGGGCTCAGAGTCTGTGGCACTATGACCTTTTTAGCCTTAGCAACTTGGGTGCTAGGCCTTACAGAAGGCTCACCAGACTCTGGTTCAACATATCCAAGACCAGAGGTGAAGTTATGAGAGTCACCAATATTCTTCATGGAAGATTGCATCTTCAGAAGACTATTATATCTACTCTCAAGTTCCTCAATGTCTCTTATTCTTTTCAGAAGAGACTCATTTTCAGCTTTCAGTCTATCTCTTTCCTCAGTTAAGAAATTAAGTTTACACTCAGTCTCTTTCCTTAGATTAGAGATATCAACTTTCAGCCTACTGTTCTCTTCTTTAACAAAAGAATAAGTGGCTTGGATAGTTTGGAACTCTTCCCAGAATGATGACATTGGATCATCATTTAAGGCTGTGCCTACCGAAGAAAAAATAGAATCAGAAGTAGAGCATACCTCGTCATCTGATTGTGCCATGAGGCAGAGGTCTTCAGTTTCTGCATCCAAGCAGCAAAATGCTTCATCAGAGTCGGAGTCTGAGCTGGACTCTGATTCAGAGAGTGGATCTCTCTCAGCTTGCTCTGAGACGAATGCTCTTCTTCTTCTGTGTTGATCTTCTGGTCTCTTTTCTTCTTCATGTCCTTGCTTCTTGGACACTCTTGGATAGGGGCAGTTTGCTTTGAAATGCCCAGGTTGTCTGCAGTTGTAGCAGAGGTACTCTCCATTGCTTTCAGAAGATTTGGTCTTCTGATGTGGTCTTCTGATGGAAGATGGACTCCTTCCATCTTTCTTCATAAACTTCTTAAACTTTCTGGCAAAAGCAGCCATATATTCATCAGATAAGAGAGTAGAAGGGTCAAAGTCACTTACCTTAGAGGTACTTGCAGTGAGAGCAGTGGTGATCCTTTCATCAGGAACTTCTTCCTTCTCTTCATGCATCTCAAACTCATAAGCCTTGAGATCAGAGATGAGTTTCTCAGTGGCATAAGTCTTGATGTTCTTGCTTTCCTGGACTGCAATCACCTTCATCTTCCAGGCAGAGGGCAGTCCCCTGAGGATCTTCATGTTGACCTCCTTGATGGTGAGCTCCTTTCCAAGCTCAGAAATCTCACTAATGAGAATCAGCAGTCTCTCATGCATTTTAGCAATGCATTCTTCTGGTAGAAGTTTGAAATCATCAAACTTCTTCATAGCAATGGTCAACTTGTTATCTCTTTCTTGTTCATCTCCTGCTCCAATCTCATCCAGCTTATCCCAGATTTCTTTGGCAGTTCTGCACTTCTTGATTCTGTTGAAGTATCTTTCATCAATAGCCTTGTAAAGGATGTCCTTGGCTATATTATCTAGGTTGTACTGCCTTTTCTCTTCCTTGGTCCATTCTGACCGGGCTTTCTCAATCATCTGGGGCTGAGAGTTATCAATAGAGTGAGCAGGATTGATCTTCATGAACTGGATAAAGGGGCCATTTTCCAAGACTTCCCACATTTCATCATGAAGAGCACATAGATGTGCCTTCATTCTGATCTTCCAATCATCGTACTTCTGATCTGTGAACATTAGATGCTTGGCAAGAGAGTTATCCATAACAACAAATAAATAGAGGCTAAGAACAAGTGGATCTTTGTTCAGAGAGTAACCTAAAAGATTACAAGAACAAGGAAGCTCTGATACCACTTGTTGGTCCCGTCTAATATGGTAATCAGTCTAGAGGGGGGGGGTGAATAGACTGATTGGATTTTCAAATTTTCTCTAAGTCAAAACTGACTTATCAGAGAAGGTCTGATTCTGATGTCAGAGAAAGGCTGGTTCTGATATCAGAACTGGCCTTGGCAGCGGATTCTGATCTGTCCGGGTAGCCTCAGAAAAATACTAAGGCAAATGCCTTCCTGATAACTCTGGGAACAAGATCTGCTGAACACAGATTCCAAGTCTTAGAGTTAATCAGTTAATATCCTAAGTGCAGAAATATAAATTGCAGTAAAGTAAATGACACCGGATATTTTATAGTGGTTCAAGGAACAACTCGTTCCTCTAGTCCACTGTTCCACTAGCTTTGAAGTAGATCGGTTACAAAGCTTAGTTCCTAGCACTTAAGAAGTTCTCCACGCCTTCTTCAAGTCTAGCTGCCACCCAGGATGCAGTTCCACGTCCTGATGGCTGGTCCTTTCACTCAGCTTCCCGGAAGTATCACCACTTCACTACTGCAGTTACTTGGACGCCCTTCTTTTCAGAAGATCCTTTGAAAAACAGAGTTTTTCCTCCAACTTGCTTCGTTACAAATGATGTTTGATGAAGTTCTTGAAGTGTTGAAGAACAGGATGAACTTTGCTTGTTTGTTGGGGATGAGAGATTTGGAGTTTGAATCTTCCCAATTTAAGCTTGTCTTGTTGAAGTTTGTAGAATTTGAATCTCAAGAAAGCTTGAATGATGATGAGCAAAAGTTGTAGCAAAGTTAAGTTCCAGTTCTTCGGTGTGTAGCTTATATACTGAGGTTGTCTGCCCGTTGGAGGAGGAGACAACTGCATTAAATGCGCGTACTGTTGACTTGACCGCCGTTTTTGGAAGGTTTCTATTTTTATAATATATCTTCCCGGATTCCTTGGTCAATCATTTGCAATCAATCCTTCAGCGTATCAGGCTCATTTAATGTGCATTAAATGCTTTCCTTTCATGCACAGTCTTGTAGCCGTTGGATATTTTTACCCGTTGAATTCAGAGCTGTTGGATGTTGCTTGAAATTTTTCTAAGTGTTCGTCGGGCTCTGATCAGGCTCTTCTGATATGTTGGATTCTGATGGCTTTCTGACGAGTTGAGTTCTGATGGTCTTCTGATCTCTGACTGAACTCTGACTCTGACTCTGATAGGTCCGCTGATGAGTACTTCTGATCTGTAGTTCTCATCGGCTATCAGATGTCCAGGTTCATCAGCAACTCGTATGATGCAACTCTGATGGACTTCTGCTAAGAGAACTCTGATGGAGCAGTTCTCATAGAGCAAGTCTGATGCACTTCTGATCTGATCCAAAATAGAGCAACTCTGATCGTCGACTACACTAATACTTACAATTGAAAATTCTAATACATAAAATCTAATTGGGGGTACTCTAACTTTCTAATCCTATAGCATCATCAAAATCTAATTACATTTATTCCTTACATTCCCCTTGGGGGATAGCGCGGGGAGCGTTTCGTTTGTGGAAGTCGAATCCTGGGCCCGGGACATAGTCCGTTGCCTGCCTCCCCTTGGGGGATGGCGCGGAAAGCGTTCCTGGGAAGGGTTTTATTTGTGTGTGGTACACAAATAGCCGGGGGCACTTGGTACCAGCCGGAGCCGAGGGGTATTGCACCCCCCGTTTTCTTTTTTTTTTTTTTTTTTTTTTTTTTTTTTTTTTTTTAAGGAGAGTATGTAAAAGTTTGTGAAAACACTTGGTGTTTTCAAAAAGTGATGGGGGTGACCCATACACTTGGTACTTGGTACCTAAATTGTTGTTCCCCCTCATCAGAGGGAGAGGCCTTGGGCCTATTTTGGTGGAGAAATGAGGGCTTGGCCACTCATGTGTAGGAGAGAAGGGGGCCTCGGGCCGTTTGTACAATATGTAGGTGATGAAGGCTTGGCCTTTTGATTATTCTTCAAAAACAGATGGGGCCTTGGGCCATTGATCATTTACACTTGTTGAGGATGAGGGCTTGGCCACTCATTGGTAAAACTTCACTAGGTGGTGCACATTCCAATGTCTAGGAATCTCTGTCCCATTAGGACGTTTTAACTTGTATGTTCCCGGTTTGATGATGGCTGAGATGATGTAGGGGCCTTCAAACTTGGGTGCCATCTTCCCTCCTTCGGTGGGTAGACTGGCCTCCCTTCGTCGGAGGACGTAGTCTCCCACCTGGAATTCCCGGGAGCGGACCTTGGCGTCGATGTATCCCTTGACTTGTCTCCTATAGTTTTCGGCCCTGAGAAAAGCTTGCTCTCGGCGTTCCGAGATGAGATGAAGGTCGAGGGCCATGTTTGCGTCGTTGGCCTCGGGCTCATATTGTTCCACCCTTCGGGTAGGAAGGGTAACTTCTGTTGGAGCCTTAGCCTCAAAGCCATAGCATAGGGAGAAGGGTGTTTCGCCTGTTGCACGCCGAGGGGTGGTACGGTAGGCCCACAAGATGTTATGAAGCTCTTCTACCCAGCCTCCCCCTTCGGCCTCCAGCTTTTTCTTCAATCCTTCAAGTAGGGTTCGGTTGGCGTTCTCCACTTGCCCGTTGCCCTGAGGGTAGGCAACGGAAGAGAATGTGTGCTTGATGCCCCAAGCTTCAAGGAGGGCGCAGAAGGGGGCTGCCTCGAACTGAGTCCCGTTGTCGGAGATGATTTGTTGGGGGACGCCAAACCTCGTGAGAATGTTCTTGAGGACAAAGTGACGGCACCGGGCCTCCGTGATGCTGGCGAGGGGCTCCGCCTCCACCCATTTGGTGAAGTAGTCAATGGCCACAATAATGTACCTGTTGTTGGAGGTACCCCTCGGCAGAGGGCCTACCAAGTCAATCCCCCATCTGGAGAAGGGTATAGCGGTGCTGACGGGGGCATAGTTAACCGCTGGTCTGCCGGGGGCTTTCTGAAAGTGTTGGCAAGCGGTGCACCTCCGGGCTAGATCAGCACAATCTCTAGCCATCGTGGGCCAGAAGTAGCCTTGAACTATGAGCCTTCGGGACATGGAGAAAGGTCCCTGATGAGCTGAGCAAGTGCCACTGTGCACTTCCTCCATGGCGATTTCGGCCTCATCTTGATGAAGGCACCGAAGGAGGGTGCCGTTGTAAGATCTCTTGTAAAGCCTCCCGTTTTCGATGGTGTAGCTGGGAGCCCTCAGCTTTGCCAACTTGGCGCGGGCTTCGTCTTGGGGCAGTTGCCCTGTGGCGATGAAGGCGATAATGTCAGAGATCCAGTCCTCCGGCCTTAGGTGGATGTCCATGACGGGGCTCGCGTGGATGCTTGAGAGGCTGAGTTCCTCAATTCTCGCAATTTTGGAAAGGTGCTCGGGGGATTCATCCGAGAGCTTGGATAGAATATCGGCCTCGGAGTTTTGAGCCCTCGGTATTTGGGTGAGAGAATGTGCCTCAAACACCTTGAGCAACTCCTTAGCCGCTTCTTTGTATTGTTTCATCCTTCCCTCCTTGGCTTCGTACTCCCCGGAAATTTGACCCACAACAAGTTTGGAGTCACACTTGACGTGGATCAACTTAGCCTTCAGGTTTGCTGCCAGCCGAAGGCCGCAGAGGAGGGCCTCATATTCAGCCTCGTTGTTGGAGACTTTGAAGGAGAAGCGGATGGCATAATAGGCGCGGAAGCCTTCGGGTGTGATCAGAACTACTCCTCCTCCGCATGCTTTGGTGGCCGAGGAGCCATCGGTATAGAGTGTCCACCACTCATCGAGAGGTGCCGAAGGCTCCTCGTCTGTCGCTGACCTTGCGGTGCATTCTGTTACGAAGTCTGCCAGGGCTTGGCCCTTAATGGCAGGCCTCGGACGGATGTCTATGTTGTATTGGCTGAGGAAGATGGCCCATTTCACCATCCGAGAGGAGCTAGTGGGACTCCTCATGAGGGCGCCGAGGGGTTGATGGGTGAGCACCTGGACTGGATGAGCTTGAAAGTAGTGGCCAAGCTTCTTGACGGTCCAAACGATGGCTAGCACCGTCTTCTCGACGGGAGAATACCTGAGTTCGGCCTCCCGGAGGGTTTTGCTGACGTAGAAGATGGCATGTTGGATGCCGTCTTCCTCTCGGATCAGCACTGAGCTGATAGCCGCGGGGCTAACGCCGAGATATAAGTATAAAGTCTCCCCCACCTTTGGTTTGGAGAGCACTGGGGGAGAGGAGAGGTACTTTTTGAGTTCGTCGAAGGCCCCTTGGCACTCAGGTGTCCATTGAAAACCCGCCGTCTTCCTCATGATTTGGAAGAAGGGGAGGGCCCTCTCGGCTGACTTAGAGAGGAATCGGTTGAGGGCCGCCAGGCGACCCGTCAGCCGTTGAACTTCTTTGACGTTGCGTGGAGGCTCCATGTTGATGATGGCCTGAATCTTCTCGGGGTTGGCCTCAATACCCCTTCGGCTGACCATGTAGCCTAAGAACTTCCCTCCTTGGACGCCGAAGGTGCACTTCTTCGGATTCAGCCGGAGATTGAATCTTTGCATGATGGCAAAGATTTCCCGGAGGTCGTCGGCGTGAGTGTCTGCCTTCTTGCTTTTGACGATCATGTCGTCAACGTAAGCCTCCATGGTGCGTCCTAGGACAGCTTGAAAAACCCTAGCCACCATGCGTGTGTAGGTGGCGCCTGAATTCTTGAGGCCGAAGGCCATCACAAGATAGCAGAAGATGCCTTCGGGTGTCATGAAGGCGGTTTTTTCAGCGTCTTCCTCATGCATGTAGATTTGATGATACCCGCGGAATGCGTCGAGGAATGACATGATCTCGCATCCCGCGGTTTCATCCACCAGTTGATCGATGTTTGGCAGCGGGAAGGGGTCCATAGGGCATGCCTTGTTCAGATCCGTGTAATCCACGCACATGCGGAAAGTTGGAGGCTTTTGTGCGAGGACTACGTTCGCCAACCAAGAAGGGTATTTCACCTCCTTGATGTGTTTGATGGAGAGGAGCATGGATACTTCCTTCTTCACGAACTCCCTTCTCTCGGCCGAGAGGGGTCTTCTCCGTTGTTGTACTGGCTTGGCCGAAGGGTCTACCGCCAGGCGGTGGGTGATAACCCTTCGGTCAATTCCTGGCATGTCCTCCGGCCCCCATGCAAAAACAATGGAGTAGGCGCGGAGGGCCTCGGCGATGCCAGTCTTCAGGGCTTCGGGGAGCTTGGCTCCAATCTTCAGGACCCTCTCCGGCTTGGCCGGATTGAGTATCAAGTCTTCGGTCTCTTCGGCAGGCTCAGCCCTCGGCCTACCTTCTTCTTCCTCTAGGGCCTTGGCGGTGATTGTGTCAACTCGAAGTTCAGTTTTACTAACCTTCTTGGTAAGTTGAAGGTAGCAGGCCCTGGAGAGCTTCTGATTCCCCCTCGAGTAACCGATACCGGTGGGTGTGGGGAACTTGAGGCAGAGGTGTCTCATGGAGATGATGGCTTCTAAGTCCTCGAGGGCAGGCCGGCCGAGGATGATGTTGTGCGCGCAGTCGAGGTTGACGACGACGAATTCCACTTCGAGCTTGGCTCTACGGGATCCGTCGCCGAACTCGACCATGAGAGTGATGACGCCCTCGGCGTCAATGCTGTCCCCCGTAAATCCGGAGAGGGGGGTGTTGATGTGTCGGAGGGACCCCCTGTCGAGTCCCAACTCTTGAAAAGTGCTGAGATACATGACGTTGACAGAACTCCCTGTGTCAACGTATGTCCGGTGGATGATGGCGTTGTTGATCTCAGTGCGGATGACGAGGGCATCCCTATGCGGCAGGGAGCCCGAGGGGAGGTCCGCATCTGTGAAGAAGATGGGATCCGCCCTCGGCCTTTTAGTAGGGGGCATGTGATTGACCTCCCCAATGTAGAGGGACTGTGCCCACTTCTTCCTTTGGCTCGTTGAATCGCCTCCGGTGTTGCCGCCGTTGATCATATGAATATGGCGCTTATATTGTTGATGGGAGCCCTCTCCCTCGTCGTCGAGGCCCCCAATTTCTCGCTTCTTTCCCTGTGGGTTCCCCAAGGGAATGGTGTTGGGGTTCACCCACTTGTTTGCCTTCGGTGGTGGCCCTTGATGGTGAAGGGGGCCCTGGGGAGGAGGGCCCCTGATAAACTGAGACAAGTGGCCCGCCTGTATCAGCCTCTCGATGGCGTTCTTCAGCTGGTGGCAGTCGTCGGTTTTATGTCCATGGTGGCGGTGGAAGCGGCAATATGGCTCATCAGGGCCGATGGCATAGATCTCGAGGGGTGTGCGGGAGTCCCGCTCAACGAGCCCTCGCTCTTCTGCATGATCAAGAATGACGCTGACGGGATGCGTCAAGGGAGTACGTGGGTGCTCAAGGAGGACGGGTTGCGCCCATGCCTTCGGATTGTTTTTGTAACCGCCCCCGGTTCTGGCTTGGCCGCCCCGGGGGCGATCATTGTATTGAGCCTCGCGGTTGGCCGGGGGAGGAGGTCCTCCGGACCGATTCCTGCCCTCATTCTTCTGAGAAGGATCCGTGTTGCGGCGGTCCTTCTCGATCTCCTCTGCCTCAGCATAACGGTCCCCCCGCTGAAGGGCCTTCGTATAATCGCGGGGGGGATCAGTGATAAGACTCCGAGAGAAGTTACCGTTGCGGAGGACGGTGTGGAAGAGGGCCATCAAGGTTCTGTCATCAGCACCTTCGACCTCGAGGGAGGCCTGCCTCCAGCGTTCTAGGAAACTCCGAAGGGTTTCCTCCTTCTGCTGTCTCACGTTTAGGAGGTGGGAGAAGTGTTTCTTTGAGCGGTGCCTCCCAGCAAACTGCGTAAGGAAGCGGTGGGCAAGTTCTTGCCAAGAATCAATGCTGCCTTCGGGCAACCGGTTGAACCACTCATACGCCGGTCCCTCCAAGGTGGAAAGGAACCAACGGCATAAGTATTCATCCGAGGCCCCCATCATCATCATGCTATTTTGATAGCGGCTATAATGCTCTTGGGGATCCGTCTTCCCCTCATACGGTTTGATGGGTTGCCCGCGATATTTGTGGGGGATTTTGGCCGCCAACACCCTTGGGGTGAAGGGGGTTCTAGTGCGGAGTTGAATGAGGGGCTCGCCTGAGCCTTCGGCGAGTTTACGTTTCATTTCCTCCACCTGTGCCCGGAGGTCAGCGTATTCGGGATCTGGCCTCGCTGTGGAAGCCGTCGGGGGTGCCTGACGATTCTCCTCAAGTTGGCGGAGGAGGGCCTCGATAATTTCGTCCTTGGGATCCTTCGGGGCAACCCCTTGGGAGTTGGCCCGGAAGGATTGCGCCTGATTGATTTGGTGTCTGGCGTCATCGGCATGGAGGATGGCTTTGCCCTTGCTTCGGGGTGGAGGTATGCCCTCGGCTCCCGAAGCGGAGGCTCCGCTCTCCTGAGGCCTGCTGAATTCTTGTTTGCCGAGGCGGTCTTGGACCCCTCGGCGTACGGGAGCTCCCCCAAGCCTCTCAAGTGCAGAGGTCCGGGGTTTCTCCTTCATCAAGGGACGTTTATCCCTGGATTGGGCCTCTTGGGAGGCGGTGTCCTGTGCCATGACCCCTTCGGCGTTTCCAACCCCCGGGAGAGGATTGTTGAACAGAGGGGGGAGTGGTGGCAATTGAATGATATTTCCTCCAGCGTAGGGCTGGAGGGGTGCCTGAGAGGCGAGGGCTCCGGAATTGAGAGCCATGTTTTGAACAAAGGCCGCAAAGGCAGCTTGAAGATCGATGGCCGGGGCCGGAGGGGGAACTTGGTTCTCACTCCGATCCCTCCTTCGATTATCAAGGCCAATGCGGGCATCAGGGGTATTCTTCTGCAGCTGCTGGCGTAGGTCAGCGGTGGCTTGCTCTAACTCGAGGATGACACCACCCTCGGGTACTAAGAGCCTGTTGGAGGCCTCAGCCCCGTTAGTTTCGCCGGGGGCTACGTAGTTTTCCTCAAGGGTCTTGGATTGGGCACGGGTGGTTCTTCCCATTTTTGGTAAGGGTTTGTGTTTGGTAGAGAGGGAGGGCTTCTTACTTGATTTGTTCTGACCTCTCAATGAAAGCACCAAATGATGGATAGTCTACCCGGGGGGTATCTTATCCGAAGGGTTATTGCGGGAATATCTAGGGAGAAGTCAGAGTAAATAGGAGGAGAGAGAGTTGATTTTATTAAATGAACTCAGCGTGGAGTTGAGATGTAGGTTGTGTGTATTACAAGGAGAAATGGGCTGCTATTTATAGCAGCAATAAATGCGATGAGAGGACACGTGTCAGTAATCCAACGGCCGAAGGGTCACATCAGCCTAGTGGCACCGGCAGTGGTACGTCAACCGCATTGAATGCGGTTGGCGGATGTGACGTGGCATTAAATGCGGTGGTTGGCTGTCTCTAAAAGGAATCTTTGATGATTGAGCCTGTTCAGCCGAAGGCTCCTTGTGTAGCCGAGGGCTCCCTGGTGTGGCCGAAGGCTTGGTTCAGCCGAAGGCTTCCCCTGGTGCCGAGGGCATGGGAATGCCGAAGGCTCATGTCTTCGCCCGTTTTCTCCCAGCAGCTTCTTATGCCAGAGAAGGCTATCCTGTGAGTTTCGGAGCCTTCGGCCAAGGAGGCCGAAGGCACCCCAGTGTGTATTCTGGGCTACTTTGAAGCTTGGGCCGTTGTATTTGGGCCTGAGATGTCCTCTGGGCTCAATGGACTTGTGTAGGAGAAGTAGGAGTCTATGGGCCGGGGGTTCCTGGGCCATATACTCCATCACTATCCATTGGATAGTATGATTTGAATATGGGCATTGCCATGATTTTTCTGATCATTTGAGATACCGCAATAAGATTGTTTACTTCGATCTGGTTGATGACACATTCAAAATTCTGACCTCCCCTAAGCCGATTAATTCGATAGAAGATGACTTAATAGTTGATACGGGAATCATAGATGGATGTTTCTGCATAGATCAAAATGATAGAAAGAGCAGTGTGATTCAAGTGTCAATTATGAAAGAATATGGAAAACCAGACTCTTGGGTCACATCCTTTTCCGTCTACGCCTTTAGATTTCCATCACATGACATTTACACCCTTAAGTTTTTGTCTCTGTTAAGACACGGGGTTCCATCCTAAAAGATCAACCTGATAGGAGGAGTAGCTCATGTGTTCGTATAGCACTTCGTTCATCCAAACTTTTCCGGTGTGGGACATTTAACACCCCTCCTCATGACCAGACATTTCGTCTGGATCGTGTCTTCATTCATTTTTTTTATCGCTCCGCTTTTTTTTTTCATCCAGCCGTAATTGTCATTTTTTATCGTGTCATCATTCATCGTAAGGCGCCCCACACCATAGATCGATTTGGCTCTGATACCATGTCGGGGTTCCGTCCTAAAAGGTCAACCTGATAGGAGGAGTTCATATGTTAATATCGCACTTTGTTCATCCAAACTTTTCCTGTGTAAGGCATTTAACAGTCTCAATGGGAATAAGGTACTAGTGACATCTCTTTATTATGGGAGAACTTATCCTTATGATATTGAAGAAGACAAACTAAAAGAAGAATGTATTGATGAGATGATGATTGCAGGAGCGCTCATATTTGTTTCTACGTTGAAAGTTTTGATCTGATACGCGAAGTGAGTTGGGAGGATGAATGAGCACAAATGTTGCAGGTATATATATATATATAGAACATTTGATAAGAACTGAAAAATAAAATCAACAGGGTGAACTGTTGCCTAGATAATCAACGATAAACAAATACCGTTGCCCAGAGTCAAAAGGCTAAACCAATTTTTATTCCAAGATGATCAAGAATGAAGCATACAAGGGGTATAAATAATCCTCTAGGTCTAACAAGAATAGGAATCCTAATTAAATCATAATAGGAAACTAAATAGAATAGGAAACCTCTAGTTCTAATGAGAATTGAAGTCCTAATTAAATTATACATTTATACTAGAAAACAAAATAAATGGAATAATTAAAATTAATTAAATTGCCCGCAGCCAGTCCACGAAGGTGGGCTCAAGCCCGTCCCGCCCCATGCTCTTATATAGAACTATTTTATGCTCTCTTCATATCAACATTTCTGGATTTTGATGATGCAGTTATATAGAACTATTTTATGCTTTGGAATATCTTGGGGGTAAGATGAAGAGCTGAAGAGGGTTAGACTTTGGTCCCTTGGTGCCTTGGTGGTCCAACTATAATGTATGTGACCCATGGGCGGAGCTAGGGGTGGGCCAACCTAGGCCATGGCCCACCCCAAATTTTAAAAATGGCTTAATTTTTAAGGTAAAAAATTTCGTGTGATGTTTTTTAAAAAAAATTCTTTATACTGGCGCAGTCCGGCCCAGTGCCTTGGCTCCGCCCCATAAGTTTGAATGTGTTTTAGGCTTTGTTTGCAATCACTTGTGCTTAAATAAAAGCACTTTTGGGGAAAAAGTGATTAGTAGTAAAAGTTGGTAGTATTTGGTAAAATAAGTGCCTTTTGTGTAATAGAAAAAGTAAAAAGTAGATTCTTCACGGAAGCCGAGAAAGTAAAAGTTGGTAGTGTTTGGTAAAATAAGTGTTTTTTTCTTAAAAAAAAATTAAAAACACTTTTTTAATGGATTGCAAACAGACCCTTAACCAATTCCATTCCATTAGCTAAGCTTTTCACAAGGCTTCATCCTTACGCTGTCAAAATTGTCACCATCTTTATCAAATTCATCCGTAAAGTGTGGCATTACATTCCCTTCAAGTAAAACTGGAGTGTTTATTTGTCCTGCCTTAGCTAAGTTAGCTTGCTTTGCTTATACGGAGTATTTGACTGATCTCATTCTTCTTCCATACAATCCATTCGTATAGGGAGTGATTATTATTTGTATTATCCCAAGAATGAATACTAGAAGACTAGTATCTGTAAGAGTATGACTAAAAATTGAACAGGACTGCCCGAGACTGAAATAGGAACCGCTTGGTTTATCGGAAATTGCTTAATTGCCTAGTTATTGAATATTCTCGAAATAATATTCTCGAAATAGGAATAATATACAGGAATAATGACAAAACTATTCCTTCTATTATAGAACTTTTAGGTGGATAAGAATATGACTATTTATAATTTTGGACAAAAAAGACCAAAGGGTAGTAAATGTCTAAAACACCCCTGATTATTAAAAAAAAAAAAAAGCACTCTTCCACTCTGTTCATTGTCGATGCCTAACTTCTGAAATCACTCCCCCGGCTCGTCTTCTCCACTCAGGGCCGACCCTGGACAAGGGCAGGCCGGGCTTGTGCCCCGGGCCCAACATTTACAGGGGCCCATAATTATATATAAATGGATAAATATAGAGAGGACAATTCATATCAGACCGAGGTCATTTGGGGCGCTTTATGGAGGAATTTTTTTTTGAAACTTTTTTAGAGTATTTTTCATCAAGTGTAAATTACATTCACAACATTTTAGTTTAAAAATCAACCGGGAAGTCAGTTAAATAAAATATTGAAACACACTGCGCTTTGTGTATATAAATAATGCGCACTATCTTTCAATAATTTATTTAACTGACTTTCAAGTTGAATTTTAATCTGAAACTTTGTGGAGATATTATAGATTTCATGAAGAATATATTTAAAAAATTTTCATGAAAAAATTCTATCGGGAAGGGCCTCAAATGACCCCGGTCTGACATCATTTCCCGTTAGGCAGGCCTAATTTCAAGGTTTCATCTTTGGACTTTAATTCGTTTTGCTCAGCAATCAACACTCTCATAATTTTCTGAAAAATATATTCCAAATTTGAAATTTCAATTTCACAAGTAATTCTCTGGTTTTATTTTTAATTTTTTTATATAATTTTTATTCGTTTAGTTTATATAGTACTCCCTCCGTCCCATAATGGTTGTCCACTTTCAATTTGGCACGATTATTAATAAAGTGGTTGAAAAGTAAAAGTTGTGGTTGAGATTTGAGTAGAATAAAGTGAATTAATAAGAACCACATATTTCATGCCAAAAAAGGAAACAAGACATTCATTTTGGGACAACCCAAAAAGGAAAGTAGGACAACCAAAATGGGACAGAGGGAGTAAGACTTTGATGAAAGACTTACATTACTTTGTATGTTGAAATTTGCGTATATAAAGTTAAGCTTTTGCAATATATTTATATAACCTTTTAAGGGCCTTCTTTTTCAATCGCCCCGGGCCCATAAAAGATCAGGACCGGCCCTGTCTTCACCATTTGAGGCTCGCGGCCTCTCCACCGCTACTGCCAATCTATAGCCACGACCACCTATGTCGCACTCAGGCCTACTGACCTCCGTGGACCTATCAGATCGTGCTTATGTCAAATTTTCCCTTATGGTGACGGTCTTCTGGCGGATCCAAAGATTTGTGAGAGTTGAGCATATTGAATACTAAACTTACTTTATAATTACAACTCTAAATGTAATAAAACAATAAAAAGCAAGTCACCAGCATAAATTATGCGCGACTATACAAGTAGTAAATAGTTCATTACTGCAACTTCAATAAATTAAGCCTGTAAGTTTTCATATATAAAAATGTTGCATAATTGTTTCATTGGCAATGCTTCTAAAATATCTCTCTCAGTGTAATACACCGTGTTTTTACTTGGTTTATTTCATTCTCAGATCGGACCAAAACATACCACACCAAACTTAAATAGGCAAGACCACACTAGGTCAAACTTAAATGGACAATACATGATTTTAATGGTTATAATATACAAAGATCATAAATTTACCAGAACAAACTTAAACTTAAACAGATCAAATTAGAATAGATATAAAAAATTCAATCCAATTAAAAACATTTTAAGCAATCCGTAAAAAGGTCATATCTCATCTTAGTGTGAAGATTGGTCTCGATAATATTCATCGTGCAGAAGGCTCTTTTAACATCCTAAGCCATCCATAAAAATAATCACTTTAAAACTAGACTTAAATTTAGTCGTATTTTAGAATTTAGAAGGAAAAAATTGGAAGTAAAGCAAAACATATTTCCTGGAACGGTGAACACAGTAAAGGCTCAACTATGAAAGGAGTTGGTAATAAATTGCACTGCTCAAATTAATAAAGTTTCCATTAGAACTTGCAATGGAGGCATGGCGACATTTGTATTTAGAAAAAAACTTGGTGTACACATTTTGTGTGCACAAAATGTGTACACCTAGCAAAACAACTACGTATATTACTACTACGTATATGTTACGGAAATAAGCACAATAAACACACACACAATTCTAATGTTTATGACGAGCAAACAACAAACTCTTACTCTTTACTCCACAGTGATAAAAAGAGGGAGCAAGCATAGGATCTATAGATTACTAAAACTGCAAAGATCCCCAAAGTAGTTGTCCACAAAACTTCAAAGGTTCAAGCTAAGCTTTGTTGCAAGCGGAATGAGCTCCCAGAATAAAGCATTTGGTACACCGGCCTTATCCTCACAGTCAGGAGTATGCTAAGAAGGCATCCGACAGAGCAAAGTCCCGCCAGAACTAGAAATGTTACCCTAAAGCAGTTAGGACCGATGCAAGTGTCGCTATGCTGCTTTGCAGCCTCTTCATCATACAAGTATCCCGCAAGGAGGCCTGAGAAGAGGTAAGCGCCAAGTGGGTTACTTATTCCAATAAAATTGATAATTAGCCCGAAATGCTTCAAGCCAAACAGCTCGGATACAGTGGGGGCCCCTACAGCGCAATGAACTCCATAGCAGATCCCAAGTAGAGCGGTTGCAATGTAGAGGGTTCCATCAAGTGCAGAAGCAAATAGAAGGTATGTAAGTGCCATCACTGCTTGTGTGCATGTAATCCAAAATGTTCTTGGAAGAGCTTTTGACCTGTAACAACATTGCCACGTTCAAATAAATATATACTCCCTCTGTTCCAAATTCAAAGTCCCGACATAAAGATAAGGAAAGTGTGTCGAAATTCCGAGATAAGTCTTGCTTTTTATCCTTTTTAGGAAAATAGGGAAGGTCAAGGTGTAAATCTATAAAAAGGAAGCAGGTCAAAATTGGAATTTATGTAGGATTTATAAAGAATTAAATACAGAATTGGAGAAATACTACAAACCTGATGAAATGTTCAGAAACGACCCCTCCACCAAGACGGCCCACAAAATTGCAGAAACTGAAGAGCGAAAGCAGGATTGTAGTGTCCTGAACACCTTGTGCGATCCCTATCTGTGCAAGGTTGTTCAAGACCGTAACCCCAGAACCAACCCCAACAAAACAGACAAGAAACAAACACCAGAAATCGGCCTTGACCATAGCTTCTGTGAACTTAAAATCTTCACCTCTTCTAGGCCTCCTCTTTTCCTTAATTGCCCCTCCACCCTCCGCAAGAAGCATATCAACCTCAGAGATTCCCTCCCCAGAATCAAAGCTTTCCAGGCTAGGCGAGAGGAGATTCTCCGTTGTCGTCTCTTCAGCACCCTTATCTAGTATGAAAGACTTGCTGAGAACTGATGGATAAAAAGTCATTTTTAAAGGAATTGCAAGTGGGGCTGACAAAAGGAGAACCATGATAATAAGGATGGCATAGGAAACAGGAACGCTTAACACGAAAACGTCTTCCAGAATTGTTGCTGTGAGAACATAGACACCAAGAATGGCGCTGGCAGCTTGGATGAACAGAAAGTGGTGATTCTCTGATGGGTCGTCACCCGAAGCAGGAGTGCACGGGCGGACGAAGAACACCATGATGATACATATGGCAGGTACCCCAACAGCTAGGAACAATAAGAGGTTGGAAGAGTTGTGAAGCAATACACTGTACACTTCAGTGAAGACTGCCGCACTAAGTCCACCGTAACCCATAAGGATGCCAGAAACCATGCCCCTATTTAGCGGGAAGTTTCTCATGTTGGTCACTATTAAAGAGGTGTTAAACCAGGCACTGCTGTTTGTACCCACCACTATCGCTATCCATAACTGCCAACGGTCACAACATGTAGATTAAATGTTAATTATAATGCTCTCAGTTGAAAAGAAGAAAGTTATATTGGAGTCATGGACAAATGGACATAAGACACTTGAGTAATGACTATCTATCACCAAAATAATGATCCATGTATCAGTTTCATGTTGATACAGAACATTATATCAAAAAGTGGTTCCGAAATGCAAAAAAGTGGGGGAATGCAGAATGACCTTAAATAAGGGTTTTTTCCTAAAATACTTTTGAAATAGAACTTACTATGAATATTCTCATTGTCACTTCAGTATAAAACCGAAAGTCACCTTTTTGTCCACTGTGTTTATTTAGTCAAATATTGGTCATTTTTTCTTTAAATAAAACCAACAATTCACCATACACTCAAATATAATCTCAATTTCATTATTCACTAAAACATAATACGATCATATTTTCCAATATCAAAATCTTCTAATGTGCTTGTATTATTTTTCGTACGTATTGACATAGTTTAGATATCAATTGGTAATTTATAATGTTGGATTCATTTTTAATCCATACCCAATAGTTTATATTATTTAGATTCATTTTCCTAAAAATGAATTAAATAAGGGAGTAGATTTCTAGAACAGTCGCCATAGAAGGACATAAGTAAGTAAGTACATAACAAATTCTCAATCTTTCCCAGTTTGTAGCTCCTTTAGTACAAGTTCAAACCAATATATCAAACTGTGATTCCAAATGCAATAAAACAGAAAGAAATGAAATTAGATTAGAATTTTAATAGGCGCAAACAAAAAGTGAAAAAACTGAAAAACAAATTCTCCACCTTCCCAGTTTTACGTCCTTCTCTAGTTCATGTCAACGCAACTTTGAGAATCTTCCCTTTCTGGTCGGTCCGTTTGGATGAAGGGTTTTGAAGGGGTTAAACAAACTAAAAACCAATTGGAATAAAGATGAGACTATTAGATGGCCACCACAAACTAACATATGAATTCTCAACCATCCCAGTTTACACAGCATTCTTTAGTTCAAGTGATCAACAAATTGTTTAAACAGTGATTCTAAAATGCGTAAAACAATGGGATAAAAATTAGAGTTCCCATAAAGCAACACGCACATTGTTTTAGATCCCGGTGTTAAGCCACTACCAGAAGGTATTGGGGTGGGAGCCGGGAACACCCCACCAGTTTATTAATGAAGTCCATGAAACATAAGAAGTGGGAGGACCAAATCAAAGCCTGCTCTCCATCTCCAAAGTTTAAACAGGCTTATTTAGTTCAAGAAAGTGGAGCTTTGACGGGTTAGTTTGGAAGGGGAGTTTTGAGGAAGAACGTTTTGGATGGATTAATATACATAATACATCTATATAAACAGAAAGTTTTAAAACAACAAATAAAATGGTTATGGGAGCAGTATATGCTCACATATTATATGATGCGAAGTATATTGTTCACTTTCATTTTTAATATCCAAAATTTATATCAAGATATAGACTAGCTCCTCCAAAACCTTCTCTGAACCAAAAAAAAATGGAATGCAATTTTCTAATAAAGCAAACCAATCATCATCACCATTACCCTAATGCTACAAAGGCTCTCACACCTTCAGTGGGGTAAGAAGGTCGGATATACGCAGTCTTACCCCTGTACTAAAGCACAGACCGTTTCCGGGATGACCCATGATAAAGAAAACGTGTCGAAAATTGCACGGGTGCTTCATAACAAAGAACAAAGAAGCATACACTTAAGTAAGTCATTTTGCTTTATTCAATCATATTGATATTCTCAATCCAAAAAAAAATGAATCTTTGCTCCATGGCAAATGATGGAAAATAATAAAGCAGACCAATAATAAAAGTAAATAAATGAGAAGAACGAAAAGCATGAGTTGAATTTACCAGCCAATAAGGCAAATTGGGAACAGCACCACTAACAGAAAGCCAGAGAGTTCCATAGCCAATGAAACAAGAAAAAACACCAATGAGAAGGACAACCCAAGGTGGGAACTTGTTGCAGACAAGGCCAGGAATGAGGCCTATATTCTCCCCAATATCATTTGCCACCCCAAACATGGTGAGCTGCTGCTGGTTCAGACCCATAACTGACTTGAGAGTGTGGGAATAGAGTGGGAAGTTGTTCCCATTTCCTGCGGCTATTGTGAGCCAAACGGAAGCTCCGAGACCCACCCATGGCGGCCTTGTCCCTCCCTTCAAGCTTAGCATCCTTAACCCTCTGAAGAATCAGTTGGAGAATAGGAAAGAGGAAAGAGTAAAGTAGTGGAATTTGATCTGGTCAGAGCAAGAAGATAGGAGAAGTGGTGGAACAAAGCTGGGTTTAAATGAAAACGAAAGAAAGCGTGGGGATTGAATAGAATATTACCGAGTATTTATGGGAAGAATTAAATGGGGTACCCAGAATATTGGACGGTGCTTTTGGACTTTTAAGAGCTATATGCAAATTGCAGACATTACTATTTACTTTGTTGGTCTGTTGATGGATCGGCAACCACTCAACACTCACGACAGTCTAAAATCTTCGAGCATCTGTTTTTATTTATTGCGGCATTATTATTATTTTGGCCCGTGAAAACTTTATTACTCCATAGATGAAAAGTCACGATTCACGAAAGTGTGACTGCTTGATTTATGAACGAGATAAGGGTGAGATCGCATATAAAGGATCAAATAAGTTCTTATATATAATGTTTTGTTCGGCCGACGTCATTTGGGGTGGTTTCCGGTGGAATTTTTTGATGAATTTTTTTAAACATCTTATTCATTAAGTCTAGTTTACTCATACCAAATTTCAGCTAAAAATCAACTGGGAAGGCATTCAAATGAATTTGTGGATATAACTGCACAGTTAAAAGCGCAGTATCTTCAAAAATTCATTTGAATGTCTTCCCAATTGAAGTTTTCGATGAAATTTGATATGAGTAAACTAGACTTAATGAATAAGATGCTCAAAAAATTTCATCAAAAAATTCCACCGGGAACCGCCTCAAATGGCGACGGACGGACAATAAGAACTTATTTGACCCTTTTTAGGCAACATCAAGTACCAATCTGACCTTTACCTCATTTATGAACCCCTCGACATAAGTTTGTGATTTAGGTAAGTTTGTGATTTAGGGGTAATTTGAGTTTGCACCTCATTTTATTGTCCAAATTGGACTTTGCACTCTATTTTCAAAAATCTTTATTTTTGCACTTCAACCTCATATGAAAAGATAAAAATGTCCTCGATCAGAAATATGTTGAAGGCTAACAGAATTGTTAATGTAGGGACATTTTTGTCTTTTCATATGGGATCGAGGTGCAAAAACAAAAAAAAACGGGTTGCAATATCCAATTTAGACAATAAAATGGGCGCAAACTCAAATTACTCCTTTCTTTTACATTCATCATTCCAATATAACTGTTGACATTTCTTTTCTTTCTTTCATTTTTTCTTTCTTGCACATAACTTTTATCATACAATTTCCACTGTTTTAATTTCCATGCAAAGTCAAAATAGAAATTTATTACTACCTTCGACGCAAAATTATTGTCCCGCTTTCCTTTTCGGTCCGTCCCGAAATTATTGTCTCTTTAACTTCCTTATTTGGTAAACAAAACAATGTCAAACAATGCAAAACAGTGTCAAACAGTGTTGCTACAGTGTCATTTTCTTAATATGTGTGTAAAACCAAACGGGACAATAATTTTGGGATGGAGGGAGTATAGAACAGAGGGAGTAACATCTTGGGCTAGATGGATTTCTTGACGATTGGATCTAATCATTATAATATGTTGATGAAAAGATAAATGTGTGATATTATCATTCGGGACACATCCCACTATTAAACTATAGGAAAAGGACATAAATATTACTTATACCCTTGGGAAATACAAAAAATGACTATATTTTATTTTTCTAAATATATAACTTACCTTTTGTTTCAGTAATCCAAAAAAAATTATTATAATTTATATTCAATCTCTGTCCCAACCCCCACCACACACCTCCCCAAGCACCGCAGAAAAATCATGATGAAGTCATAATAAAATGCTCAGTAAGAAGTCATTAGAAAAAATCTAACGACCGCATTGACATATTTCACCAGTATTTACAATGTAACATCACATTTTTCCAAATTTCACCACTATTCATATACAAAACGGTCCATCGGTCCTGAACAAGAATCGGGAACTCAATAAAGGGAGGGTATATCACAGGTGCACAAAAATGCGAGATTCTAGTCCCAATCGATAATTTGTTTTATTTGGGGATGGGCCATGGGTGAGGTTGGACTGGCATATGAACAATGACGGCAAGTCTTGCTGGGTTTTGGGCCTTTTGGCTCCAATGTTATATAGCTCGGAACAGACACGAGTTTTTTTTAAAGGAAAACGACTATATTGATATAATTAGAATCAGGATCGTTACATCAAATTCAACGTGATCAGAACTGACATCAACCTTCACCTTCCAACTACTACTTTTAGCCCTACGATTAGACATAGAGACAATCACCTCTAAAGGAGCAAGACGAATCGCTAACCACCAGACGGGCTTAATGCAACTATGGCTGAACAAATAGATCCGTCCCCCACTAACAATATCAAGTCTAGCCGAACCCTCAGTCATCCTAAAAAGCCTATTACCAAAAACGATAGCACCGAATTTCTTAGTAAACAGACTAAAAATGGGGAAAAAGAATTTAAGCAGGATAAACTTATTGAGCAGCTGAAACCAATCTTCCAGCGCGGTGTTACGACCCCTAGTCACCCATTTCCAACCCGACAGCGGTTCAGGAGGTGGGCGAATCTTCATCCCTTCATCTTCTTCCTTTAGCACCCTGATCTGCCAATGAGTCGCCTCCATCTCTTGGCCAAAATACCGCACAAGCACAACCAGTCCAAATGAGAGCAGTCTCCATATCCCTATAGTCTCCCTTGCGCTGCAACTGAGATTCGCCCAAAAACCTCCACGATCCGAACAGTCTGCCACAGGCTTGAGATCACACAAGCCTTACTGGAATCACCGATCTAGAAGGGGGAATTGGGACCGCGCCTCAACCCTGTGAAATGCTCTCGATCCGCGACACCACCTCCAAGACCCAGGCCTTCCTCGAATCGATCTTCCCGCCAGAAGTAACACTTGCAAAATCGGGACTCCCAAGCGTCGATGAAATGTCGGCGCCGCCCGTCCAAACAACCTATACCAGGCTAGGAACCAAAACCACCGCCTATGGCAGAGAAAACGCTGATAGAGGTCGTCGCGAGGGATTTCTGACAGGAGTTTAAAAACTTGCTATAAAATAGTACTACCTCCGTCTCTAATAAAACTTCCAATTACGGGTTACGAAGTTTGACCAGCGATAAAGTTAAATGATCCCTGTGAAAACTCGGATTATTTTTAGTAAATAAAATTTACATATTAAGAAACTACATTAAACCCGCTACAAAGCCTGCACAAAATAATTCATTTTTTATAAATTTTTGATATATAAAGTAAGAGTTTAAGTGTGATTTAAGTTGACTCTCGAAAAGTGAAATGAAAGTTTATTTAGGGACGGAGGAAGTATAAAATAAATGCATTTCTTTCTTTTCATTATTTTCGTACACTTACATTCTTAAATTACAGCTCTCTATTACTCTACATTTCAGAAATCTAAAATCATTCTAGAATTAGTTTAATGTGTTCTTTTAGCTGAAACCATCAAAGTACAAAGAACAAGATCAGCATTTTTGAGCTGAAAACAGGATGAAGGATCCTTGAACATTCTTCGAATAATTGACAAGACCACATGATCTGCACAAGTCTTCAATCTCCTCCTCCGCAAGGTAGCTGTAGCTGCTTTCCAGAGCCCTCTGTTACCAATTTGACATTAAACTATATATTAATCAAATGTGTTGCAGATATCACAATATTTCCACCAGAGTATCTCCTAATCATCAGGCTTGGTGATGAGAAAAACTCGGTAAATCACCAAAAGCCATGCAGGTCGATGACGATGGCATGCATAGTGCACACCTGATTGGCTCATCCGTCCAAAAAATTACACCAATCATTCTTTGTTAATGATTGCTTATTTTTGTCATTTCTAGATGCATAAAACATAGCTGAGCCCAACAGGATGAAAGATGAGCAGTCACCTGTATTACAAGCATAGCAGGAGTAGCTTGACTGGCTCGTAGAAAAGTAGTCCCCACAAATACACCCCCACTACGCAAGATACGACAGATTTCCGCCACCTGTCACAAACTCACAAGTTTTGATTAGATAAAATCGAAGTTGTAAATATTGTTGGGAATGGAAAAGTTATCTGTTCTTCACAAAATAGAATTGCAGCAGTCAAGCTCACTCAACAACAACAAAAACTTTGATAGCGTCTCCCTAGAATATACGGAGTATGATAGATGACCTGTTTGCTTCATCTAAAAATATGATGTGGTCTAAACTTTAAGCTACGGCCCAGTCTGGTCTAGTCTGAATCTTTCTAATATCTCTGGTTTATATTGGTTTGGATCTTTCTGGCCAAGTGTGAATGTGTGATCAGAATGTTTTTATATTGATTAATTTCTCATCTGAAATATTACAATTGATCTAGTCTGAGTCCTATAGCCAAGTCTGATCCGAATGCTTATGCTATATGCCCAAAAAGTTAAACGGGACGCAAAATTAATAAGGTCAAGAAAGCAGAACCACCCAAGTCACCAAATGTTCCCCCACATTGGGAAAAATATCCCTTCTTTTAAGATCCATTTGTTTCAAGGAAGATACAACAACATCCAAGCCTTAACCCCAAAAGAGTTTGGGGTCGACTAACAGGAATCAACATATGAAATCGGAATTAAAATGATACAAAGAGCATTTGTTTCAAGGAAGATAACTTGTAAGATAAGTTCTCAGAGGAAAACGTTTCCGTGGAATATTTTTTGCGCTGAAATAACTTGTTCAAGAAACAGTTACTTAAAAAATCAAGAACGTACTGCATTTGAAGGTGATGGCCAGCAATGCAATGCTGCACCAGCATGAACAGCATCAACTGATCCAGAAGAAAAGGGCAATCTTGAAACATCTGCCCTCACTAGTGCAAGATTCCTGCATATTTAGAGAGTGATAAAATGGAATCTTTTATTTTGTTAAAGTATCTTAAATCAGATATTTAAGCACATATCATCCCACCATATAAAAGATGGAACATATTCTGGCTCTTATATATGTTGACACCTTGGTTTAAAAAAGCGTAGGCGTGAGGCGCATACAGGCGATAGGTTTATCGCATTTTACATACCCAGGCGGCTCAGGTTCTCAGAGGCGAGCGCTTTGCACGCTTTTTAGCGCCTTTTGCCCTACTGAGAGGCGAGCGCCTTTCGTGCCTAATGGAAGTGTCGGATGAAATTACTCTGCCGATTCCCATTCCATTTTTTTTCTTTGCTTCCGCTGTATCTCGCGTTTGAGTTTTCCGACTTTTCTTTCGCTGCTATCTCGCGTCGCAGAGGTAAGTCTCTTTACCTTTTTTTTGTCTTCTGCTATTTATTCTCTTTTATATTAAGTTGTTATATTTATATATTTATATAAATATTAAAATTACTTAAATAAAAAGTTAGATAACTGATATATACGTAGTATTATCTTTCACTGTTTATAAGTTTTGATAGATAACTGAAAAAAGTTAAGTCTTTTAAGTTTGCAAGTTTTTTAAGTATTTTAGTTTTTATATTTGTAAAATTATTTAAATTATTTATATTTACAAATCTGTTTGTATAATTTTACAGAATTGAATTTGTGTGATAGTTTATTAATTAAATATGTATTATTTTAGAGTTTATTAATTTATTACATATTATATGCCAATGATAATATCATAATACTATATAATATATATTGTAGTGTTAGAACACTGCTTTATTAACAATTTTTTGACAATTGTATATTGTTTGACACTGGTATATTGACTATATTCAAGCATGTTATATACTGGCAGGGAATCAGACTTATGAACACGAGCAGTGTTCATTAATATGCTTGAACAATATACAATTTGGAATCAGACTATATTGTAGCTTTAAGAATTTTTTATATAACAGTTTATTCCATTAATTATTAAATTACTGTTAACAGATACTCAGTTTGGAATCAGACTTATATTTTACTACAACAGATATACTCAGTTCTTACTGCATTACTGTCTTACTCTGGAATCAAACTGTTTACCAAATTCTATTTAAATTCTTACTGTATTACTAAGTTCTTACTGTATTTAAAGTTTTTAAACTGAGTATTTAAATTCCATTGAGTCTTGTGATTTGACTTTTGGCAATTATGCCTTTAAACATATATTTCTTGCTTCTGTCGTATTGTCTTTAATATATATTTTGTTTCTCTTATGATGTTTATTAAGATTGTTTAATAGTTTGATTTTTTAGAAGAGTGCTTCATGTAGAAGTATTAAAAATATATTTCACCAAAAAAATGTGGCTGAGATCCGTGAGGCGCGCGCCTTACCGCCTAGCGCCTCAGGTATATCAATGAAATCGCCTCAAGCCGCCTCATGCCTTTTAAAACTAAGGTTGACACCTTGTTTGTTGGGTTTATTTATACTCTGTATTAATTACTTTGTCTCATACGGAGTATAATTTAAAAAAATTATGACACATATATCCATATATGACTCAAATAAAAATATGACTTCAATACGAAGTGACCACTGACCATAGTGTAATTTTGGCAGAGACTATAGTGACAACAGCCGATGGTGATGTTCAATTTACGATGGTGATGTTCAATTTACAATGGTGATGTTCAATTTTACATTCTATTGACCATGCTAATATTTTCGCACCAACTATAGTCGTCATGCACCCATATTTATGTCAATAAGTTTTTGTTTTAGTAAAATTATAGGAAAACACCTTAATTCAAAAGTAATTCAGGAGAACCCTATGATTTAATAATATTTTATAAACTTTTAGTGGCTGAAAGTACATACGAGCTTAGCATACTGGCATCACTTTTGATGAAGTCGTAGCATTGGCGCAGCATGTTTTCAGAAAAATCAAGTGCAATGACTCTTGAGTAGACGCCTGATTTTGCAAATTTCCGTGAGAACAATCCACTGCCACAGCTTAAATCTACAAGAACGCCGCCTTGAACTACTCTTAAGTACTCCTGAGCCATTTGAAACTGCAAAAAGCCCACACAGATTGATATATTGTTGAAGAAAAATAATGCTATAATGCTTCATTTGGTACTCAAAGATGGCTTAATCAGATACGGGGGGAACAAGTAAGCTTTCTAATTGTTTATTTTTATTAAATGAATGTTACACCAAATGCCATTCCTGACATAAACTCAGGAAGCCCCTTTAGCCAAATAGACCATACCAGACGAGCACTGAATAGACTCTGTGGAGATGGCATGGGTTTTACTTTTTTTACAACTCTAACATAGCTGAAACGCCAAATCTGACAGAATTTCATAGAGCCTTTTTGGATTGGGGTTTTGGAGGGATTTAGAAGGGATGACTTTGGAGGGCTAAGCATATATTCATATAACGTTTCAGAGTTTCAAAAACTATTTTTTTTGTTTATACGCACATTCTATTTATGATGATATAGAAGCCCCTCCAGGAAGGGGAGCCTTGGGAGAGGCCTCTTATTAAAATGACAAGGGAAGGCTTGCTCCCTATGCACCCTTGTGGTGGAACCCTTCACCAACCCTCGCCTTGGGGGACACCAATGTGCACCGGGCTGCCAAAAAAACCTCTAAATCCCTTCATACAAACTGACCCTAAGGTACTATTCAGTATTCACATATACCACCCTTACTTAGCATTTTTCCAAGTCATTTGGGGGTAGGGGGTGGCTCAACACTCAACTTCGTCAAACAGCCATTTGTATATATCTTTTTATTAATAACTAAAAAGGTAAAGCCAGCTTATTTTCTAAAATTAGAATTAGAAACAAGTAACTTTACCAACCTCTTGGTCAGGACCAGGAAACCCAGTTAGGGCAAAATTTTGACGCCAGCCTCTCTCATACAGAAATGAAACAAGTGGACTCCTGTATATAGTATTGTAATAAAATCTCATACATATATTATGTATATACTTATAGCTTTAACTCAGAGGCAGTATAAAAGAAGTCACACCTATGCCTGTTATTCATTTAACCACACAAAATCCCAAAAAAAAAACACCCTACTTTGTCATATTTCTGAATTTTGTTAATGCTAAAAAGGGTCATATTTCATAAAATGGAACTCAATTTTCTTTTAACTTTCCACACAACAAATAAGTCACTAACAAGTTCAACAGAATAAGTTTAGCTTAAGCATAAGGCCAATTTCAAAAAATACTAATGGTGTTCCATGGTTTGTAACAGGTGTATCTCACCAAAATACTAAAAGTTATACCTTCACCAAATTAAGGAACTTTTTTTGTGATAGAGGGAGTAAATAGAAAAAAAAAATTACCTGAAAAGCTCAGTTCTAATGGGTTTAGGTTCATTGTAAACCTTTGCTCCAGCACTAACAGTAAGATCAAGATACACATTTTTGCTGGAATATGCCTTGTTACACTTCCTGCATTTGAATGCAGACCTATAGATTGCAGGTCTGAAGGAATTGAAGGATTAACAATAACCCATTCATATATGTAAGTAACTGTCTTAGTAATGCATTCCATAGCCGAGCTTACATATTAAAACCCGAAGGGCCTATTCTTATTAGCTGTTCATAACAAACCGGGCAACCAAACAACTCCACATTTGCCTCACTTGTTTGAGAATGGGTGCTACTGATCTCCTGAACGGGTAATCAAGAAACAGTTCTGGGAGATCAATGATCATAACCATCATTTTCACTATAAGGTATAACTAGAAAGGTTAGAAACTTGAACAAATTACAATCCCCCGAATATGAATTCTCCATAGTATACTCTAGAAGATCACGTGACTAGTTTATCAAAAACATTAACAACATACTGGTGGGGAAATTGCTACTACTTTCCCCGGTTAAGAATATATCGAAATGTTTGAATCATAGATTCATTTATATATGATAGATTGCAGAATTGTTTTAGGGTCACTCAAATAGGTCATTATGCATTTGGACAAAACCACATTATTGCACTAAAAGATTGAATTCAATATGTTAACTGGTTCATTCCAAAGTCTTATTAAATGTCATTTTAATTTTTCAATGTGTGATTCTAACATTTGCGAATAAGGCTAGGATGTTGTTGTTGTTGACTTGATGTGATTCTAACATGTTGTGACATATTAGTTAATACATTGGATCCAACCTCTTAACATGAGGAACCTCAACCCATATATGAATTCCGTCATAGTATATGACTATTTGCATTATGGTCATCAAATGATATCAACCAATTATGAATATCTTCTTCGATTCCTAATTCGAAAAAGTGAAATTCTACAATTTGGTAAAAAAAAAGGTTTGTTATCTCCTGGAGGGATGAGAATTCCGACCCGACCTGGTATTTCAATTCTTCCCATTGAAAAGAATGAAGAGACCTAATTATTTGCCAAATATACTGACTATAATCCTCACTTTGAGCTCTGGTTGAGTTCCTTACTTCCAACCAATCGGTAAAAAGTTAAAAAAGATACAAAAGGTCTGATCTTTCCCAGTTTTTACCGCATAAAAAAAGAAAATTACCGGGACGACAGCATGGGCAGAGCTCGATCTGATTATATTAGGAAGCAGTAAAGAGTGAGGAAGATATTGGGATTTCCAAGTAACGGATAGCGGTTTGGTTTTTACAAGACTGTGTTGGTTTATGCCAATGGAAGGAGAAGCAGGAGTGGCCATGTCTGTTTTCTTTGTTGATCTTAGCCTATCTGCGCCACAATGCAAGTAACCAATTATATGACCAGCAGATAACTATATGGACGTAGCAATCCGGCCTGCACACAAAAATTTCATGCCTTAACTATTTATAGGCGTTATTAAAAAAAAAACTATTTATAGGCAAATTATTTGCCTTAACTTTTCACACCGAATTTATTTTCTGTGTATTTTTTTTTGCATTTACACACTTCTTTTGTAAAATATTTTTCATATTCATACACGTTTTCTATAATAAATGTTGTATCTCGCTTATATGTTTTAGTGTTCTAAAGACATTAAGTTTGTTTTATTTCGATTTAAATTTGATAAAACATGAGATTTCATTTTTCATATGTGAGAGTTACATCATCTTATGTAGGAGTGATATCTTCTTGTGCGTGAGTTAAGTCTTTTTATCTGCGAGTTACATATTTCTATGCGTCAGTTACGTTTGGGTTTGCCTCGACAAGTTACACTTTGAGTACACCTAAGTTAGATTTTCCATTAACGTGAGTTACATTTTTCATAATATATAAATTGCATCACAACATAAAGCCCTACTATTGTAACAAAAGAATCATTGTTTTTGCAAAAAACTGGCAAAAATATGATCTTTTTGGCAAAAAAAATTTGATTTTTTTTTAAAATTATGGCATTAATAATAAAAACAAAGCACAATCACTGTTTAAGTAAAATCCTGCTATTGAAATAAAAAATATTTATTTTTTTGCAAAAACAAAATGACTTTTTTGGCAAAAAATGATTTTTGGCAAAAAAAATTAAAAAAATATTTTTATGACTTTCATATTAAAAATATATTTACTTGTTTACGCAAAGTAATTGAGCAATTAGACTCATTATTTTCATTAAAATCAATGTGTTATTTCTTATAATCCGTATTAGACAAGTTACATTTCGCTTGCTTGTAGTTACATGTTTATCAGCGTGAGTTACACTTTTTACACGCGAGTTACATCATTCTGCAACTGAGATAATGAAAAAACAAAAAAGAAGTTATTGTTCACGCGTGTGAACAGTAACAATCGGTTTTTGCCTGTGGGAGCAGCACCGTGGGTTGCTCCCACTGTATACCAACTGCTTTTTATACATTCATGTATAATACACATGCGTGACTTTCGTCTAATCAAGTTTATTAGCCAATTTTTTAACCAAATAAGTAACTTTTGATTTTGCGCGTTATTGAATGAATTTACTGCACATGACCATTTTTCTAGCTTTATTGGCTAAAATATGAATTGCTACTGTAACCATTGAAAAATACTGATATTCATGGTTGTAAACACCGTCCCTATCAAAAAAAGAAAATTGTGACAAACTTTAAAATTTGAGAATAACTTCGTATGTCTTTATGCTATGAAGCACGGATACTTCCCTAGGGTAGCGTATCGGCGTATCCGATACGTTCCCGTATCCGATACTCTAGGATACCCGTACCGTACGTTCTAGGGCCGTATATGCAATCTGCAATTTTTAAAAGTTTCCATTTTTTTTGTAATTTTTTGAAAGTTTCTGATACTCGTATCCTGACGGATACGCTTATTAACTTTTAAAAACAAATCCCAAAATTTACTTAATTAAATTCTAAAAAAAATGAAAATCTAAAACTACATTTTACTTGGTAATCAAATAATGGGCCTATATGGCTATACCAGAATTAAGTCATTAACTCATACTCCGAATTGGGTACTTGCACTTTTAGTTTCAAGATTGTAGTTGTTAGACTTATTTCTCATTTTAAATTAATGACTTATTGAGTACATTTATATTTCGAGATACTCTAGTGTATATGAGAAATATTCTGAATTTATTACTAAGTATCTTGAAAAAGGAAAATGCTTGAATGCAATGAATGGGTAGACATCATAGAATATTATAGGTATGTATGTATGTATGTATATATATATATATATATATATATATATATATATATATATATATATATATATATATATATATATATATATATATATATATATAGGGAACTCTTCCGGTAAGGTATACCTTACCGGAGCCGCCGTGCGGCCTCCACGTTTTGAGGGCCTTCTCGGTGGAATTTTTCGAGCATGTTCGTTATCAAGTCTATTACATCCATACCAAATTTCAGCAAAAAATTCAATCGGGAAGGCAGCCCAACGATTTTTGGAAGATAACTGCGTTTTATATGTATATAAGGGGTGCAAAATTCACTTTAACATACATGATAAGAATTCCGGTATATAAGGTATACCTTACTCTTCCGGTAAGATATACCTTACCGGAAGAGTTCCCTATATATATATATATATACAGAATAGAGATCAAATACAAACCATGCTTAATTTACAAAGTACAAAATTATCATGGTTATCCGATGAGTTGATCTAAAGGATATAAAGGAAATGTGGCATTTTTGTAATAGAATAGAAAACCTAACTTTTCTAGGGTGCAACTCGTTGAACGTTAATGTGCAACTTCTATTTTATGACTATATAATATGCAACACTTTGAACCTCAATATGCAATACAAATAACGTTAAGGTGCATCGTACAAATATTTGCACAATAAGCACAATTTGTATTTGATCTTTCCCCTATATATATATATATATATATATATATATATATATATATATATATATATATATATATGAATATATATATATTCAAAAAATCTATTTTTAATATTAATAAATAGAACTCTATAACTTTTAATATTTGTAAATACACCCCCCATAACTTTTAATATTTATAATTATGGCCCCGTATCCGTATCCTACTTTTTTTGGTTTTGACGTATTCTTGTACTCGTTTCCGCGTTTCCGCGTATCGGTATCGGCGCTACATGGTCTTTATGTTCACACCCCTCATAAACCAAGAACGTAAGCTCTGTTTTTCCTTAAAAAAATCGTGGCCGGGAAAATTTGGTCTAGACTCTAGAGAATTCAAAATTGTCGCAAGTAGAATATACCCACCCCACCCCCACCTTCAGAGAAGCTTCGTCCGAATGACTGTCCAACTACTCCGTACATATATCATCACGCCTCCCTTACCGATCGAACAACCTTGTATTCACACTCCAAAAAACATCACCAATACGCAACCTTTGCTTGTCCTCAATCTCCAAAAAACAGTACAGATTTTTTTTCCCCTGTCTTCAAACTTGATTCCCCAAACAGGCCTTTGTTTCTTATTTGAAGTTTTCTGATTGACTTTTCCTGGAGAAGAGGACATGTCTGGCATGCTTCCTGGAGTTGAATGTGCAAGGAGGAGGAGGCTTCATCCAACCAATAGGGGATTGATGACTGACTCAAGAAAGTCATTCTTTTGCTTGTACACTAGCAACAGCTCTTCATCCATTCCTTCCATGGTACCTAATCATATCCTCCCTTCCATCCATAAACAAGTTCTCCTTTCTGCTTATGGTATTTGACAGACTCTAAAGTTTTCGAATTAACCAATATTCATGTTTGTAACTTATTATTGATTAATAGAATTTATATATTTAGAAACAAGAAACAATGTTAAAAGTTATTTTGATTTGAAAAATCAGACTGAAATCTGATAAAAGTTTCCCATGTGTAAAATGAGTTTTTCTCTGTCCCTAACCTAATTTGACTTCACACATATTAAAGAAGTGAATTTGACTTCACAGACGCTGTTTGACACTGTTTTGCACGGTTTGACACGGTTTGATATAGATCTCTTTACCAAATAAGGAAGTAAAGGAAGTAGGACTTTAATTTAGGACTTCCATTTTGTGAAAGTAGGACATTCTTTTGGAGAAGGAGGAAGTATGAATATAAATGTTACTCCCTCCGTCTCATTTTACCTATCCTACTTTCCTTTTTGAATTGTCTCAAAATAAGTGTTTTTTTTCTTTTTTGGAAAGAAATATGTTACTCAAACCTCAACCATAACTTTTACTTTTTCAACAACTTCATTAATAACCGTTCCAATTCAAACTATGACACATAAAATGGGACAAAGGTAGTACTAAAGTTATTATGAGTATATTTCTGATGATCACTATAATATAAAATTGAAGTTAATTATAGTCCTTAAAGTTATGATTGTAATTAAAGAATATATATTATATTTTTGTGGAATACCTCTATTTTAACTATTTATTGGTCGTTATTTCACACAAAGTAAAAAAGTGGAGTTGGATGTTTTCAATTGTATTGATTGTATCTGACTTAAACAAATTAGATCTAACTTCCATAATTATAAAATACACATATATATACATTCATTAAGGCTATAAAATTATAGTTCAAATCAAAAACATAGTAAGAACTTGGAACGTCAAGACATGCTCTTCCGGTTTGAACAAACTCTCTTATCCCTTTTTTTATCATATCCTATGGTGCCCGGCGGGCAGCGGGCAATCAAAACGCGTAGGTGTTGCCCGTGGATCCGATGTGACCTTCCCAGTTCCCACATGCCATCTCGTGCTGCCCGTTCCATTAAGAAACAATCCTTTTTTTTCTAAATAAATGGCGGGAAGGCTTTGCTCAAGACTTAAGGTGTTGTGTCAAAAAGCTTTAAACGCGGCGCGGATCCAAAGTGGGAGACCAGCCAAAAAATATTGAATCATGCTACTTAGTACGTACAAATTGAGTACACTTTTGTTGTATACATTGCGTAGTTGTCGGTGTAAACATGAGGTTCGAAACGAGTTGTTTGTGTACACAGACAATTCGAAGGGTGTACAACCAACTTGTACAAAAAAGTGTACAAATTGCATTTTCCAAAAAAAAGTGTTTTTTTTACAAATTGCATTTTCCAATAATATTCATATTTAGCAATTGATCAACACAGGAATAAAAATAGAAAGAATGACAAAAGTAGACCGGTTTTAAACTCGGCCATGCTGAGCGCACCCAATTACGGAGTATTTGCAATAGCTTAAAAAAGCGCTTCTCAATTTTGGCTTAAAAAAGTTAAAATTAGTATTTTCAAATGACAACTTTTACTTAAAAATGCGTTTCTCGGCTTTCGTGTGAGAAATGTCTTTTACTTTTCCTATTACACCAAAAGCACTTATTTTACCAAACACTATCAACTTTTACTATTTATCACTTTTCCAAAATCACTTCCAAAAGTGTTTTTCTTTCAGCAAAAGCAGTTGCGAACACTCTCTTACTACTTGGCACACCCCATTTTTATATTGCTCGACAATTTTATCCTTGTTTAATCTTTTGGTTACGCCACTTCTAAGTATGCACAATTTTCCTAGTTTTTTGTTCATGGGTCATTGGATTCTACACAATAAGTTTTTGATTTTTTCCCATTAAAAATTATATGAGTAATAATTTTTAATTTATCTATCTTTTTTAAATATTAAGAATAAATTGATATAATTAAACGGTGAATAAAGGGCGACGATATATTTTGTACCGAGCAGATGAACGGTTGAGATGATTTTGTATTGCTATTAAATATTAGGATTAGGATTTTGATTACTCCGTATTATTATTATGATTTATCTATGAAATACTACATATGTTACATTTTATGTGTCCTGTTTTAATTTGACATAATTATTAGTAAAATGATTGACAAAGTAAATATTGTGGTTGGAACTTGGGTATAATAAAGTGAAACGTCGTAGACTATATATTTCTTTCCAAAAAAGATAATGTGACACTTATTTTGAGACAACCCAAAAAAGAAAGTAAGATTAGATAAAATGGGACGAAGAGAGTATTTTATCAATTTTCCTTGACTTTTTAATTGATTTCATTTAAAGTATTTTCTTTTTCCCATAATTATCATTCAGCTTTCCTTTTTCGTTCATCAAAAAATTGTTTCTCTATTTTTTGGTAAAAATGTCTGATTCACATCCCTAATTCCTATATACGCATTTTTCTATCGTCTTAACAACATCAGACAATTCCAGCACCCAGGTTGTAATTATATTTTGGGAAAGTTTCCGAAATAGGACCGAAATAGTTTGAAAATTCCAAAATAGGACTGCCATGTTTTTTATTTCCAAAATATGAGTAATTACTGCCATGTTTAGAAAATACTGCCATGTTTGAAGTCTGGTAATGCCAAAACATGACAGTAATTAGTCCTATTTTTGGAGTAAAAATATGTCAGTCCTATTTTGAAATTTTCAAACTATTTTGGTTCTATTTTGGGTAATATTCTCTTATATTTTCACGTGAAAGTCGTTTTTGGCTATGTTTTACAGTACATAGTATTACTTACTCGGGTATGAGTTATGACCGGAATGGAGAATCATATACGGGGTATAAAAATGGAAGTTGGATAAATTCATAAACCATAAAAAAATTTTACTCCCTCCATCCCATATTTATCTTGACAAGTACAATTGACACATTTTTTAAAATAATAGGTATTGTATGGTAGAGAGTTGTGCAGATGCGAGAAAAATGTGTAAGAATGTGTAAAAATTACTCTGAACCACAATTCCTTTGCCAAAAAGGAAAAGAGGAAAAATAGGACAGATTGAAAATGAAAGTATGAAAATAATTTTGGGACCCAAGAGAAGAAAAAAAGGATGACACCCCATCCCTGAGGGCCCCCAACATCGACCGAACAATTAGATGAAAAGATGTAAATTGAACTTTAATCACAAGCTGACATACAGAGAATTGCATTTTTTAGCATAATAAACTCTTATCGCTATTCGAACTTGAAATTTAACCTTAGTGTCACGCTCCATCTACCGATTGAGCCACGCTCATCGGTTGGGACACAAGAGAAGAAGTGATTTTCTTTTGACGTATGTGACAAATGAAATTATTGGTGAATGATTAGCAAGGAAGTGGAACGAGAACGGGATACGAGGATGGGATGATGATGGGTGAGGTTGCCAGAGAAGCAAAGCAGAGATTGGATGAGAAGCTCAGAGGAAAATGGGAACCACATCACAGATTCACAGCAGGTAATTTCTGGCTTTTCTTATTAATATTACCAAATTAAAATAAAAAAACAAAAATAAGATTCATTTTAAATATTTTCAAAAAAAATGACGTATTTAGTGACCAGTTATTATTGACTCACCATCTATCAGTGACTAGTTATTCTAAAATACATTATAGTCACTTTTGTTGAAAAACATAATTAGATCATGTTTAAGTCGTGCAAAACTCTATTTTTTTTTATTTTTTTGCGCACCAAACTCTATTAGTATGGCGACAAACTTTGGAGAATAAGGGTTTCAGACTAAGTCGGAGCAAGACAGAGTACATGGAGTGCAAGTTTGGTGGAGGTAGAAGCAGTGGTAATAGTGGAATTACTCTAGATGGTAGGGAGATACCGGTCAGTGATATGTTCCGTTACTTGGGCTCCATAATTCAGAAGGACGGTGAGCTAGATGGAGATGTATCTCATAGAATCAGAACAGGGTGGATGAAGTGGAAGAATGCGTCAGGATTTCTATGTGATAGATGTATGCCGACCAGACTGAAGGGTAAATTTTATAGGACATCAATTAGGCTTGCATTGCTGTATGACATAGAGTGTTGGGCGGTGAAACAATGTCACATCCAAAAGACGAGTGTGGTAGAGATGCGCATGTTGCGTTGGATGTGTGAGCATACTATGAAGGACCACTTGAGAAATGAGACAATCAGACAAAGGGTGAGAGTAGCACCTATTAAAGACAAGATGTGGGAGTCTCGCCTATGGTGATTTGGTCATGTGCGTAGAAGACCGAATGATGCACCTGTCAGACGTGTTGAGATGTGTGGAGAAGAGACAGGAAAGAGAGGGAGAGGAAAACCCAAACAGACGTGGGTTAGGGCAGTCCGAAGTGATATGCTTCTTCTTGGGTTGGATGAGGGTATAACTTTGGAGAGAACACAGTGGAGAGCGGGCATTCGTGTGGAGGAGTGATCTCGTATTATTATTATTATTATTTCCCCTCATCTTTTCTTCTTCTTGTTTTTTATTCTTTTATCCTTATATATAAACATGATTTTTATCCTTTTTATTTTATCATTTTTAAGTATATTCATCCCGTTTTATAATATCGTTTTTATAAAAGCTTATTTTTTATCTTTATTTTTCTTTTGGTGGTGTTATCATTTAAGACATTTATCGATTCATATTAACCGACCCCCAATATCTTTTGGGACTAAGGTTTGGATGTTATTTTTGTTGTTGTAGTACCAAACTCTATTAGCAATATACATTTCATTTTTTCGATAAACACCGATCAGATAGTTCATCATAGGAATGGGATCTACCATTTTTGCTCTAATAGTCTAATGTCTTGAAAACTTGTGATATGATTTTTCAGGAACGGAAATAGGCAAGATGTCTCCAGGCTCAAGATTAGTGATATTCAAAGGGCGGAGTTTGGGCTGGAGAACTCCAGCCCAAAGAGGTGTAATTGGGCTAGAAATCTAGGGTTTAAGGCATGAGAGCATCCAAAGTTTGGGAAATTCCAAATTTTATTGAAATTATTCAGTTAAATTTAATCTCATAATTTGCTTAGACTTAAAATTTGTGGTCTTACTCAAAAAGTGTATTTTTGTAAGGATCTCATCGAATAATGTCAAATACTAATTTCATTGTATTATTACTTCGAGAAATTGTTGTAGTTGGGATGTTTTCTTTTGGACTGTTTTCAGTTTCAGGCCAGACCAGACTTAAAAAGACCAGATCAGATCAGACTTAAACAGATCAGATCAGACCAGACTTGGATAGTTATAAAATACACAGAGACCAGACGTTTACCGGACTAGACCAGACCAGTTCAGACCAGGCCAGATCAGACCAGATCAGACTAGACCAGATCAGCAAATTTCAGTCCAAAAGAAAACATCCTTAGGGGTATGTACTAAATTCCAATCAACTCGAGTTTATGTGTGAAAATATTACTCGTATGTGAAAAAGTTGTGTACATGCTCAATCCGATATTTGCTCTTAATTTCGCCACTAATAAATATAGTAATGAAGATTTTCTAACCGCAATAAAACTATAGAAAGTATTAGAATACTCATAATATAGGCTTAAATACGTTTTTAGTCCCTGCAAATATGACACACTTTGTTTTAGGTCTCTGCAAAATATTTTTCTTGTTTTTCATCCCTGCAATATGCACTATTTTGTTTTTAGTCCATCTCCAGTTCCGAAACTACTCTACTTACAACAAAATTATTGTCAATTATATAAATCTAGTAGAAATATTTGAATTTATCCTTTTATAATTTTTTGAGGCTAGTATGAGAGTTAAAATAATTTAAAACTAAGTATTCATATTTTAAAAATATAGATTAAAAACCTTCAAAAAAATACAATAAAATACTATTTAAATAATATGACAAAGAATTAAGGAAATCTATTAATCGGGGTTATTTTAAGGTCAAACGGAGATTGTTATCATCAATGATGGACTAAAAAGAAAACCAACATAATTGCAGGGACGAAAATAAAAAAAATTATTTTGCAGGGATGTAAAACAAAATGTGCAATATTTGCAGGGACTAAACACATATTTAAACCCATAATATATCACTGAAATTGAAATTGGCTGAATTAACAGATTTTGCCGAAATCGATGAAGTTCTAGCAAAAGTGACTATATTGGTTGAATATGGTGAATTATGAAAAAATATACTACTCTGTATGTATTAAAAATGCTCAGTATATTCTAGTAATAAAATAAAAATTATATGAAAATAGTCAAAACTGTCCTCTACATTAAATTCAGCAGATTCAATCAGAAAAGAAAATTCAACCTTACTTATTTTAATTTTACACAATTTACGAAGTCAAAAGTTACGTGTTTGGTCTAAAAATTGTTGCTGAATGATAAGCTGAAAACAGATGTCACCGAGCAGTGTGCATTGTCTACCGTGAATAAGGTATACAAGCTAGGGATATGCAAACAGGGCGGTGTGGCTCTTAAAAAATTTAGGAACCAAATTGGTGTTTAAATTTGAAAAACAGGTATGCGGAACGATCAACTTTAATTTTTTTTAATAAATTCTATTATATTTGATAAAATATACTAGTAACATGCGGAATCTTTTCATGTTATTGAATTTATTAAAAAGAATTTCAAAATCGATGTAAACTATTAAACTATTGTCCTCGTTTCTCTATTCCAAACGCATCAAATTTTCTTAATTTAGTTTTTTTGTAAATAATTCTTTTAACCAATGAAGTGTGACACATTCATTTAATTATCTTAATTTTACTTATATTTTGAGATTTATTAAGCTTTAAAATTGTTCTCTTATACATATATGTATAGTGACTAGTTTAGTTTCTCACGACTTTGTGGTGCCACCTGTTACTGTTAAGTCCTCGCGCTCCAAAAGCTCAACACAATCCTTTGAGATTTCGTCGGATCTTTTATATTTCGGTATATTACGTAACGATTAATTAGCAATAAATGGCAGAAAGCAAACAACAACTGAGGTGGTAAAGCGTATCAAGTTCTATTCAATGACGGAGAACGATTACAATATACCCTTATTGACCCCCAAGCACCTTGTCTCTAATTTTAAGCTGAGAGTTTACGGAAGAAAGTAGAGGAAAAAGCTAAGTTATTGAATGGCAAGCTTATCAACTTTTACAACAAAATAAGTGCGGATATTTATACTACAATATGGTAAATGAGGGGGCAATGTGTCAAGCTCTGAGTGGCTAGCCTCAACCATAAAATCCCCATAATTTGTGCATAAAATGCTTTTCCACGATCTTCCTAGTTTCTCACCAGTTTCTTGATAGTGCAGGTCAACTGCCTGAAGGTGGAAGTTCTGGAAGCTTACAAGTGTTGCATTCCGCTCGACATAGGCCGCCCGACCATGACGCTCACGACAGGTTTCTTGCTCGAGCCCAGATTTGACATCGGGCCTTGCTTTTGGGCCGTTAGGCTTTGTGGCCCGTCGGGGCTACTTGAGCATGTCTGTTACTGACCCCAATACCCCCAACACTACGCTTTTTAAATATTGATGATGATGTCTAATTTTTTACATTTCAATAAAAGTGTAGTGTTGGGGTTTAACGACTGCTGCCCCTTCCTCTTCACCGGTGCAATCCCCTTCCACGGCTAGATCATTCTCTATGGCTTCTGCACCTACTGTCTCTCTTGGCGTTACTTCTCCCCTGCTGACACAGCGAGCCCTCTCCAGCATCGGCGCCACCTACTCTGGCTTTACAGTGCCTTTCATATCGCCTTAGACTGGTATTCCGTTTTCACTGTTTGAGAATTTGCCGCCAAGATTCCACTGGATGCCGCCGACGTCTGTGTCTCCCATCACACTGGATCTGCCGCCTTTCTTTGGTTTTTCATCCACAGTGGCTTCCTCCACTCCATCCTTCGCAGTGCCTCTCTCTGGTGGGCAGTCCTTCTTTGGCCCCACTTTTATTGGTTATCCGGCAGCTTCCTCGTCGCATGCCCCAGCTAGGGGTAGTTCGGTACGGTATACCGAAGGTTTTATCACATACCTTTACCATACCGTAAACTTTCGGTATGCAAAAATACATACCGTTACCATACCTAAATTTCGGTATACCTTGTTTCGGTATACCAAAATTTCGGTACGGTAAGCTACGGTATCGGTAAATTATCATGATTTAATATCAAATTATTATATATCAAATGAAATATAGAAAATCAGTGTTAATAGTGATATACTAAAATTATTAATGAAATTAATTATAAAATGTCAATGATAACCTATTTGTGTTCTATTCAACTTTGAACAAAAAAATATTATAAATATGTACGGATACTTCAACAGATGATATATGAAGATAACAACACATTCTGCTAAAATAATAATTTAAACAACATAAATATATTTGAAATAACATCGATCTCCAACAAAAAGTATAAATAATTCAAGAAACATGGATATAAAGTCATTATCCTTGAATTAATGTTGTGTTTCTAGTTATTTTTATAATTTTAAAGAAATTATTGGCTTGGAATTACGGTATGACGGTATAACGGTATACCGTTTATTTCCAAAATATATACCGATACCATACCGAAGTAATTCGGTACGGTATCATACCGTACCAGAAGTGTCGGTATACCAAACACTTCGGTAAATTCAGTATTTTTTGATATGGTAAGTCCGGTATACCGAAATTTCGGTATTTTTCCCCACCCCTAGCCCCATCCATGGCAGACTTCGTGCAACCGATTTCCCATGTCGTCACCAATGTAACAAATATTGTCATTACAAAGCTTCAAGCGGTGGAGGATTAAATCACTCGGAGGACTCAGTTTGAGTCATTCTTGGTCTCTCAAGTCTCCTAGAATCCTAGGTATGATTGATGGGTCGATTCAGGCACCTTCTCCTTTTTCTATAGACCTACATAATCGTCAAACCCCTAATTCTGAATATTCATGTTGGTTACGTGTTGATCAAACCATATGTGCATGGTTGTTTGCCACTTTATCTAGAGGTATTTTAATTTAATGGATGTGCAAGATGTTAAACACTCTGTTGGGATTTTGGAACAGTTAGAATCTCGTTTCATGTCCGCTAGTTTAGCCAAGTCTATAGAACTCAAGAGTATTGAATCATATTAAGAAGAAACATGATCAGTCTATGGACCAATATTTGAGGGGAATTAAAACATTGGTGGAGTCTCTTACTGCTATTAACTGTCCGGTCTCTCATCATGATTTATTGCAATCTATAATTATGGGTTTGGGGCCAAATTATGAATCCCTTATCACTAGTGTATCTCTATTTCCCCAAAACTTCCCATTTGAGACATTCCGGACACATCTCCCCAATCAAGAGCAACGAGTCTCCCCAATCAAGCTTTCGGTGCCACCGCTCAGCCACAACAACGTCCTCCAGTCTACGGTGGCCGGGGAAGAGGAGGCCGGGTACGAGGTGGCTGAGGTCGTGTCGGGCGTGGGTGCGGCAGGTAGCAACAGTCGCACACCTACGACCAACAGCCACATACATTCGACCAACAGCTTCAAATACAGGCTCCTCCGGCTATATTTGGCTCACATGCAGGGGGTGGTCCAGCTCCTCATCCGTCACAAACAGGTGATGTATATAGGAATTCATCCATGTCACATTTAAATACTAATGCTTCTTATGTTTGTGTTACTAACGTTGGATATGCAGGTTTTGCATCAGATGGAGATATTCTTGGGTCTGTCCCACCACATATTGTTTGCCAAAATTTCTTTTTTGCAGCTCATTCCGCTATCTCCTGTCCTTCTAGCTTTAATCAGCCTACTGCGCCTACTCTGTTGACACCGTCCGAGGAAACTAATCCCGCTTTGTGGTACCCAAATTAGGGAGCTTCTGCTCACATGACATCTTATGAAGGTATTTTGCTAAATAGGTCTTCTTATGTTGGCTCTACTTCTGTACTGTTAGTGTCGCTAACGGTGCCCGACTTCATATTTCTCATATTGGTGATGTTCTTTGTGAGCAGCTTGTTCCATTATTTCACACATACCTCATCTGCATCCTATAAATGAATTGAATGAATAAAATGAAAGGTTGTAATTAAAAGTTCTCTTTATAAAGAGTTTTCATTTTATGATGGTTCTCAATAGAACTTTCTCTTGTCTTCCATGGTCTTAATGTCGATTGTAAATTAACTATTACTAGTACTATTTAAATTGTAAATGTAATTGTAATTAATAAATATTTTAACACATGGTTCATGAGTTCTTCATGTAATTGCTTAATATTGTTCATGAACAATTATGTTTCAACATCAGTCGACATACAATACTCCAAAAATTAAAGTGCAATGTTTATTTTAGTACGGCTGAAGTTTTTTTAATATTAACGGATAGTTTTCAAACATCAAACTCTTTTATGGTTAAGGTGTATATTAATTAAAAAACCAATAACCTTAAATTAAAAAAAAACATGTATGTGTTTATTGTTTTGGTTTCCTAGTTGACTTTTTGAATGAATATTATTAAATTAAATTGAAAAGACAAAAATATGACTTATTTTAAACTTTTCCAAGAAAGTGATATATTTAGTGACTAGTTCTTAATGACTTTTTTTCAGTTACCCATACACAGTGACTAATCGTATTTTTTGTCCAAAAACACAAGTAGTGATATTTTTCCTCGCGAAACTTGATTATATTAGTAATGCACATGTCAATTTTTCTTCCTAGCTTTTCTCATATTTCCGGTGCGGGGGAAAATGATATTGAAAGCTTTATACCGTGTAAAAAATTGTGTTGACTACAACTAGACTTGCGGATACAAGTGAATTGGGTTAAGATACTAGGAATTTTGAACCACGAGGTTGGGTTTATATAGATTTTGACGTTTTACACTTCTAAGTCAAACATAATAACCTAACTAGGGTTACAAAAGAGGAGCCTAATTTAATGTGCAATTTTATTTTTATTTTTTGCTTCTGATTGATTGTTTGGTGATCAAGTATGAAGTAAATTTTTATCTTAATTCCATATAAACTTATGACCAATTGAATGTCTAAAAAACAAGTAGTGTAAAAAAAAGTTGATTAAAATTTGAGTTCAAAGGAGACGAAAAAATAGTATGGAGAGACTTGGTGAATCTAATGGGGGCTGGACTACAGAGCGGGGATAGATGAGTTAGAGATTCATGATTATTTTGTATCCCTATTCACCTCTATGAAAAACAGCATTCCAGATATCGAATTGGAAAGAACATGCCGAGTCTCACAGGCCTAAAATTGGGCATTGTTTGTCGCCAATTACATATTTAGAAATTCGGAAAGCAGCTTTTGACATGCATCCTGACAAATCTCGAGGTCCAAATGGCATGAACTCAGGTTTTTATAAAAATACTGGGACATGGTGGGTTCAGATGTTGTTAAGTTTAGTGTCAGTTGTTTTTAGAAAACACAAATCCTTGTGATTAATAAAACTAATCTTGTTTTGATCCCTAAAAAGTCCAAACCTGAAATCATAGGGGATTGGAGGTCGATAGCGCTTTGTAAAGTGGTTTACAATTTTTTTTGTTAAAGTGCTGGCTAATAGAATGAAAAGTATTCTAAATGATCTTGTAAGTGGTAATCAGAGTCTGTTTGTGTGGGGATGATTTGTTGTAGATAATGTGGTTATTGCCTTTGAAGCTCATCATTTTTTGAAACATAAGTGATAGGGTATAGAGAGATTTGTAGCCTTTTGAAACTTGATATGAGCAAAACATATGATAGAGTGAAATGGGACGTTTTGCAAAAAGTTATGTAGAGAATGAGTTTTTCGTCAGAAGTGGATTAAACTCATGATGGAGTGCATATGCACGGTGTCTTATTTTGTACCTTTTGATAACTCTGTATTGGTCATATTACATCGCATTGAAGGCTAAGACAAGAGGATCCATTATCACCGTATTTTTTATTCTTGTCACGAAAGGATTTAGTGCTCTGATCCGTAAACATGAGAAAATGGGTTGTTCAAGTGGGGTAGCAATAGAAAAGAAGGCCCAAAAATATTTCCACTTACTGTTTGCAGATGGTAGTTATATACTTCGTATATTTTAGAGCTAGGAAGGATGAATGTCGGGTAGTAAATTAATGAGATCTCGAAACAATACGAGACTCACAACATGCAGTTGATTAATTACAATAAATCTAATAATGAGACTTTGAGTAGGTGCTAATGTGACAGAACATTCTTGAGAAGAGCCAAGTGAGGTGTTGGGAGTCAACCGAGAGGCCGGAGTTTATGGGAAACTATCTGGGTTTGCCGCCACTTGTGGAGAGGAAAACATATCTTGAACTATTTAAAGGAGAGGATTGTTATACAAAGGTTTCACAGTTGGAATAACGGGTTCCTTTCTAGAGTAGGGAGGGAGATTCTTCTAAAGACAGTCATCCAAGCAATGCTAAATTATGTCATGAATGTTTTTCTTTTACCCGTTGAATTAATCATCGAAATAGAGAGGCTAATGAACGATTTATGGTGGAAAGGCGATGAGTTTATATGCAAAGGTATTAGATGGAAGAACTTGAAGGCTTTATGCATGCCTAAATCGGTTGGGGTGGGTTTTAAGAGGCTTCAGGATTTTAATATAGTCATGTTGGATAAGTTGGGTTGGAAGCTTATGACTAAACCACATTCTCTGGTCGGAAGAGTTTTGAAAGAAAAATACTACCCTAATTGTTCTTTTGCAGAAGAAAGATTGAGATATAATTCATCCTTTACATAGCGAAGTGTTTTAGCAGCTCAGGAAGTAATGGTGGCCCGGACAAGAAGAAGGGTTGGAAATGGTAAGAATATTTATATTTGAAAAAAAGCACGGTTATCGGGGAAGGGGTCGGGATGTGTAAGCTCAACCGGCCAAATGGAATTTCATAAATGAATGCATGTGGTGACACTCTTAACTGAACAACAACAATAACAACAATACTTTAGTGTCGCAAAGGCTCCCGTAAGGTGGGGAAAGAGAGTCAGATGTAAACAACATTAACCTTGTACTAAAGCACACAAAGATTGTTTCTGGATGATCCATGATGAAAATCGCGTCAAAAATTGCATGCACTGGCGGCACTCTTAATTGAAGATAGGGAAGAATTGGAATCATGACCGTCAGGGCTGGTCCTGTCTATTTTCGAACCTATGGGCGAGATAATATTTGGGCTTATATTCAAGACAAATAATAAACTATATTTATTTAAAATAATAATTATAATATAATTATACTCCCTCCGTCCCAATAAATTCTTCCAAGTTTGACTTGGCTCTCAAATTAAGGAAGTGAGAATAAAGTAGAAATGTATGGTTGTAGTTGTGTAAGAAAAATGTGAATGAATGTGAACCACACAATTTTTTCAAAAGTGGAAGTTGGAAGAATTTTTTGGGACGACCCAAACAGGAAAGTTGGAAGAATTTAATGGGACGGAGAGAGTATAATAAAGGCCATTAAATAAAAAACGAAACTCATTTTATTATTATTATTTAAATTACATATTTGGTGAAAAGTAACAACATAAGTATCACATAAAAAGAAAAACATTACTTAAAAATGTTTCTCACGGAATTATCAAGATTAAATTTCTCAACAAAAAAAAAAAACTATTGATCCCTTCTAACTTAACCATGTCTTTTCTAACCTTCTTCTCTTTCTCTCTTTATCCCAACCTGATTAACCAATTTTATCAAGAATAATTCATTGATCACGAATGGATTGTTTGAAGCCTTGAGAGAAGAAGTTTTTGGTCACCGACCGCCGTTTGGACTCCTCGATTGATTGACCCTTCAATTCTTAACAAATCCTTGAGGCACTCACCGCTTGCAGCGTTCTTTACTCTTGTTGATATTGGAATTTGGAAACAAGAAATTAATTTGGACGGGCTTTGCGAATAAGGAGTTTTGGACTTGGGAGACATAATATAACTTGATAATTTTGTAATTAAAAGGATTATAAAACTTAGAGATCCGAAGAGAATTAAGAAAGGCGTTCCACTTTACATTTATTTTAAAAATTAAACCTTGAGCCAATTAATTGAGCTTAAAAATTAAAAAAGAAGCATACTCACATTATATACAAAGAAAAAAATTGGGCCTATCCCCCCCCCCTATTTTCTTGGGCCTAGGGCGGTCGCCCCTGTTGCACCCCCTAGGGCCACCCCTGATGATTGTGTCGTTACTATTTTCTCATAGGAGGAGGCTCTTTCTATTATGAGTACTCCTTTAAGTCTACGACAAGTGGAAGATGAGTTTCGGTGGCGACGATCCTTAGGGGCAATATACCATCCGTAGCAGTTACCGTGAACTTGTTGGGGAATTAGCACAAGTGGATGGTTCGAGTTGGATGGCTATGTAGGCTTGCTAAAGAGTTGAAAGGTTAAGGGAGGTGTCCTCGACATTGATTTTGAGGGATTTTAAAAGATTGTGAATTTCATGGATTGTAATGGAATTCTAAAGATTCTATGAGATTCTTTTACAATTCTATGGATTTTAAATGGATTTTAGTTCCATATCCCACAACTTTATTCCAATAGTTGCTGCTACTTTGAACGGAGTACCTAGAGCCCACAAATCCACAATATGAAACCTTCTCCTTCCCCAACAAGCCCACGAATATGTTGCAGCCAGCGGCCTTCTCCTTCCCCAGCAAGGAAAATGAAAGGGGGAGAAATCCATTAGAATCCAATGAGGGCTGGTGGTATTTTGTCAGGAGTGTTTTATGTGTAGAAATCCATGAGAATCCTTTAAAATTCATTAGAACAAATTAGAATTAAAATTCATGGAAAGATTGAGGACATCCGTATTTTAATGGAAGCTTTTAAGATCCATTAAAATCCAAATTGAGAACACCCAGATTGTGATGGATTTATAAAATCTTTTAAAATCCATATCGGGGACACCCTCATAAGATTAGACTCTGGCAGTTAGTCACATGTGTGTTACCGACGAAAGACTTGCTAAAGAAAAGACGGGTCCCGATTTCAGGAGTTTGCAATTTAGGTAGAGTGAATAAGGAAATTGATTATCATTTATATCTTTTGTGTCCCATAGTGACTAGAATTTGGAAGGCAATAGGATTGGAAAGTATGATAGGAGGAGGCTCGCTTGCATACAGTAAGATTTAGCAAGCTAGCAAAAGACAACATAACTTGTTTTGTTATGCTCCTCTAAAGCGGGCGTTTCTATGTATGATTGTGTTGTAACTTTTATTGTAAGATAGCTGGCAAACAATTTGTTGAATTAATTTGTTGGCGTTTTTTTCGGAAAATAAAATGAGTTCATCTACGCAACCCAATAAATCGCTCACCCTAGACGCCCCCATACTCGACCCAACATAATGGTGGGAGAGTAAATCTTGATATTATCTCAAACACTTTTTGAGTGAGGTGGTTCGAGTCGGGTGCACTCAAACACGATATGATTTCAAACAGTTTATGTGTGAGATATGTAGTCCAAATCTGATGCACACAAGGAATCATCACATTACATTAGATGAAACTCTCACAGTCGCCGCTGTCGGGAATTAAACACGAGACATTAATCCAACTGTCTCACTCGATGACTATTGAGTTGCCCGTGGGTATTGAGTTCAAATGATAATATGAGTCTTAGAGGTCGTTTGACATGTCGTTGCGAAATAATTAACTTACATGTGGAAAGTATGTATGCAAATAATTGACATCATTTGGTTGATTGTTTGATGTAAATATTTGTACATATATTTTAAAACACCGTTCGCTTTATACTCCATTTAGAATATGAGAGAATTAAAAATGTTAAGAAATTCTAAAATAGGACTAACATCTTTTTTATTCCCTGAATAGGAGTAAATTTTTGTTAAGTTTGACATTACTGGGTTTAAACATGGCATTTTTTTCAAACTTGGCAGATTACTCCTATTCAAGGAATAAAAAACATGATAGTTCTATTTTAGAATTTCAAAATATTTTTACTCCTATTTAGGACAATTTCTGTTAAAATATTTTATGTGGGGGCATGATAAAATAATTTGTATGTATCTAATAGATCTATGAACAGAAAATGCCCTAAATAGAAGTAAAAACATTTTGAAATTCTAAAATAGGACTATCATGTTTTTTATTCCCTGAATAGGAATAATCTGTCAAGTTTGGAAAAAAATATCATGTTTAAAGCCCGGTAATGCCAAACTTAGAAAAAATTTACTCCTATTCAGGGAATAAAAAACATGATAATCCCATTTTGGAATTTCAAAACATTTTTACTTCTATTTAGGGAATTCTCTCATTTATTAATGGAGTGCAATGATTATGCGTGTATTTTAAAATAAGGATGTTTTCTTTTGGACTGTTTTCAGTCTCAGATTAGACCGGACCAGATCAGACCGGACTTCCGATTTTATAAAATACACAGAGACCAGACGTTTATCAAACCAGACCAGACCAGATCAGACTAGACCAGACCAGCAATTTTCAGTCCAAAAGAAAACATCCTAAATTACACATTGAATGAAAACTATCTATTTTTATTTTTCGTTCAAAGCTTCTCTAAACCTAGCTTTGACAATCATTTTGCTGTGTGTGAAGTATCAATAAATTAACAAACAATCACTATTATAAAGAGCAGTTATATATTTTTCTCATTATATTGCATAAAATGTGGGTTGAATTCTCATTAGGTACTACGTATATAAATAATTCATAACAAAACTCATAAATCCATCAAAACTTTAGTTTATTGAATTACACTTTCCACAGGATGTAAGTTCTATAGAATCATTCTGGTTCTAAAAGTTTTGCATTAGAATCAGATAGAGAATTTTTAATCCATTAGATTTCATCCCAAGAAATCATGAATTTATAATATCATAAAAGATTAATTACATACTGAAGATCAGAGATTCAGAGAATGTTATTCCACTGCGTTTTAATTTTTCTTGTGTGCGCCCAATGATCTTGGGAGTTTACTTGCCGGTGCCGGCGCAGGTGCGACCTTGCCGTTGCCGTCCTTGTGGATTGGCTGCAACAATTAAATTTATCAATTCGTTTAGATTGTATCAAATAAATATAACATGTTGCTAAATTGTCAGCACAAAAGTGCACGTACAATTTTTTATTTATATACTAAAATGTACTCTTTTTTATATTTAAAAATAGTAGGCTACATATACATGTCATTTTCTTAAGTTATCTATTTGATAAAATTATAGGCAAAATGTACTCTGCTGACCAATTAAAAATAACAATTGAATAGTTTAAATATTAATAAATGATGAGATAATTACTTGGATCGATCAAATGTATTGCAGGTATAATATCCTCGTTCATTTGTGAGGTGTCGTACCACTGCTGCTACTTACTTTCACTATGCACAAGTTTAAAAGGCGAAAATTCTACTACGTATGTAATTGAGATTAATTTAAAGATGATACTACCTTCGTCCCAAAATACACTTAGACATCTATTAAAATTTGGATCATAATTTTGATTAGTATAATATTATAAAAGTTATAAATTTTAAACTTTTATGAAACTACTTTTAACAAAGAATATTTTCTACTCCGTATCATTTTGGTATGATAAATAATTTTCAATAAAAATATACAGTTGATCAAAGTTTTAAATTTTACTACATATTTTAGGACGGAGGCAATATATTTTTTAATTTCCAGAAAATGGGAATATTTTAGAGATGTATGAAACAATAAAATGGAAGGATAATTTAGAGAGTATTTCATAAATCATATATACGTATCTTTGATACTATATGTAGGTATGTATAACTATGTACGTAGGTATATTATTAGAAAATGGCAAGTAAAATACCTTTGCTATCATGGAAGTTTGAATAGCTTGTCTAGAACTATCACCGCTAAACATGTCTGAATCTTTTTTAACTGTATGGATAGGATGACTAAAAATGTCAGAATCCTTTTTAACAGTAACGATAGGGCCACCAAACATGTCAGAATCCTTCTTAATGGTATGAATAGGACCAAACATGTCAGAATCCTTCTTAACTGTATGGATATGATCACTAAAAATGTCAGAATCCTTTTTAACGGTGATGATAGGACCACCAAACATGTCAGAATCCTTCTTAATAGTATGAATCGGGCCGCCAAACATGTCAGAATCCTTCTTAACCGTATGGATAGGATCACTAAAAATGTCAGAATCCTTTTTAACTATAGGACCACCGAACATGTCAGAATCTTTCTTAATAGTATGAATAGGGCCGCCAAACATGTCAGAATCCTTCTTAACCGGATGGATTTTATCACCAAAAATGTCAGAATCCTTTTTAACTGTAACAATAGGACCAGGACCACCGAACATGTCAGAATCTTTCTTGATAGCATGAATGGCGCCGTCAAACATGTCCGAGTCAGCGGATACGCAAAAGATAAGGTTAGAGGAGAGGGCAACCATGGACATCATCAAAAACACCACAACAGGCTTTTGGTTGCCAGCCTGCCCAGCCATTGTTATGGTGTTCTATTTCTTTTTCGTAATCCCCTTATTCTTTTCCTCGGGCTTTTTTCTTTTCCTTGAAATTTCGAGTCTTTTTTGTTAGCTTGGATTCGTCGTGTTTTTTATGACCGATTATTGAAAGACGTGGGAGTTGTTATTTATATTACATTGTCCAATGGATTATGCAACAATTTGATTTTTTTCAAAGGTTATGCAATATGTACGGATTGACATGTGACTTTGCTTTGTGTCCGGACTCCGGATTAGATGTTTAACCATAGGACTATTTTTTTTTTTTACATCTAACAGTAAAAACAACACATAAACAATGGATGAGAACCCACCCTTTCGAAAGCCACACATTTTTCCAAAAATTTATTTCCTCATTCCCCTAAATCCAAAACACTAGAAAACCAATGCTCTATATTATGCTTTTCCATGAAATAAGTTCATAAGGGATCAACCCCTCGTCACGAGAAAGAACGGCTCGTGCCATCAACTTGCCAACCCAACCATGGTACAACAAACCCCTTGAACCGAGCCCGGTAAGTAACCAAAACTTATTATCCGTTTGATTCCCGGACACAAACTCATCAACACAACCCAATAGTGGAAGTGATCCTTGAGGTGTGAGTGGAGGAACTGCCCTTAAGCCTCCACTCATACCCGTGACAGTAGTCATATTCTTTATGGCAGGATACATTGCCGAAGCTTTGCGATGCAGAAGCTCTTCTATGGCTTTATTACCTTCCTCCCGAGAAACCCCCCTTGAGTAGTTCCTCGAGTTCCAGTCCCATGTGGCACCTACTCGGAGATCTTGTGGGCCATGAAAGGCAATCCATGCATCAGATAATATGGAGGGGGAGTCCGCGGGATAACCGTCTCTGAAATCAAAGCACACAAAAACAAAAAAAAATGCATAGTGTAAAGTTGGGAACTAAAGAAGGAAAATATCATTTTTGAAATGTTTTGAGGCTCTTTTTGGTAATTTCCTAAGGTTTCTGGACCATTTTCAAAATTTTCGAAGATCACATGCAGGTTTTAGAAATGAATACTCCCTCCGTCCTAATATAAAAGGCACGTATTCCTTTTTTGACCGTCCCAATATAAAAGGCACATTTCCCCTTTTGGCAAACAAAACAGTGCAAAACAGTGTCAAACAGTGGCCAAACAGTGTCGAAACAGTGCCAAACAGTGTTCCTCCTAAAAATGTTTGAAAAAGCAAATGTGCTCTTTATATTGGGACGGAGGGAGTATAAAACTGTCATGGAACTAGTTGTGATGTACTGATGTATCATGTATGATGTTATTAAATTTTATATATGATGTATAATATGGAGTAATAGTTACCTAACGTCATCATCAACCTTCAAGTGAGCAATGATGCCCCTGCATGTCCGCAACGGGATCCTTCCAGAGAGTTCTGGGAGAAAAGCTGCTCTAGCACCAAGACATATTATCACTGCATCATACTCCCCTGAAAGAAATGTCCCATAACAAACCCTTTGATAATTTAAGATCTGTTTGAGAATAGGAAAATGTTAAGGAAAGAAACTAATGGAAAAAATAACATAAGATTGGAAGGAAAGAAAACGTGGAGAAAAGTAAAAGACCGACTTTAACCCAATAGATTTATGTTTGAAATTTCATTAAACTCATTTTGTTCATGTGTGTCTATCATATAAGGATAAGAAATCTAAATATATGGAAAACGTGCCACAGCATTTTTCCCAAGCATTTCCAAGAAAAGGTGTAAAAAAATAATTTCCCCAGCATTTTTCTTTTCCCTGATCCAAACACACCTTAAGTAACATATTGCAAAGACATTGAGAAGTCCATAAACAAAACTAGGGAAAAGGGTCAAATAGGCCCTCAAACTTACGTAAAAAGGTCAAATAAGCCCTTATGTTCTTGAAGATAACTGCACAGTTATCTTCAAAAATTCATTTGAATGCCTTACCGATTGAAGTTTTAGCTGAAATTTGGTATGAGTAAACTAGACTTAATGAATAAGATGCTCAAAAAAATTCATCAAAAAATTCCACCGGGAACCGCCCCAAATGGTGACGGCTGGACAGAGGCTCCTATATAAGGACTTATTTGACCTTTTTATGTAAGTTTGAGGGCCTATCTGTCCCTTTTCCCACAAAACTATTATCACAGGCTTAAAAAGGAAAACTAGAATTAAAAGATTGCCACATGATAAGGACAACTGTAAGTATTAGGACTGAAAAGCTTCATGTTTCTTTTTCTCATTTGATTGTTTTTGCTGGTCAGAACTTACCTGCTAGGTCTAGGAGACGATTGATGGGTTTTTTGTGTAAACGCAACTCTTTAAGTGCACCGCCAGAATTGGGAGATTCTTTTGCAGAAAGTTGGCATGCTGAGTAGAGAGCCTATAACAATGTCATCACATGGCAAAGTAAAAATTTAAAACTATGTTCAGGAAAAAGAAAACATATAAGGAAAACATGGAGGTAGAATAGGGAGGCAGACAATATCATGTTTGGGAAGGGAAGGGAAAACTATGAACGAAAAAATAGGTCTTATTTTGCATCCTCCTTTTTCTTACCAAAGTGGAAGGAAAAGTCACCATTTATTATGAAACCCGCCCTTTCTTATCCTGCTAGTTAAACTTTAATTTTTTTAGGATATACTACTAAGGTTCCCTGAAATAAAAGATAATAAACTTAATTACTTTCTTTTTTAACTCAATCCAACATTCCAAGCATAAGAGCCTTAAGAGGTGACATTATTTTAATAATTACTTTTCTAGGGAAAGGAAACAAAATGCTAAGCAGAGTAGTTATGTACTTATGTTTGTCTTTACCACGGCTAATTCTAGGGAAAATGAATTATGATTAATATAATAAATTTATGCTAATGTTTAGATTTCTTAATAGAATAGAAGTGTTTTTTCATTCCCTCACCTTAAGATAGCATTGGGAATTTACAGTGAGAGCTTGAGGCATGTGAAAGGCCAGGTCTAGAGGCACATATAAACCTGGAATCAGCTCATGTGCAGCTTCTTTATCAATTCTCTCTATTCTACAGCTTGGGAGGCCTTTCTGAGCATTCTACTGAAGCATAATAAATAAAAAGTTGTCCTCATTTATAATAATATAGTATTACATGTCTATAGTCATGTTAGCAGTTTGAGCACTCACATCAATCATAATTTCCATATTCTTCACACTATGTGCAGGCCTCAGGATTCCACTGTGGGGTATGGGAATAAAGAAACATGTGAGAAAAGGGGTAAATTTTATAATACTTTGGTATGAGAGAAATAAAAGAGAAAGAGAACAGAAAGAAGTGTGTGTTACTGTGTTGTAAAGTTGTGAAACAAAATACATATGGAGTACTTCGTAAATAACATTGGGTAACAAGAAAGATACACAAAAGGGAAGAGTAAAATTGGAAACCAAATCACAAAGAAAGAGCATTTAAGACACTTCTTCACATCCTCAGAAAAGAAACAAAAATGTGGGACGGCTGACTTTATTTACCTTTCATCTAAAAATGTACTTCTAACCACATAACAATATACTCCTGCATATGTGAATATGATTGTAAGGCCATGCCTCTGAGTTAGGGAAACTGTGTGTAGCGAAACCCACTCTTTAATGATCAAGGAGAGGACTGAAAAGAAAAGAATGCCCTAACCTTCTTCCAACCATAAAGTCATTTCCTATCTGACCATGATCTTCTTGTTCTTTGAAGTACAATGATTTGGACACTTTTACATCTTCAGCTATCCTTAAAAGATTTAAACTCTCCTTCCAACACTCTTCTCCTCTCCAGAGTAGCTTAACTGCAAAGAAATGATTAGAAAACTGATATAAAGCCGTACCAAAATCTCAACCTGGTGGTTAACATAGAATGTGTTCAGTTTGAACCTTTAGGAGAGTATGGATGAAGGAGTCCTCCAGATACTCCAGATGCGCCTCCACCAAAGCCAACTTCATCATATATATCAATGAAAAGGTGTGACTCCTTGGGACTTTCCTGAAAAATAAGATTATATAGCAATTAAAAACAGCTCAAGTGGAAATTGAAAGAAAAAAGAGGTGACGAAGAACTACATTAAACATACAAAAATGAATAAGGAAGAAAGATGCAAAATTATAAAACCACATTTGACCCATCAGAACACAAAGGTTATATGTTTGAACCCTGGAAAATGAAAGGGAAAGACGAAAAAATGCTAATGGAAAATGTATTTGTTTACAAAAAAATGTTTGGTTTTGCATAGCAAAATGTGAAATAAAATAAGTTTTGATAAAATAATAAATTAAACTTTACCAGCTTAGCTGTGTATTCAGATTTCTGTGCCTTGGAATAATAGAAATTTAAAAAACTTAATGTTGAGCAACTAGCTAAAATTGATTATTGAGTTTTAACTATCTTTTACTTTCTCCAAATATTATTTACTCTCAAACTACATTCCCCTCCCTATTTTCTTTTATAGTTACAAACGGACCCTAAAGATGGAGTCTTTTCCACTTCCCCCACTCATATCCCAGAAGAAAAAACATGTGCAGATGCTCGATTGCTCACTTCTCAATCAGAAGCTACTTACAGATTATCTGCACATTAAAGAAACGATATACACAATAGTTCTATAATGAAGAAATAAAATACCTGCAACAAATGCCAAACCACAGACAGCCCGGCATATCCAGCACCAAGAACTGCATATCTGTTTGAACAATCCAAACAAAAGTCACGACTCACGAATTCAATATTGCTGGAAAATGCACACATTTATTCACAAATATCTCTATCAAACGATTAAAAAGGTAAACCTAATGGGCCGCTCAGAGAGAGCAGAGTAACAGCGGATACGGAACAGAGAAGAAGAAGAGGAAGAAGAAGGCACCGTTATTAGTGAAATAGATTTTTTTATCTGAACAGAGCTGCCAAGAAAAGATACCAATGGTGATATTGGTTTTACTTTCAAGGAAAACGTTGCTGAGTATTGGGAGAGTAGCGCCATAGATTGTCCCTATTCCGGTTGATGATTGTGTAGCTAAGACTGTTGAGAGAATGGGGGTAAGTGTTACTTCAGAGCCGTATGTTCACGGCGGATGATGAAACATGTGAGGGAGGGTTGTAATGAAAAATGTGATGAAACATTTTTGAGCAGACTATTAGTATATAAAATCATGTTTAAATTTTACCCTACTAATATGATTGAACATTTGGGTTAGCAATGGGATGGGGTTTTTGTGGCAGTTGCTTGATGGTAATTTCTGGTGCTCCTTGTTGGATCTTTATGGTGTTTTTGCTGTTTGGAATTGATTAAAGAACTGTTGTTGGTGCTGGCAGCTTCTGGTGTTTTCTGATGTTCATTAGCGAGGAATATTGACAAGGTTTTTAGTCTATACATGAATGGTGTAATGTGTAAACTCAAAAATATGACGCTTAAGCAATTTTTGTCTTTGTAATGATTAAGCTACGAGGGGATGCCCTTTGGATGTTGTATATATTTTGCAGTTATTTATATATTTATCTTTCATAAAAAAACACATAAAATAATTATAAGAGGTTGATACTACATTGATAATTATAATTTATAAGAGTGAAGGGACTTCTTTAAGGGTGATTCCTAAGATTGGCATAGTATCACCAATCGTAGAATAGTTCCAACTTTAATGTTGAGTTATCCAAATTGTTTCACTATTGATCGTGTGAGGCATAATGGAAAGGATCCCCTTAATATTCACGTGTTTGGGTGGTTTTCTTAAGAGAAAGAGGGGGTTGGGGTTATGGAAGTTATTGTAAAGGTTGGAGTGAGTTTTTTTTGCATCAGTTGGTTATGAAGGATTTTTATAATTTGGTGTACGAGGGTGATAAGAAAAGGAGGCCATTATATTCACCTTGAATGTTACATGAGTGAAGGGGACTAGTGTATGAGAGTGAGTTCATTTGTGTGACGTTTCTTTTGATGGGTACGTACTAATCATGTATGAGGGTGGAAGGCATAACGTGGGTGGACGAGATGTTGGATAGGATGTTGACCTTGGAGGGATGTCTCGATCTATATATAATGGGAACTCGAAATGCTTAAGTATGGACGTAGGATGGGGCATCTTGTGATCACATCGAACTCTTTTCACGTTAGACAATTATATATGCTCAACCATCGAGTACAATGGATATGCATAGTACAAATTTCCTTCATTAACCTTCATTGATCTTTGATAGTGTATTCATGATCTCAGATGAGATTGCAAAGAAATTTTGAGTCATATCCTCCAAATATCTTCATTTCAGCTCAAGAATATCTTGCATGCCGCCTCATTTTCTATAGATTTTTCAGATCCAGCACCGATTGGGCCTCAATTTCCTCGAAATTCACAAGTGTCCAACGCCGGTTAGCATAGGTCCAGAGCCAGCTAGGCCAGTGAGATGATCGACGTTGATTAGGTCCTATTCCTATGTTGGTTGATTCCTAAATGGCAATTACATAGTTTGAGGTACTTTTTGCTACATACGGTGGCCTAGAAGTGTTGATCCCCTGGGATTTATGACTTCGTTTTCATCGCTTTTTATCACAATTCAGGTTTTTGACACATAGGTAATTATTGTGCCTATAAACAACAAGAAATACTTCTACTAGATACATACAATTACCATTTGGTAGTATCAAAACGTCTCTTTGTACTCATATGAATCAGCTCATCAAATATCAACTCATCATTTCCAAACATTTGAGTCTGTACTATGGTTTTCAGTGGTGCTTTGAGGGTTTCTCCACACAAGATTTTCACATCGGTTTCTCGTCTCATTCTTGACGGAATCAAGCTTCTGCATTCATTCAAATCCTGTGTCTTTGCATATTTGTTGAAAGACCTCTTGCATGAGCGAATTTTCCCCAACCTTTCATGTACTGGCTTTCTCTCAAAATTTTGCCCGCTACATGGGTCCTCAACGTGCTTCACGATGACCGGGATCATCGAAAACCTTTCTTGTAAAGTTTTCTTCATGATCTTCTTTGGCTTCGGCCCCATTCTATCAAATATGGCGGGTCTTGATCTTGTCCTCCCAATCTGATCAAAGACGAAATACTACGGCTTAGAAGTCACTTCATCTTCTTCACCACCACCGATATGATGTGTTGCTGCTCTATTTATGAGGATCCTTATGGGTTTCGGCTGAACATAACCCAATCTTGTGTGCCCTTGAAGATTGATCTGCTTCGGTTTCCCTTCACCACCAGCTTCCGGAATGAGTTTTCCAAACTTTTGTTCGTTGCGATTATACCCAGCCTTGGCCAGAAGTTCGTATGAGTTTGGGTCAAATCACTCATTTGTGTGTGCCTTAGGGAGCTGAAATGCCTTAACATCATTTTCATTTTCACCTCCTCCTCAGATGCATTTTGAGGAGGCCTCGACATCTCAATCTTTGCAAGAGGGAATGTAAGCCCTTCTATGTGTTCAATAAGCTTCCCTTTTAGCTTTGGTACAATCAAGGGGCGATATTCTTCCTCTTGTCTAGCATCATCATCTTTAGAAACTTTGGCCTTTATGTAAAATTTCGCATCTGCAAAGTATGTCTCGGCTTCTGTGAATGAAGTTTCATCGGCCACTATCTTCTTTGCAACACCATTTTCCTCATACATGAAGCATGGATGCCACGTTGAAGGAATTACACCATTCTCATGGATCCATGGGTGTCCCAGAAGGAGATTGTATGAAGCCTTTGCATGAATGTCATAGAGTGATTGCCTTCATTCCGCTAATAACCAAATTAAGTCACATCATTCCAATCGCCCTTTGCTCCCCTTGATTGAAGCCTTGAATCATTAAGCGGCTTTGAGCGTGTTCATCCATTGATATATAAAGGTCTTTCATAGCTCGAACCGTTAAAATGTTAACGGAAAACCCTTGCTTGATCTATCATTGTTCTTCTGAATCTTTGTCCACGGGTGTATCCTTCAACAAAGAGTGGACGGTTATGGGGAGTTGCGCCCAACATAAGATCTTCGTGTTTAAAGACAATGTCAGTGACGTGTGAAGTAGATTTTTGTGCTTCGGTCACTTCTTTCTTAGTCGAAACTGGAGATGAACATCCATTTGAACGCTCAACTTCTTTCTCGTGGGTGTTAAGACAAGAACTCGAAATTTGAGTCATCTCGTCATTGAAATCCTTTGGCATAAAGTCGTTGAGAGTAATCACCCTTCTCGCAACCTTGGATCGAACACAGTCCTTCCTTTACTTCTTTCTCTTCAACTCGTTTATCCATTGTTGCATGACCCAAATCTTTACCACCTTCTTTGGTTGTGGCTTAGGTTTGTGGTCCTTCTTTTGTTTCTTTCGAGTTACCAAGGTCCATGATCTTCCTTTGTCATCAACATCCTCAAGTGTCATTTTTTTAGTGAGAGGATGGCATTCTTTCATTCCCTTGACAGTAAAAAGGAGCTTATGTTTGTTAAAATTTGGATCGTCGTTGACCATTAGCAGAGCAAACCTACCAAATGTAATGGTAATTTGGTTTGTATTTGCTGCAGAATCAGCAAGTTCAATCTTTCTCTCGCAGGCTAAATCCATAATCTTGTCTTTGAACACCCAACACTTCTCTACCGGGTGACTCAGCACTCTTGGTATTTGCAGTAGTTAGTAGGATCATTGACCTTTGTGGCTTCCTCAGGTCATCTTGAATGGGGTAAATCAACAAGTTTCAACCTCGTGAGTTCATCAAACATTGGAGAAACATCAGACTCCAAGAAAGGATGTTGCTTCTCCATCATCTCTCGCAAAGTCGGCTTGACACGCCCTGAGGCTTCAGTTTCAACTTTATCAACTTGTTTCGCCTTCTCAGTAGTTTGAGTGAAGACTTTGACTAGTGAAGCCTTCACAACCATTGCTTCTTTCTTTTCAAATTTAGAAAAGGGCGTGCCCCCTTTCTTGGTATCTTGCTTTTCAGCGGCATTGTTCATGGGATAGATGCCCATAGGTTGTCTTCCAATGCTTGCAATACTTAACTCCATGTTACGAGTTTTGCTTGCTAATTCATCGAAAGTAGCTGGATTCACTCCCTTGAGCATATAACATAACTCCCAATGCATGCCTTCAATGCACATATCAATTACGGAGTTTGTAGAGATCCGATCTTTGCAGTTGAGGGCAAGATCTCTCCAACGCTCGATGTAGGTTATTACGGGCTCATCTTTCCATCTTTCCTTGTGCTTCAAAAAAGGTTTAAGAACTCACGTTCCAATTTTATTCTGCACTTTCCACAAAATTAGGAATTTTTATTCTATTTTATACGCGTTAATCAATGACTGGTTTCGTCCTTTGTATGTATACTTTAGTAGTCTAGTCCCTTCATCCAAAACACGATGTATCTGAAAATGTGTTATTACTATTAAAAAAATCTGTATTTAATTGAACAAATCAGATTTGATTGGAATATATGTATTATTTCGAACAAATTGTGCCAAGCAGGTGAAGTAATAAAAAAATTAGCTACACCAATAAGTAAATTTAAGAGTATAGCTAGATTTGAAGATTTCCAACCATGGTACCTTACTAAATATTAAAGAAGATGACTTTTTTTTTGGTAAAACGTGGGTTTTTTAGGGGTGAGCATGACTCTTTTTTAGGGAAGGAGGTAGTACTATTCAATGAAGCAATTCCACTTTTGGTCCGGGTTGACAAGCAACAATAGTCATGTACCAAATATGGACAGTGTGAAAGACATGAGCCTAATTGTGAGATTGGTATAATAGATCAAATGTGAAAATGTTCTTATTCAATTTCATTCTAACTTTCTTCTGGACTTATTTCAATTATCAGACAGTTTATACACTATTTATGAAGGGCATTGTTGTCCTCTGAGGACTAAATTAGGTCATAATCAAAGGCTAAGTTGGGTCTAGATTTAGTGAATCAGCGAAAGTACTATTCTTTCATGGAAGAAATCTAATTAGTGTACACTTGACGGATTAAGTCGTGTATTAACACTAATAATCTATATTGTGATCTTCTTAGAGTTGTTTGGTGCTTTTTTGAAGGATCAGCAGATGAAATAATCAAGCAAAAACTTCGGGCTGTTGCTGAGGATGTAGCGGCATCTGTTCTCCAATCATCCCTTCCTTCTAACACAGAGCATAGCAGCGAAGTTCGAAGTGCGGGTGAAGAAAAGCATTCTGACAGAAATAAGTGCGAGGTTCCCACCTTGTCTCTAGTTGCCTCTATAATTTGTCTGTTCTATTGTGTATTGCATATTTATCACTCGGTTGTTTTACACATGTTTTTGTTCAGAAAGTGGAAACTGAGTTGCCAGAGAGGATAGATTTTGGATTTGCTTTGTCAGGTGACATTGGTCACTTGCAGCCTTGCAGGTTTGAATTATTTTACTTCAAATGATATTTGGCAAAATATTTATGTTGGGGAAAATTGCACTATTAGTCCCTGAATTGTTTACATTTCGGAATTCGAGTCTTTCAACTTTTGTAATTTAATCTTTTGGTTGTACTAATAATTTAGATACAATTTATCATTTCGGTTTAACCACTGTTCACGAAGTTGAGTATTAAGGCTTCGCAAGGGCATTCTCACTATTCCATATTGTAAAGAATGCCACCATAAATCTGAACAATAAATCGTTCATTTAACAGGATTGACCTAATGTATCTCAATAATAACAATCGAGTGGCTTAGGCTCTGTTTGGCAGCTAATGATGACTATTTTCTAATCAGCCGGATCACTAGTTTTGACTTGTTTCGCTGAAAGGGATGTCCCTAATCACTTTTTATCACTAAACAAATTTGCAGATTAAGGCATTAGAGCCAAATAACCCTTTGGAAATTGATCTTAAATTTACGAATTTTGAAAGACAGGTCCCATAATGTCAAAACATCTGAGGGAGTAGAAAGTAGAAAGTATGATTCTCCATTTATGTTGTGCAGTTGAACTAATAACAGAAGCTGTCCTTTTCTGCTACCACCTCTTTGTGCGTAGATTATAAAAAACAACGATCTTGAAGAATTTCGAGAATTGGGTTCAGGCACTTTTGGCACTGTTTTTCATGGAAAGTGGAGAGGAACAGATGTTGCTATCAAACGGATGTTGCTATCAAACGGATCAACGACAGATGTTTTGCTGGAAAACCTTCAGAAGAAAAACGAATGGTTGGTTTCTTTAGGGTCTGTTTGGAACTCATGAAGTTCTTGCAAAAGAAAACAGGGAAGAATAATACGGGGGGAATCTGAAAGAAAGAAGATATGTGGGGAGGGGGTGATAAAACACTAGTCAAACTCAGTATATTAGAATTTCTAGAAATACTAATCGTATGTTTTTTTTTTTGCATTTCCCGAAGTACAACCGAACTGTCTAGTGTATAATCACATAACTTTAACCTCTGTCGGTCTCTGATCTAAAAATAACCTAAAGTTTTAATTAATGATTTCCTTTATATTCAGATTACCTTTTTTCAGTTGATGCTAATAATGACCTTTTGCCGTGTTACATGCAACACCTTTAATATAAGAGGGAAGATTTCTGGAATGAAGCCATTAACCTTGCGGACTTGCACCATCCAAACGTTGTTGCATTCTATGGTGTTGTGCTTGATGGGCCCAATGGTTCTGTGGCAACAGTTACCGAATATATGGTTAATGGTTGTCTGAGGAATGCTCTGCACAACCATGAGATGTAACAATCTTTCTTCTTGTGCGGATTAATAATGTCAGGCAGAGTAAAAGTGTACTTAAGATTGGGCTATGTACCCAAAATCACCTGACTTTCAACAAAGTTACAAAACCCCCCATTTGACCCATGAACTCTTCAAGGGCCCCGTTGAGCCTCAGAATTAACTGAAGTCTTAAAATAATTTTGGACATGACTTTTTTGGATTTATGACCCGTTTTTTGTTACAACTGATCTTATAATTTTTTCAATGAACCGCTTGTTGCCGCCATTCATCTTATGATCGGAATTGATGGAAATGCATATCATGTTTGGCAGGAGCATTGATAAGTGGAAGCGTATTTTGATAGCAATGACGTCACCAAAGCGTAGATTGTACACTTTGACTTGAAAAGTGATAACCTATTGGTTAATCTCCGCGATCCACAACGCCCTATTTGCAAGGTCAGTATGTTTCCTCTTCATACACGCGCTCCGATTAGAGTAACAATTACAGAATTAAAGCTGTAAAACTAATTCAGGGATATATTATATTTTATTGTCAAAGAATGTTGGAACTTTATCTGTCTACTGAGGCTTTAATTTTTTTATAATAATAAAAACAACAATTATAATAATAAATAAGATAATAAATTTCCTTTGTATATGATGGCCTTGTCACTTAAGATTGTAATTTGTGAAGGTTGGCGATTTGGGGCTCTCCAAAGTGAAATGCCAGACACTTATCTCAGGTGGTGTGCGTGGGACCCTTCCATGGATGGCACTCGGGCTTCTGAATGGCAGTAGTAATCTTGTCTCGGAGAAGGTGGGGCCTTCACAAGTCCCTTACTATAAGCACATTCTTTAAGTTATTGTTCACCCAAAATGACATGTCGTTTTATGCTGTTGATAAATGTAAATGGATGTGTTCATAGGTTGACGTTTTTTTCTTTGGAGTCGTAATGTGGGAACTTTTAACAGGAGAAGAACCATATGCAGACTTGCATTATGGCGCTATAATCGGTAATGCTCATTCACACTCCAAAGTTGTTTCAGTAAGCACACCCAAGGCGTCCCTTGCCTCCCCCTCCTATGCTTTTTTTGCTGCCCAATCGTGCATATGTCTTAGAGGTGGGTATGGTCTGTCTGCTTTCACTCTGATTCACATTTAGGAATGGCTGGTTAGAGTACCCCATTTGGCAGAATCTTAATAAGAATAGTTGTGTAGGGGGTTGGTAGTAACTAGTAAGTCATCCTATCCCGTCGAATATAGATATACAAATTAATATATACGGAGTAAAGTTCTATGTATGAAACTATCCATCATATCAGGTTGACCTTTTAGGGTAGTAACATCAAATTTCAGTATAAAGGTGTGTGATTAAACTGCCTGTTCAATGGTACCTGACCGCTTTTCTTAGTGTGAGAAAGTGACAGGGATGAGAATCGGGAATAAGAACTGGTGTCAGGTTCCCTATATATAGGAATCATTTCATGAACATGGGAGGAAAAAAACTCTCCACTTATGGTTTGGATTGGGACCTTTTTCACTTGCAATACTGACTTATACACAATTGCATGCAGGCGGTATTGTGAGCAACACACTGCGGCCGACTATACCAGAATCATGTGACCCCGACTGGAGAGCTCTCATGGAAAGATGCTGGTCAGCTGAACCATTGGAGAGGCCGAGTTTCAGTGAGATTGCAAATGAATTGCGGGTTATCGCATCAAAGTTCCCAAGCTAATGGCTACTTACATCCGCAATTTCCCAAGCTAAATGTTGGACCCTTATACATAGTTATTAGTATAGTTATTGTCTAGCCTCTTTTTAAAAAATTGTTAGTGAAGTTCATGTAAAAGAACGTTTATTTGAGATGAAGATCCTATACTTATTTATATAAAATATAAAATCAGAACTGGTCGTTATGTAAGTATGTGACCAATTTCATGCATTTGTATATATTACAATCAACATTCGCAGTCTCGCAGACAATCAATATTCAGTTGGTGGCTTGGTTAATATATTTCTCATTAACCAACAAAAAATCAAAAATCATATCATTAGTCGAAGTGTACGTTTCCTCAAACACTAATAGAAGAGTTATATAATTTTTTGATACGTTCATTTGTGGGCCTGTGGCATCCATTCATTAGATAATTCAAGAGTTAGATAATTTTTTTATTATCCAATAGGTGAATCGTTGAATCACAATATCACACACAAGAATGTACTACAAAAATGTAGTACATGTGTATCTTGCCTTGCCCAAGGAAAAAATAAATGAAGTTACTCTTTTTGCAGCAATGGCTGAAACTAATGAAATTTTCACTTTAAGCTTCATATGTAGATTTTTATTCTACACTTATTTAATAAATATATTGAATATACAATACTTTGGATGACTTGGCATATTCCGTCGTTTAACCAAATTATATACGGAGTAAGACCATTTGTAGTGGTGGGGAGGCTAAATTGTTAAATTTAGACTCCGTCCATATGAAAACAGTGTTTAGACTCCGTCAATACTGTTTTTTCCCGCATCCGTGCACCGTCAATAAAATACACTCTACATATTTTTTTACCTACCAATTTAGTAAAACCTTAATTTAATTATTATAAAAAGTATTTTCCTTTTAATATTTTACCTAGATAATTATGAAGTAAAAGATACGCATTTCGATGTAAAAAAAATCACTAACTTTTTTAAATGATTTTTTGGTTAACAATAACTTAGTTAAAATAAAATTCGATTATGGAATATTCACTTATTATTTGTGAAGGCTTAATGAATTAAAAATTCGTGTTTCGTGCTTTTTTGGGTTCACCAAAACTTCAACAGTTAAAATTAATTTTTTTTTCGTTGTAGGTATTACATATTGGTGTCATATGAAAAATCATAAAAAATCATGAATTTTGATATATTTTTTGAAGAATTTGGAGAAAAAATAAAAAAGTTATAAGAGTTTAAAATAAAATGGGATTTTAATGACGTAAGTGTGACATCAGCATGACGTCAGCAGAACCATCAACAACGCGCAGCAGCCGCCGCTTTTCTTTTTTTTTTTCTTTTTCCTTTTCTTTCCCCCTGTCAACCCAACCCTCTATTTTTAGCCTCCTCCACTCCCCTTCCCACTTTTACTCCCACTTTTAATCTCCCACTACACTCAATTAAGAGTCTAAAAGTTCCATATTTAATTTTTTGACTCCTAATCTGTAACCACTACAAATGGTCTAATATTCAACTATTTCCTGAGGTTTAAACCATACCAAACAGACCCTAATAGCTGAGCCTAATTTACAGTTTGATAAAAGTTCACGAAAAATAAATCGAACAATGGAAAATCGACAAGCTCATCAGCACTCAGCAATGCGGCCATCAAAGTGCTGTTTGGGGAAGAAACCTCATCATATTGTATTACCAGTAATCCATACAAGAACACACACCATCCTTAAAGTGATGGAAACGGTTTGTGTCTCTAACAAAAATTTCCCTCCCTTCAAACATTGATATGAATTTCATAAACGAATGACAGTCACCACAAATTCTAAGATTCTTTATAACCCGAAGAGGATACCCTTTGCCAGTGTTCAATATTCCGAGAACAACCGCCAACTTCTCGCTATGTCCACATAAAATCTGTTCCTTCTCTTGTTCTTCCACATCCTGTAAGACAAAATCTGTGTTGGGCAAAACCCCTGATTTCTTCATTTCCAAACTCAACTCGGCTAACTTCTCCATGATCATTCTCATCTGGGGATGTGATTTGTCACCTGCTAAAAGCATGTGGACTATGTTCTTTACTTCAATCCAACTGCAACCTGGATTCTTTCTCAAACCCAAATCTTCCATCTTTTTCCTGATTTTGTCCACTTCGTTAAATTTTTTATTATAAGCGTATATATTGGACATGAGGATATAGTTTCCTGGATTTGTTGGCTCTAGTTTGAAAAGTTCATTAGCTGCAACCTCACCTAAATGCATGCTATGATGGGTTTTACAAGAACTCAACAATGCACCCCAAACACAAGCATCCGGTTTGAAAGGCATTTTTGTAATGAGAGAGTGAGCTTCTTCGAGCCTTCCTGCACGGCCGAGAAGGCTCACCATACAAGCGTAATGCTCAGGTCGTGGTTCGATCCCATGATCCTTGGTCATGACATCAAAGTAATACTCTCCTTCCTCACTAAGCCCTGTTTGGCTACACGCAGACAAAACACTCGTAAAAGTGATTGCATCGGGTTTCACTCCCCCATTTTGTAACATCGAGTGTAAAACACCAAGCGCTTCATTGGCTTTTCCGTGCATCGCGTACCCACCTAGTAGGGCATTCCAAGAAACTAGGTTCCTGGTCGGCATTTTGTCAAAGGTGAGACGGGACAAATCTACCCTTCCACAATTGGCATACATATCGACTAATGCACTCGAAACAAATACGTCATCAACAAACCCCCTTCGGAGGGAGAAGCTGTGTGCGGCTTTCCCGTGCATTAATGCCGCTATATTGCCACAAGCAGGAAGCAAACAAGGGATCGTCACCCGGTTCGGTTCGACCCCGTCCATTTGCATTTCTCTGAAAAGTTCAAGAGCTTCCATGTCTTTGCCATGTTGTGAGCAAGAAGCAATGATGGAAGTCCATGAGACCACGTTCAGTTCCATTTCTTCATCCCTACACTGTTTGAAAACCCTGATGGCATCATCAACATGGCCTGTCCGGGAAAGCCCGGAAACCACAGCATTGCAAGCACCCAAATCCTTTTTATCAGTTTCTTCAAACACACACATAATCTCTGGTGCACAATTACATTTCCCATACATATCAATAAGAGAGCTTACTATACAAATATCTTGTTTCAGACCCAGCTTGATCACAAACGCGTGTATCTGAATGCCAATATTTAAATCACTCAAGTCGCCAATGGCAGGAAGAACACTAGAAATGCTTGTTCCATCAGGCATAAAACCTCTCAGATGCATCTCGTGAAAGACTGAAACGGCTTCCAAGAAACACCCACTCTGATTAAATCCGGCAATCAAACCGTTCCAGGATACCGAATTCGGCTGAATCCCCAATCTCCCCGTCTGGCCAAACACTTCTTTAGCATTCACCACGTCCCCTTCTTTCGCATAACCTGCTGCCAAGGCGCTCCAACTAACCACATCCGGCTCAGGCATTGTGTCAAACACCTTACGCGCATCTTTCAAGTCATTGCACTTCACATACATATGAACAAGGGCCGACTGGACAAAAGAATCCAGAGCAAACCCAGAAGAAAAAACATATCCATGAACTTGTCTCCCGACGTTCAGCGCGGCTAGCCCGGCACAAGCCCTGATCGCGCTGGGGAGAACATAAGTATCAGGAGCGACCCGTTGAGCCAACAATCTTGAAAACGCTTTGAGAGTATGATCAAAGAGACTGATCTTGGAGGAAGCATAGATGAGGGGAGCGAAAGAGAAGATGTCGGGATGCGGAAGGGAGTCAAGGAGGAGATTGGCGTCTGAAAAGCTGTGGTGGTGGGCGTAGAGGGAGAGGAGCTTGTTGACGAGATGGGTGTCGCCGGAAAGGCCGGTCTTGAGGATGTGGGCATGGGACTGTTGAGCTTGGATGAGAGTGGCAGCTCTGCTAGTGATCAGAGTAAAGGCATTGTCGTTGACCTGATGAGACCTTTGGAAGAATTGATTTTGCAGCGCTTTAGTTGGAGCAAAACATGCCCGCATGATGTTTGCTCTCTTTCAGTTGCTGAAAAGGAGGCCATTTTGATGAAGAACAAAATTGACAAATTGAAATCTTTAATGTGTTAAAAAAAAAGGGGGAAAAAATGTCAGAAGTGGGATTTGAACCCACGCTCTCTCACGAGAACCAGAACTTGAGTCTGGCGCCTTAGACCACTCGGCCATCCTGACTTGTGAGCTTCGTTACGGGCTAAAGCTTTTTAAAGTTAAACTTAACCGTATCTATGATACGGAGTAGTAGGGAATACGGTATTAATTTTTGGGTCAAGGGTGTTGATTCCTTTAAGCCTCAAAAGGTAGTACATTTTTAGCAGATTTAATCTCTTAAGACCCAAAATTCCATGCTAAAGGGACAAATACTTTAACTTTATCAATCACATATCCATAATTTTAAATGAGAAAGGGCATTTTAATTTTGAAATAAGAATTTCTTGGTTGATATAAATTTCCTTAAAAAAATATATTAATGAGATAATTTTTAGTTTTTTTTCATGATAATTTTTAGTTTATTATAATTGCAGGTCAAATATGTAATTATATTATAACTAATTTAATTTGTAAATGTATAGGAACATATTAAAAGAAAATTAATACTCCTTCCGTCCCTAAATGTTCTTCCAATTGCGGGTTACAAAGTTTGACTAACGATAAAGTTAAATGATTCATGTGAAAACTCGGATTATTTTTAGTAAATAAAATTTACATATTCAAAAATTACATTAAAACTGTTGCAAAGTCTGCAAAAAATAATTAAATTTTCATAAAATTTTGATGTATAAAGTAAGAGTTTATGAGTGATTTAAGTTGAATCTTGAAAACCAAATGGAAGTTCTTTTAGGGACGGGGGAGTATGTAATATGTGTTTGCAAGAATTTAATTGCAAATATTTTGTAAATTATTTGCTAAAACTAAAAAACTCAATTATTTAAAACTAGTTGAAATTCTCGAAACAAGGAGAAAATAAACAAAATTATTGAAGTTCACTTTAAACGGGTTAAAAGCCGTTTAAAGTTCACATTATTAAAATTACAATGGAATTAGAAGACATTCAAACCTCATCTATTTGGAAAAGCATGACCCAAGTTCAGGGGTGGAGACAGGGAGGCGTTGGAGGTGGTCACGGCCCCTGCAAGGAAATAAATTGTTAAGGACCGACCTCTTTAACCCTAAATGTTTGGCTCCGCCACTGCCCAAGTTTCACAAGTTTCATAGCACTTCAACAAATTATAGTAGCACTAACTTCATTAAAGTATTAGTACAAACCATAAACATATCTCATATCTGTATTCTGTACATAGTATATTGGGTTGATAGGGACAACTGCTCCCTCACTCGATGAACTTAATACATCAAACTTTCACTGTGGCCATAGTTAATACGGAGCATATAAATTCTCTATACTAATCCCTTATATGATTCTAAAATCGTATCAAACTCCCATGTGGCCATGTTTTATAATTAATCATGCAGGTTGCACTCTGAAGTAACAAATTTAGATGTCTAAAAGTCATTCTTAAGTGTTACTCGTATTATTTAAAATGACTGTAAGCTTATCAAAAAAAGTAAATGAAATAATAGTATATACGTAGTATGTGACTAAAATAAAGATAAGTATAATTATATATTGAGTTATTAAACATGAAACTACGCATATAGTTACCTTAATCATATTTTATACAACACGTTTTTGAGTCACATTCTAGAAAAATCCTTATTTTAAATTATACTCCGTACGAAATATCAAAGATTTTTGTCATATTTGATCGTCAAGTTTATTTCTTAGGATATTATTCTGAGAATTTAACACTTGTTTCTACTCTTGTAATATGACTAGTAAATATCCACCGAATTTGGTATAATTTTTCCTATTCTAATTTAGATAAGAACAAATAAACTATTATTTAAAGTGAAAAATAATTAAAATATCCCAAATTTTGAAGAATTGTGAGGTAAACATCCCAAACTTTCATATGTAATTTAAATACCCCAAACTTTTTATAAAAAATATATTTTTAACACCATGGCCATGTATTATTTAATTCAAAAATGTAAACTTGTAATTTTAATTGTATAATTTAAAATAGCAAATTGAAAACGTTGCAATTACATAAAGTGGGTGTAATACTATTTATTTTACAATGGAAGTTTAGAATGTTAATTGTATCTTCATGAATGCTAAAATGTTCTATATTAAAACAAAAAATTATCATTTTTGAAAGAAATGATATATAACCATTGTGCTAAAATAAATTTTATATAAAATTTGAAGTATTTAAATTACATATTTATATTTAATGTGCATACTTCAAAGTCATTCGAATTTTGGGGTATCTTAATTGTTTTTATCCTTAAAAACTAAAATACAATTGAGTTTTGGACCGGGCCGGGGATGTAGAAATTCAACTTTAGTGGCCCATTAAACTATTCAGGGAAATAAACCCTTCTTCAACCCCGTCCTCGCTCCTGTAAAACACTGACAGTGATACCGATGCTGATCCAACGGTGTATACTGGTCCGAGCTCTACACCGTCGTTGTCGTCACTTCTCACAGTCTGCCGCAGCAGTCTCAGCCCCATCGGAATCTCCATCTCTGGAATCTCCAACTTTTACATACCTAGACGGGTTACCGAAACCCGACCCTAAGTACGCGGAGACCATACATGCAATTCCGCGAGCTCTGTCCGGAAAGAACATCTCCGCCAAGGAGAGAAAAGCTGGCCGAACTCCCAGCATTGTTTTTGAGCAAGAGGATGGACAGCACGGCGGCAACAAGCGGCTCATTTCCGTGAAGACTAATCAGATCAGGAAGCTAGTTACACATTTGGGCCGGGCAAATTTCCTTTCCCGGCTGTTTGATCTTGAGCTCCGTCCCGATTTTGAGTCGGATGAGATCATTGAGAAAGTCAGGGTCTTGCCTAGACAGGTATGGGCCGCTAGGGCTATTTCTCTTTGGTGCTCATGGATTTAGATGTCCTTTAACATTGCTGGTAAATGTTTAAGTTGATTTTATTGTCTGTTAAGTAGAAATGTAAGTCTAGGATGTTAGTTGTCAACTATTATGAACCAGTTCAGGGCATGGTCACAATGATATGCAGCATAATATGCTGAACGTTCAGGAAATTGAAACTTGAAGCTGTGTTAATAATTAATCCTTAATGTATCTGGAGCACAATTCAAATGAGCCAATTACTATAGAGTTATACACTCCATATTTCTAAAGCTTCTCACTTTAATCGCATGGCTTGTCTTTTACCCCGTAACCCGTTACATTGTCTTAGGACTGAGATACTGACACACTAATGCATCATGATGTACCAATTATTTTATACTGTAGCTATTGTTGAGGTAAATGACTGTAGTATTGTACTTTGTATATATTTGCTCCCCATCTTATGAGAGTTTATCTACTACTACAACAACATTAACATCCAAGCCTTAGTCCCAAATGATTTTGGGGTCGGCTAATATGAACCGATACATAATAGAAAGGTGAATAGTATTTTAATTTAAATCTATAGAAGTTGCAAAAATCATCTTTTCTTGTCCATGTTGAGACTTAGAAAGAGCCAAAATTTAAGGGTGGTTCTGACTGAGTAACAATCAATTTAGACCGGCTTGTGCTGTTGAGTGCAAAAAATTTAAAGAACCACATGTGACTCTCTTATGGAGGGAGTCACATGGGTTATTGTGGCATCATCTCCATCACTTATTTTTTTAATGGAGACTTCCACTAATAAATTGAATGGTTGAGATGATGACACAATATCCATGTGACCCCATAAGGGAGTCACATGTGATTCCTTAAAACCATGTAGAGTGTGATTCAATAATGTACAAGAAAGAAATATTTATTCATACCGGACGATATTTTGAGTTACTTTGGGATCAAGGCTTGGTTAATTCTACACTCTACAGTATGAAATGGCAATGGTTTTATTCACCAAGGCGTCTGATATGCATACTGGACACCTTTTCCTTTGGCAAGAACAATGAGTTTTTAACTCAACAGGATAGCTAGGCAATATTTGAGTTTTGAGTGTCTTAGATTGACTTCCGGTTAATCCACTTTGAGTTTTGCATAGAAGTGTGCTGTATGCCAAATAATTTCATATAAACTACAGTCTTTAAGTTGCTTTTTATGAAGATGAACTGATTTTATTGTTTAATTTGATGTGTCAGATTCATCTACATGCAGGCACTGATGCTCCACTCAATGTTACCTTCATAAGAGCTCCATCAAGTGCTCTACTAAAGGTTGATATTCCTATCAGCTTTCGTGGTGAGGATGTCTCCCCTGGTTTGAAAAAAGGTTGGTGGGATTCACTATTTTGAATAGTTTTGGCCATTTCCGTAAGAAAATGTTTTGACCAAGTTTCTGCAAATGAAGGAACATTTTGGGATCACATATCCTCGTGAGGGACACCTTTCTCAAGGTTTAAATTGCAAAGAATAATCACAAATAACCTGCATTAGTAGAAATGTTCATGAATGAGACTTTATAGAAATTAGAATTACTATTTTTTGTTATTTTATAGAAGAATGAAGTTTTTAGTATCAATATGTGAATATAAAAGTATGGAGGGCACGATAAATTAATACATGTCTTTTTTGAAATTTTTTTTTTGCCAGTTTTCCATTTATTTTGTTCATTTACACGTTTTCATTGTTTAGACTTAAAATATTAATGGCGCATTAATTTGTTTCTTACCTAGTAATATGAGTTATGTCCAATTTGTAGGTTCATTCTTGAATATTATCAAGAGAACAGTGAAGTTTGTCTGTCCGGCAGATATAATTCCTCCTTACATTGACGTTGATCTAAGTGAGCTGGATACAGGGGAGAAGATAGTAATGGGGGATCTCAACGTTCATCCTGCTCTGAAGCTTGTTCAACCTAAAGATCACCCTGTTTGCAAAATTATGGGAGGGAGGGTTTCTGACCAAAAGAAGACGAAATAAATTCTCATTTTTGTTCATCCTTTGTTAAAATTCTGGATGGTGTAATTTTTTACCCTTGTCTCATTTATTTGTGCCTTGATGCTTAGTCAGTTGCTCAGTTGTTTGCTTCGAGGGAAATGGCTTTCCAAGAATGTGCAGAGACATCAATATACATCAAGAAGTATTCATCTGCTTGACGCAGTCGCAATTCAATGTAGATCACTTGTAATGGGCTGGTGCCTACCATAAACAATGTTACACTCAGCTGCTTGTAACCCAAAATATAAAATCTTAGGGTATGTTTGGAAGCTTGGGTTGAAGGAGAGTGGAAGATATTGAAGGTTAGTCAGAGGCCTGGAAGGGAAAGGGATGGAAAGTGAAGGAACTCATTCATTTTTGCCTTTTGGGGAGTTACAAATTTGAAAAGAGAGATAGCTATGAAAGAAATATAATTAAAATAATTTCAGAGGAAAATTGTTAAATCTGCCTTCGAAGTATATCAAAAAAGTCAGTTAAACCCTTGAACTAAACAAATGCTTAATTAAGCCTTTGAACTATATAAAAACGGTCAATTTTATGGATTATAATTTAGTTGGTTGATTCCGATCAATTAAGTTGGTCATTTGTTTACATGGCAACCCGGTATCCTGTTTTTCCTTTTCTTTTTTCCAATTCTTTTTTTCCTGCTAGCTTCTTCTCCCCATCCGCCCAACCCCTCCTCCCTTCTTCAGCTAGCTCCACGCCTCCCCCTTATTCTTATTCTTCAGCCCGCCCATCCCGCTTTCGTCATAGATGAAATCACAAGTGTAACGAACAACACCAACAAAGGGTCTCATATGATTGGATTTGAACAACCCCCTTCATTTTCCTTTATTCTGGCGGGTGTCTCCCCCCCAAAAGGCAATGTTTTTGGGTCGGAGAAATGGTGGAGCCTGAGCCTCTGCATGGTACGAGAGATGCCTCACCACTTCCTTAGCACCTGCCGAAGCTATTGGTATTTGGTATAGTAGCTCGGATCCCATAAAACAAGCAGCCATAAGGATTGATGGTTTTTCAAGTGCTCTCTCTCTTGATTTGGGTTATGTTGCTGAAGGGAAGCGGTTGTGGGCTGTTCAACTGGCAGGTGAAGAAGAATAAGGAAGAGAAGTGGGCGGGGGCGGCCGGGCTGAAGAAGAAGGGGGTGCGGTGCGACTGGATGAAGAATGAAGCAGGGGAGTTGGACAGGGAGGGCAAAGAATGAAAGATGTGGAAAACCAAGTACATATTGTAAAAATACAAGAATTATTTTATGATCAAATTTTGAGCAACAATACTTTTCTTATTATTTTGTGTACTATTATTGTACCGTGCATCTTGTATTTAGCAAAACAAATACGCCCATTAAGTAAATGGCATCACGTGCATTTTATTTCTAAAGATAAAGGAAAGAATAAACAAGAAAAAAACTTGCATAAAATATTGGCAACGATAAAGTCAAGGCCTGTGCATTATACCCCTAATCGAGTGAAATGTTCTCTAATTTCAACCGGCACGACTCTATACCGTTAACAAGCAATCTAAGTCTATCTTTTAGCTCGGAGATACCTTCCTCTAAAACAGCACATACCGGAAAAATAGGAACACCATGTACCCTTTGTTTGAGCTCTTCACAAACCTCTTCAGCTCCATCCTCGTCAATTTTGTTTGCCACAATTAAGGATGGCCGATCAGACAAGCCCGTGCGATAGTGCTCGAGTTCCAAAACCAAATCCCTTAGCTGCTCCCATGGTGCTATTCCTTTGTTACCACCAATGGCCGCCGCGAGGTCCACAACGTATGCCAAAACTTTAGTACGCTCTACGTGCCTAAGAAACGCATGCCCAAGTCCCCTGTTTTCATGGGCCCCACTAATGAGTCCAGGAATGTCAGCCACCGTGACCGAAAAATCATCGTAGTTCACGTTTCCTAAATTTGGACGCAGCGTTGTGAATGCGTAGTGACCCACCGCGGGTTTTGCCTTTGATAGAGCTCCAAGAAGGGTGCTTTTCCCGGCGTTTGGAATCCCGACAAGGCCAACATCAGCAATGCTCTTTAGCTCCAACACAAGAACAGTCTCGGATCCCGGGAAACCTGTGCTACTTATTGTTTCTGCTTCTTCTTCATCAGCAGTATCAGGATTGTTGTTCACCTTCAGCTTTTTCATTGGAGATGTCTTCCCTGTGGACAAATTACCGAAACCACCCTCCCCTCCCTGAGCAATAATTATTTGTTGGCCCGGTTCTGTTAACTCTGCTACATCATATTCCATGTTATCGCTTCCCTCCTCCTCCAAATCTTTTCCTGACAGAGCATCATGACTATCTAAATTTTCCATGAAATGGACAGAAGATTCATCTTGCATATGAGATATGTCATCAACATGAGGATGTGATATCCTGGAAGTGGTTTCGATTAGATTGTAGGGTGGAAGGGGTTGTGGAGAGGATTGGAATGAATTCGCGGCAGCAAGTGTGCCCGGAATATCCCAGGGGTCCAACATTGTTGAAGAAGTCTTCTGAACTGCAGAAGGAAGTTCTCCTTCAACGACATGAATTACAGTACCAATTGGTACTTGGACAACCTGTGGCAAAAAGTAGGAGCGTATTCATTAATGACAATAAAACCTATATAAATGGTATAAACAGGGTTTAAAATAATGTCATATCACATTTAACCCCCCCCCCCCCAAATGTTTGACTTACATAATACTGCATTTGCCATTTATATAGGTTAATGTCATATCACATTTAACCCCCTCAAACGGAGTATATGGCATGCAAATCTTGTAAATGTAGTCTCTCAATTGTCAGGTACTTGAGATACAATTAGCCAATTCCGTGTCCTAAATCAGGTTTCATGTTGGTTTGTTTTTTAATTTTTATTTGAAGCCCACTAATGTAAAATAGCACGTTTAGAGTCAGTTTGGCTCATTCATTCATCCTTCAAATTGTCCAGCCCAGTTGGAGGAATGTTAAATGTCCTGCATCACTAGATTTCTATCTATCTAATACACAAGTATGATATACATTACCTATTTGTGAATTAAGTCTAAATTAGTAAGTATAAAAGGTATGAGGAGGCATTCGAAACAATGCATAATACCGAGAATGTCCATGTATGAGAATGACCCCAAAAAAAGCCAATATTTCACGGTGAGAAAAGCAATTTTAACAGGAGGGACTAATTGTATATAAATTGTAACAACTGATGGACTGGATTTACAAAAAAATGGAAAACAAGTGATTGGCTATATGATGGCAAACTGTTGTGGGACTAAAACTGAAATTTTAAAGTAATTATTTAATTAAAAGAAAAGTAGATAGCACAACCTTGTCAGTGCCCCGGCTTCCGATCATATTTTTAGAACTTCCGTGTCCCCCTCTTCTTGCATTCTGGATATTAGCAAAGTAACTATAAATTTGTATCAACCCATGAAGAATTGAGATGCAACAACAACAAAACATAATAGAATATCCAAATACATTAATAAGTGGAAAAACGCACAATGTGATGTTGCAGACTGCTGAAATCCCAAACTGCGGGAGAACATTCTAAGATGACGTCACCTCCTCGCCCACCATTTCCGCCTGACATGATGCATCAAGAAGAACATATGAAAGAGTAGTCAAAAGCGAGTGCTAGGCACTTAAGCAAACTAGGTGAGGCGCATACGAGGGTCTGCACCTGTTAGAGTCCCAGGCGCAGGCGCGCAGCCAACTAAGTGAGGCGCTATAAGAGCAAAAGCGCTTAAGCGTTGAAAAGCGCACATTTGAAGGAGTGTTTGCTATTGCTTCTACTTTTAAAAAAATGATTTTAAAGTGATTTTAGATAAAATGCTTAATAGTAGAAGTTGGTATTGTTTGAGAAAAAAGTGTTTTGGAAAAGTAAATGTTGATGGTGTTTGGTAAAAAAGTGTGTTGTGTGTAATAGAAAAAGTGAAAAGCGGTTAAAAGCAACCCTCCACCTGCCTTCCAACTTTTAGCATTTAAGTCCTTAAATCGGGCAGAAGCAATCACTTGACGGCACTCATTTCAGCTTTTTAAGTCAAAAGGTGAAAAGCATTTTTTTAGTTTTTGCAAACACTCTCTAAGTCGCTTGAGCGGGGGAAGGCTTAGCCTATTTTTCTGTTTGATCCTACTTTAAATAATAAGCCCATATTTATAATAAGATTTAGCCCATCCAAATACTAGATCAAACAACTTAAACCCATGTTTAACCCTTCTAAGTTACGGTAAAAGTTTTATATCATGACTTCATCGTTACTCTCCTACGCTCTGTACTCTACTTGTTGATCCTTTTTTTATTCTTTCAGTCTATCTTCTTTCTTCACTTTTACCACTTCCAGTCATTTATGCATACTTTATAGTTCTCTTTGCTTCATCTTATTATACTTTATACTTTATAGTTCTTTACTTCATATGTACTTGACTATGCACACTTTATACTTCTCTTTGCTTCTTATATATTCTATACTTTATAGTTCTCTTTGCTTCTTATATATTCTATACTTTTATAGTTCTCTTTGCTTCATCTTATTATACAGTCTATAACTCTATATCTTCTTATTATCATTTCACACTTTTAATTGAATAAAACTTCATATAATCTAACTCACGTAATAGTTTCATACATTGTATAATATATACGGAGTACATATATATGTATGTATATGCTAGCCCTAGTCCTCAAACTGCAAAATCAGCAAAAACAGACCCCACGTAGTGTTTTGTTTTTGTGAACCATGAGTCATGACTTTATTTTGGTGAATCGTGACTTTGTTTTTTAGAAATATGAAGTATAACTTTAATACATTTAGTTCAATGTGATGTTGAATATGTCATATTTGATCACTCTAGAATAGTATACATATTTTTTTCCTAAATAATGCGCTTAGCACGAGTCAGTGAGCGCTTTTTTGCGCCTCGGGCGATATAGGTCTCTTGCGCCACGCGATTTTGACTACCTCGTTACATATCAAAATGGCTATATGCAGTTGATATATAGAATATTAATCATGAAACATGTAGATACCAATTGGCTGAGATGTGATGCAGATCTGTTTATAACCTTCTCCAAGAAGTTAATGAAATGATATGGTGAAAGCCTAAACTCTACATACTAACAAAGACGGAAGATCAAAAGCTGCTGCGCAGATAAGCTCTGAATTCCACATTGGATGTTAAGGGGCAGTGAGAGAAATATACAACATTAATAAGGACTAAAATAAATCTCCAAAGAAAATATATTGAAAAAAAGAGTAGTTTAGGCCCTTTTGGTTGGGGAATTTCAGAGGGGAGAAAAAGATAAGGAGTGATATTTAGTTATTAATTTATCCTTACATTTAGTCGGTTAGAAATTTAGTGAAGATAAAAAGTTTCACAGAAACAAATGATGACTAAACCAACATTTTTTTATAGTCTAGGTAAAACAAGCTCCAAGTGCATTTTCAGTTTTAAATTTTCAGTTTTAAATTTTACAATTTTAAAACTTATATAGGTTTTATAATGAACTTAAAAACGCAATTCTCCCCTGAAACGAAACAAGCTCTAAGTGCATGATTAGGAACAAAGTGATAAAAATAGTAGATTGACGTACAGTAAGAAAACACAAGAGGGACTGAAATAAAGTGAGTTAATTCAAAGCAAGGTTTTTTTTGAAAACTAACCGTCAGGTCTTCCAAAACGATCCTGACGGCTACGACGAAAGCTGTTACAGCCATTTCCACCATCACCACCTTTAGCCCATATTCGGAAACGGTCTATCATCCTTCGCTCCTGCAAGAGAAGCATTTTATGTTTGTAAGATTATAAAATATATTAATGTCTGGCTGTGCAGGCAAATAAGCTAGCCAAGACCAAAGTGGCAGAGTGTAACAGACCTGTAGTGGGGCAAGCTTCGACTTCTTGTGAGAGAAGTCTGAGAAAAAACATGACTGAAAACCCGAGTTTGATTGAGTGAATTTTCGCAAGAATAGGGTTTTCCCACGATAGAGCCACATATTAGTGTCAAGCTGTCACCCTCCTCATGCAGTTAAGTATTAGTTGACTGCACAATTAGATATCGATAAAGATTCTATTGCATATCTTGGCCTTCACCAGCTTTTCATTCAAACCCACAGCATGTCAGCATCTATAATACATAATTTTCAAATGGCAAATATCAGAGATTCCGTAAATAAAATAAATAAGTACATATCACAACAAAGGCGTAACGAATACAAAGAAATAAGCATACTTCTCTGAATCTAGAAATTCTATAGTTTAAATATATTTGACCGATTCAAGAGAAGTTTGATCATACTAATTTTAGGCGAGTAGGCGGGTAGTCGTGGAATCGGGCAGACGCAAGCGGTGGACAGGCGGAAAGGGAGTGGGTGCCGCCGCGCAGGCACGCCGCGGTCAGTCGGAGCTCGTTTTCCTTCTTCGCTCTGCGTTCTCTGCGACCTTGGCGAGTTCAGGAAGGAGAAGAACCGAAGAAGGTTTTCTACCGGTTGAGTTGTTGGGTTTGGGACTTCTGACTGGGTATAGCCTATCGGCTTACACTGGGCCATAATTTTATTTGGCTGGATCAACTTTAATTTAGGTGTGTCTCGAGAAATATGGATGTTTATACTCGTAACTTTATATTGGACTCTGATTTGTTTCAGATCAGATCAGATCAGACCAAACCAGATTTGGATAGTTATAAAAATACAAGGGAAAACTATCAAATAAGCCTTGTACTATACCAAAAAAGTCAATTAGGCGGGTAGTCGTGGAATCGGGCAGACACAAGGGGATTATAGTCCAAGTAAAAACATCCTATATATAATGTAATAGAATGTTTTCGTAGGTAAAAATTCACCAAAACTCATTCAAATAAGTAATACTACCTCTGTCCCTAATAAAACTTCCAAATATGTTGGGCACACAGTTTAAGATAGTGAGTATTGTGTGGTGGAGAGTTGCGCAGAAGAGAGAGAAATATGTAAGAAATGTTGTGAACTACAAATTCTTTACCAAAAAGGGAAAGTGGAAGTTTTAATTGGGACGGACGAAAAACGAAAGTTGAAAGTTTATTTAGGGACGGAGGGAGTAATAAAAGGAAAATTGCTATAGGTACCCCACTTTTACCCCATTTTTTACCTCATATAAAAACTCTCCCCCACTTTTCTTCTCCCCTCCTACCCTCTCTCCTTTTCACGCAGCCCCTCCATCCTCTCCCCTTTCTTTCTCTTTTCTCCAAATCTTGATTTCTTCTTCATTTCAAGATCTCTTCCTTCTTTAATACTTCTCATTTTTTCCATATTCCCCCCCTTCAAGCTTCCTCTCATGCTTCTCTCCTCTTTCGTCTTTTTTTTTTTCGTTTCAAATGCACGAGCTACAGTAATCGGACGAACAGGGAGAGCTCTAGTGATGTTGGATACATGGGGAGACATCAATGAAGGTGCAGACCAAGAAGCTTTGAATGACTTGAGCAGATCTTCTTCTCTTGATTTTTTGGTGTGTTTTTGAAATTAAAAGAGTTGTCTGTCTGACAGACAATTTGTAAGTGCAGTGTATGTCTATCTGTAATTGATGGTTAATTGTTTTTCATTTGATTTGAGTTGTCTGTATTTGTTTTGAGTTATCTGCATGTAATTTCTGATGTTTATTTTTTGAGATGTAATTAGTATAACGAGACAGACATTAAATATACACATACAGACATGACTTTATTATGAATTACCATTTTGACATATGTTTCATAAAAAAGACAGACAATACGTATAATTAGACAGACAATAGAGATAACCAGACAGACATTATTTTTTACCACAAATTACATACAACTCACAATGAAATGACAAACAACTAAATATGAGTTACAGACACCTCACAACAACATAACAGACAAGTCATTACAGATAACTCAAAACAAATACAGACAACTAATAAACAAATGACAAACAATTAAATATCAATTACAGATATTTATTTTTCAAAGGACAGACAACTTCACGACTCTTACAGATACTGCACTTACAAGTTGTCTGGCAGACAGACAACTCCTTTTATTTCCAAAATACATCAAAAATCAAGAAAACAAAATCAAGAAAAGAATGTTTGTTGCTCAAGTTATTCAAAGCTTCTTGGTATGCCTTCGTCGTTGTCTTACCTTGAGGTTGCATCCGAAATGGCAACCGGCATAGGCCCGCCGTCAGCAACCGGCGTAGGGCCACCGTCGGCAACGTCACCGGTGGAAGAGGAGATAAGCAGGAGAAGATCAGAGGTTGAAGGGAAGAAGATGATAAAAATGGGAAGTTTTAAAGAAGGGGAAAGATATTGAAATGGAGAAGAAAGGGGAAGGGAAGGGAAGGGAGGGAGGGAGGGAGGAAGAGAGGTGGGGGTGCAGGAAAGAGGGAAGAAAAGTGGGGGTGAGTTTTTATATGGGGTACAAATGGGGTAGGGTTTGGGATACCTATAACAAAATTGTAATAAAAGTCCATCACTAATTATAGTAAATTGTGTATAAACATGTAACTATAGGTGTAATTATAGTAAATTGTGGAGTGACTCCCACAATTATATAAGATGTAAATTGTGTGTATCAACATGTAACTATAGGTTAATCAAAATATAAATTATACTCATTCAAACTGTATAATTTATAGACAAATTATAAAATTCATTTAATTTAACTTGTTTCCAAGTTACATTTAAATAGACTAAAATTACATTTCTCAAATTATAATGTGTAACTCATTGAAATATAAACTGCTTTGATTCATATGTAACTTAGAAACAAGTCAAATGTAACTTGTGAAATTTAATTTTAGTCTATTTAAATGTATCTTGGAAACAAGTAGATGTAACATGTCAAATCAACATCCACAAGAATAGAAAAATTCAGTGTTCTTCAACACACAAATATGTGGAAAACAAGTTATCTATGTTGGTCCTCTTAAATTATGCATTTGCCTGAATTAGAGTTTGTTACGTAGTTGGCTTTAGAGCCCGTTTGGTAGCACGAAAATCGGCTGTTTTGGCTGATTGTGTTGAAATTTGTGAAGTTCTGGCTGAAGTGGCTGCATTGGCTGATTCTGCTGATATAAGGGAGGGGGGGATTTAAAATATATTTTATTAATAAAATAAAAAAAAGTTATACTCCCTCCGTCCCTTAAAACTTTGCCAACTTTCCTTTTTTGGATGTCCCACTAACTTTGTCACTTTCTCTTTTAAGTAAAGAATTTGTGGTTTGTGTTAATTTTCTCTCCGCTGCACAAACCTCAACCACACAGTTTTTAATTTATTAATCCTCGTGCCGGTCAAACTTGGCAAAGTTTTAAGGGACGGAGGGTAGTATGTAAAATAGCTAAAATGGTCATCTACAATAACTTCAGCCAATACAGTCAGAAAAATAACTCCAACCTTACTTTTTCTGCTTATTACACAATCCAGCGTGCGAAATCAAAACTTACGTGTTTGGTGAAAAAGTTGGCTGATAAGCTTGATAAGCCAAAAAAAACAGGGTTGCCAAACGGGTTCTTAGTCTCATTTTCAATTAGTTGAAGCTGACACATCCGTTTCGATTGCACTGTAATACATATGCACGAAGTATAACACATTCAATTAAGCAGATTCGTATTAGCAAAGGAATTAATTTTTTTTCCGCATGGGCGAGGCATACGCTGGATGGCTGGAGAAGACGATGATTTTTTGTCCGCTTTGTTTTAATTAATAATATTACGCCCTCGTTTTTGGGGTCGGCACACCATGCACATGATGGGCCGATCCCACTGTATAGTTTGCTGAAATCCATAGGATGATTGAGCTAGAACACCATGATTTTCATAGATTCCACATAAATAAATCCGGGACACCTAAATTTTCACAGAATTATAAACTTTATTAAAATCCTCCATAATACATATTCGGGACCCCCCAGTTTTCGGAGAAAAGCACAGAGGTGGGAAAAATCCCACAAAATTGCTATTGAGAGACACTAAATTAAATTAATCAAATAATTTATTTTTAAATATATGTTTTGCCCCTAAACAAATACAACCTATCCATCCAGACAGCCGCATCCATTAACCGGAGTGACGTTCATAAATAAGCTAGTTGACGGGGTATACTCGTCTTCCACCAATTCTTTGACGGACTTAGACCAACCTTGCTAGCTAGACTTCCTTCCCATCCCCGTCGGACTACTTCCCGTTGTTTGCCAACAATAGATGCATACCCTTGTGAGTTGGTATTCTTGAATGAAATGCTTGACTTTTGTTATTAATTTTTCGAGTAAAGGGTCAGTTTGGTCCTCGAAGTTGCAAAAAAGGGGTCAAATAAGTCCTTATATAGAAGATTCTGTCCGGACGTGCCATTTGAGGTGGCTCCCGGTGGAATTTTTTGATGAAATTGTTTGAGCATCTTATTCATTAAGTCTAGTTTACTCATACCAAATTTCAGATAAAAATTCAATCGGGAAGACATTCAAATGAATTATTGAAAATAACTGTGCCGTTAAAAACGCTGTTATATTCAAGAATTCATTTGAATGTCTTCCCGATTGAATTTTTATCTGAAATTTGATATGAGTAAACTAGACTTAATGAATAAGATGCTCAAAAAATTTCATCAAAAAATTCCACCGGGAGCCAGCTCAAATGGCACGTCCGGACAGAATCTTCTATATAAGGACTTATTTGACCTCTTTTTTGCAACTTCGAGGACCAAACTGACTCTTATCCCTTAATTTTTCTAAAAAAAACATATTGCTCATTAAATTAATGGTTGTGTGGATAAATTAAATCTTGCATTAAATTTTTAGTTTATATGCTCAACTACTCATTAGCTAATAGCTATCTTTCTTAATAGATTTAATGATTTATGGTGTTTGTTTCAATGTTATTGTTACAACAAGTGGATTTAGAAAGGAAATTAAATAAAAGAATTTAAATGAAAAATTGGTGTCAGGAAGGTGATACAGGTGCTTGATCGCAGAATGATCACAGACCGATGAAGTTCTAGATATTGATTGAGGCGTGCATCGATTGAGTGTTGTGCATTGAACGATAGTTGGGGATATGTTTAATTAGGGTAAATTAGATATTTGATATAATTGTATTAATTAAAATTCAATTATGTGGCTGTAAATAATAATTTTGTGACTGCGTATAGAATTGTCCAAAATCGAACTGAAACCCGAAAAGCAACCCTTCCCCGGCCCAAATAATGTTCTCAATTCAGGTTTTTTCTTTTTAACCCGTCCAAATAAAACAATCCGGACCAAGACCGATAATTCGGGCTCATAAATAGGCCCTAAAATCCGGCCCGAAACGATAAAAACCCAAAACAATCAGGTCTAATATAAAATCAATATAATATACGAATATAACTTAAGAATAAATCCTAATATATGATTATAATCATGATGGATGAAAACATGACTTATTAACTTTTAGTGACTACGAATATGTTCAATTTGTATACCGTATGACCATGAAAATATATTTATAGTAATTTTTGTCACATTTTTCCCCATAAGTTATTTTCATAATATTTTTAATTAGAAAACCTATATTATTTATATGTATGCATCTTAAACAAATATTAAAATAATTATCTTCTTTGGATTTGAATTGTTGGTGATTTTGGAGGCTAATACTTGTGTTATTATATGCGGTTTGTTTTTTGATTAATTTTATTCAAAAATAGGTTTTAAAATATAAAAGAACAGTGAGATGATTTTACGTTCGGGCTTTAACCGGTCCAACCCGAACCCGGGCTACCTAAAACATGTCTCGGACCCAATATATTGGGCTTTGATACAATCTTTAATTTCATAACCCGATACTTTATGGGTAATTTTAGGTTTCGCAAAAACCCGACCAACACTGGACCAATCCAACCCCTAAAAAAGTGTGTAATAAAAAGCCCAACTTTGTGAGGAAAGTCAATTAAACTGTACATTAACTTTCATCAATTATGTATCTCTATATTATGTACGGAGTACTACGTATTTTTTATCTAAACCGATTTTTGACTGGTAATCCATGAGTCAGCAAGTAGCGCACAACCCACATAGCTTGACACATCAAAGGTATGGTGCCGTGCGTCATTTCTTCCATTTCTTTCTTTTTTTCCTTTCTCTTTCCCCATTTCCCAGCTCAATCTTCTTCCGCGCGCCACGCTTGAATAAGGCGAGCCTGTAACACAAAACCCGACTTGCCCCATAATTTTGTTTTCTCTTAGATTTTTGTCTTTATATATTGTGATCTCTCTTTTGTTCCTCATTTTCTTTTTCTTCGTCTCTTTGCCCCCCCCCCTCCTTCCTTTATTTTCTCTTTGCTTTAGTCTTATTATTATATTAGCAGTAGTAGTGTGACAACACTAAAGTCGGTGTGTGCCTCAAAATAAATTCAATACTTGCACTTGTACCGTAGTATAGCGTAGCAAGGATCGTATCCGCAGAGAAAGATTTCTCTTTTATGAAGTAGTAACGGGGGGGGGTTAAGATTGATTTGATTTAATTGATTTTAACACTAAGATGAATGACTTATATGGTTTAATAAAATGGAGATTGAGACTCGGTTTTGCTTATATCCACTTAATGAAATGTTTGTCGATCCCGGTTATATCTTTAACTATCTTCCTCTCGAACACTCAATCATGGAGTATCTCCAATTCATCGAGGGTAGTTATTAATAACGAGACACGCTCATTAATAAAACTTACTATCAAGTCAATATAGAACAAGTGTTGTATATCGACCCGATAATAGCAATAAAACTTAAGATGTAATCGATTGAGATTGATAACCTCAACACAAGCGGTTTATTGATTTAACCAATATAATTAATTCTTTTAGATTATTAACCATGAGACACATGCATTAATAATCAAAGTTTACTGCCATGAAAGGACCGAATGATTAACAAGCATATTCGTCGATCGATTCTAGTAATAATTAATATATGAAACAAAACAAGTTAATCCTTTACGTAATGCTCAAACATTAATATGGATATAAAATATATAGAAATGTAATTAATATTTAAGGAAGATGATTAAAGAAAATGATTCACAACTTACAAATCATAAGCTTCATCGTAGCAAACCAAAATAGAAGGGTTTAGCTCATCATTTGGATACTAAACATGCTAGAAAGTATAAAAGAAATACTTGTCTAAACTGAGTTTAGAAGTATACGAGAATTGGTGAATTGAATGTAAAGGAAAAGAAATGTATTTATAGGTGTTTAATTTGGAGGTCGCAAGGTTGTTTACCTGATCGGGTATTTAGGATACCCGGTCGGATACCTAGCAGTTTCCCAAAAGCTGTAAAAATCACACATACCCGACTGGGTATGTCGATCTACCCAATCGAGTATGAGACCAAATCTTCAAGTATACTCAGCCACAATCATTTATACTCCGAATTTGATTTTGATATACAAATTCGGTCAATACGCGATCGGGTATTGCATATACCCGACTAGGTATATGAACATTTTTTCATATCCTTGTCTAATCTTGTTCCTTTGCACATCCTTTGATATTTGAGATCCATTCTTTGAGCCTTTGAATGATTTTGACTTTATCCTAAACTCGGATTAATCCTAATCTAAACAAATTACAAAACAAACTAAAGCATTACACCAAAAGTGTGTAATTTGCAAACTAACGAACAACAAAACTAATAAAAATGCAAAATATACAATTGGAAATTACAAGAATATCATAATGGCAGCTATAATTATATATAAGTATCACTATAATCATAATTATGCCTATAATGGTAATTTCACTTATATATGTATAATTATAAAATTCGTAGGGTAAAAATGTACTTCGTATATTTTTATGCACATTTTCCAAAAAAAAATAATACCGACAAGTTTGTTAGATAAGCGAAAGAATAAACGGTGTGAAAAGTCAACTTTTAAAAATAATAAACATTTTGTGCCCAGGATAACTTTTTATTTGTTTGTGAACACCTACTACTGTCTATGTGAAAGTTATGATCGATTTTTTATCTATGACCTGACTCTAGTGACAGAAATGTAAGCGTGACTGATTTTAAAAATGGTGGGAAATAAAGTAAATACTCCAAATTAATGGGATGTGAAATAAGTAAGAACTTTTAAAAATGGTGGGAAATAAATTAAATACTCCAAATTAATGAGATGTGAAATAAGTACTCCGAACTTGCTTATGTAATACTACACACACATGTGCGCGCACACACATATATCCTGAACTTTCGATAAAGAGTTATTTTTGCACGATGATTGTATGTTTTTTATAAACACAAATGTATTGGAATAATTGCATAGTTTAAAACACACTAAACTTTGTTGAAATGCAATTAACATTCTCAATTTCATTTGTGGAATATATAATGTTACATTCGGTACAACTTAATTTTAATGGCATCATCATAAATATTTTGTGTACTTTAAATTACGTACTTGATACCTTAAAATTATATTTGTGAAAAAACTATATATTCATGGTGCTGATATAATTTTTATATATAATTGCGCTATATATATTACAAGTACAAATTCGATATACTTTCTCACACCTTTTCAAAATTTGATATATTTAAATTATTTTATCCTTAAAATGCGCATGAATTTGTATAACTTTTTTTTACTGGTGTATAAAGTTATAATATTACTCGCGTCAAAGCACTGAAGAGTAACGATGTTTGATGAAAGAGTTAAGTGATAAATCTATAAATTAAACAGGATCAAAGTCATTAATTGCGTAGGCCCCAAATTGATCTTACACGTTCTAATGACCTAGCAAACATAAGAATCCAGATTAGTTACACCAGTTCCCAATTAGTACGTGGAGAGCTGATCAGGTCCAGCCGGAGGGACGGGGAGCCTCCGTCCGAACTCCGTCGTTTGGGGCGGTTCCCGGTGGAATTTTTTGATGAAATTTTTTGAGCATGTTCCTCATCAAGTCTAGTTTGTCCATACCAAATTTCAGCTCAAAATTCGACCGGGAAGGTCGTCAAATGATTTTTACAAGTTAACTGGTCCGGAAAATACATATTCCGGACCAGTAAACTTGCAAAAATCATTTGACGACCTTCCCGGTCGAATTTTGAGCTGAAATTTGGTATGGACAAACTAGACTTGATGAGGAACATGCTCAAAAAATTTCATCAAAAACTTCCACCGGGAACCGCCCCAAACGGCGGAGTTCGGACGGCGGCTTCGGTCCCTCCGGAGGGACCTGATCTTTTCCGTTAGTACGTGTTTAGTCCGAACGAGGAAACTACTATCCCGTGCGTGTGTAGCACGTAAGTTTCTTATTGGTCCAACAAAAGGCTATAATAGTACACACAAACCTTACGCGCTAACTCAGCTTCGTACATAAGCCTCCCCAAATTTCACAATTTCAAATCCCATAAACCCTTCGTACGAATTCCATACATTATGTTCGCTAATCACGAAAGCCAGCCGTTCATTCGCGCCAACTCGTCGGCTGGAGCGGCGGTCCACGGCGGAGGATTGGAAGAAGATGCGGCGGCTTCTCCGACCGGGTGCGGCTGTTCGGCGCTGTTCTGCGGACAGCCGTGGTGCCGGAGACAGGCGGCGCAGACGACTGGGGAGCCGCCGCAGCTTTTGGGGAGGAAAAAGTGGAATGATTTGTTGAGGAAAGTGGGGAGAGCTTTCCCTCTTAAGATGAAGCGTGATCAGAAGGGACAGTTCATATACGACGCGCGCAGCTATGCTCTCAATTTCGATAGCGGCGCGGCGGCGGGCGACGAGGGGCTTTTGCGTAATTTCTCGTCCAGGTATGCTGCCCCTCCGGCCGGTCAACGATGGGAGGCGGGAATATTATGATAAGGGCAGATTTGTCAATATGACTCGGGATGCTTCGTGATTCTTTCGTTTTTGAAAAATGCTTTGTAATCTATATTGGGAGGATTGATTAGTTTCTCCTTTCACTGATTAGTGACACGATTTATAGCTTTGATTAGTATATTAATCCATATCAATTTTTTCCCTGGAACAAAGGTAAACATCTATCAACTGAATATCATGACCAATTATTACATATACCTTTCTTGTTCAATTGTGAATTTTTCAGATAATGTAAGTTTTATGTATCGGTAAGTATATAGATTAACATAACCAAATTAAATTTTCATTCGTTCACGACATAATTATAGATTTTTGTGATTCATTTGTGGAGACAGAGTTTTAGTCCATCTAATCATTGGGCATCTAACAATAGTACTATTTTGAGTCTATTTGATACTCCGTAATTTTTATTTATTAATTTAAATATATGTTTAATTAGTGACTTTACCTTAAAAAAACGTATATTTTGTATCACTTGGATAGTTATGTATTTTATGTCCATACCTAAGAGCATCTTCAATGCTACAATGTGCACGGTGCACATGTGGCATGAGAGATATAGACACAAAAAATTGATTTTATGACATTTATCTCTCCTTTCCATGATATGGTCTTATGTGTTTTTGGTAAGTTTTTGTCTGCAATGTCAACCACAATGTCTACATCTAGACATTGTGCTTGACATTGTGAAGAAAAACTTACTAAAATGATGTAATATCCTTCAAATAAGAATATATATTCTATTTATTGTTTTTTAATTGTCTTCTAAGCTTCTCACTTTCTTTATTGTTTTTTAATTGTCGAGAGAGAGGTAATATAATAATATATCATTTTTAACAAAGTTAATCCGATCTCTATATATAACACAATTTTACAACTATTTAGATGGTCCTTGCATAAAATAACTTGTTTTCATTCGTGTGGTGCACATGATGCACGTAATACACAAGTATATAAACGTCAATATATAAACTCGAATTTAAATCATACTACCTCGTTTCATTTTATTTGTCCTACTTTCACCACAAGAAAATTGCCTTATACGACAAACAATTTGCGACCGACACCAAATATGGTCGTAATATGTATGTTAATGGCGACTGTTTTTTATATGGTTGCAAATATATGAAAACCGATTTTATTTTTGGGACATTCCCTATCTCCTTTATTTCGGTCGCTAAAACTGCTTGCTATATATTGACCAAGGATGGATTTAGGGGGGGCGAAGGGGCGACCGCCCCCCTTAGACATTCAATTTTTTTTACCATATATGTAATATTTTCATAAAACTTTCATAATTTAATTAGATTCACCCCTCTTAGCTTTTAATTTTCAAAATTAATATATATAGTCTTACATAATGTAATACTTAATTGGAGATTTAAAAGAAGAAACATCTAAAATAATTTACATAACTTAAACAAATAAACAATAGAGTAACTCGTTATTTAAGATTTAGGATACTTATTATATAAGAATTCCTAGTTTTGTAATGTTTAATTATCTTTATTAGATAACAAGTACTGAATTTCGTAAAACATATATCAAACAATATTAAATACCAGACACACTAATTACACAATTTTTAGATCACGTGAAATGAATCCAAAATATAAATATTTATAGACATTAGATTACATAATTCATTTACTTCTTACTTTCTAAAAATAATTTATTGCATGGATAATAAACTCTAAATTATTATAGAATTAATAAAAATATTAAAATATAATATGCACCATATATATATATATATATGTGTGTGTGTGTGTGGTGCATATTATTCTAAAAATAACAATCTCATACATATTAGTATACTACTATTGTAATATTAAGAAAACTTCCCATGAGTCATGACTCACGAACACCCTCCTTGGTGGACAAAAATTACAATTCAATAACCGATTCATGAGGTTAAACAATGTAGAAGTTATTAAAAATGTATTGGTTGATGTCTTTGTCATCGCCTAAACTTAGAATGTAATAGATTTAAATGTCGTTCAGGATGTGCATGAATTAATATCATTTTTTGAATAAAAATAGCCCTACAGTAGCAAAAAAATTTCGCCCCGCTATACTAGGGAAAAAAAATTCACCCCGCTACACTAACAAAAAAAATTCACCGCCTACACTAACGAAAAATTTCGCCCCCCTTGACTTAGAATCCTGGATCCGTCCCTGCTATTGACAACGCTATATGCGGTCGCTAAAACAGTTTGCTATTGAATTGGCAACGCTTTATGCGGTTGCAAAAGCTTTTAGCGACCAATCTGTTCACTAATTTATCATTTGGGACCAGGGGCGGACCCAGGAAATTTATGTTGGGGGGTTTCAAAATATTTTTGGGGGGTGAAAATTATTTTTTGAGGAGTGAAAATTATTTTTATTATATATATACACTAAAAATAAATTTTGTTGGAGGGGCGGTAGTCCCCCTGGGTCTGTACTACGGTCCGCCCCTGTTTGCGACGATGCCAATAACGGCTGTCACGTGACCACTTTTTTCGGTCTCAATTACCGATTAGCAATCAATTTTTAGGTTTTTACGCCTAGTTTTCCCTTCGCAAACAGGGCATTTTCTTGGAATGTTTGGTTTGGCACAACTATTTACAAAATGGTTTAAATATAGGTCACATATTTTTTCCAAAAAAAAACGTGATACTTATTTTGGAGAATAGCAAAAAATAAACATTAGTAGAATCTTAATAATAAGCACACAAATTGGAAGACTTGTACCACGTTTTGTAGCTTTTTGGATTCCCTTCCTCTTCACATATAATGAAATTCAAGCCAAGCCAACTTTTATTATGGAAACTGCAACATAAAATTATTCATTTGTAAGATCAGAATATGTCAAGATCAGAATAAAAACTCATAATTTGCGGTGATTATGCTCGTTGACACTACAGACAAACTGAGACAAACATCTAGTTTGGCGGAACTAGCTAGAACAAATTTTAAAGGACTAAAAGTATGTCAAAAATTAAAACAACTAAATTGTAATAAAAGTATGAAAACTATAATATGTGAAAATACTTATATTCAGCTACTATTAGTCCTTAGAAAAAGAAATATATTGAAACAATATACTACCTCCGTCCCGGTAGACTTTGTCAAGTGCAAAGTAGGTGAGAAATAAGAATAGTAAAAACTGTGTGGTTGAAATTTGTGCAGAGGAGAGAGAAATGTGAAGAACCACAAATTAGTTGTTTTAATAAGAAAGTGGTAAAATTTTTTGGGACAATAAAAAAGGGAAAGTTGGCAAAGTCCAATGGGACGGAGGGAGTATGATTTATGATGTGTTCAAAGCGTTGCAAAATGGCTTCATTTTTAATACAAAATCGCATTGTAACAAATAAGCTACATAATACAGGATATTTGGCATACACATTAAATCGGCTTACAAATCATTATTATCATGTACATTCACTCCATTTTTATTTAGTCATTATTAGGATGTTTTCTTTTGGACTGAAATTTACTGGTTTGGTCTGGTCTGTTTAAGTCTGGTTTGGTTTGGTCTGGTCTTGTCTGAACTGGTCTGGTCTCTGTGTATTTTATAACTACGGAAGTCTGGTTTGGTCTGGTCTGTTTAAGTCTGGTCTGGTCTGGTCTGTTTAAGTCTGGTCTGGTCTGGGACTGAAAACAATCCAAAAGAAAACATCCTTACTAGACATATTAGTTAATTGAGTAATTTTGTAGTCATATACTCATTACTCATATTGTGATATTGAATAGTTCTATGTACTCAGTACGAATAATTTGTCTATAAGGATGATAACTTGATAAGCAAATATTGAAGTTAGTAGATTGCTACACAAATTATTAGTGAATCTGATGAAATTAGTGAAATTTTCATTGAAATGCATGGCTAAATGTGTTGAATCTGCTAAAAGCTGAAAAAGTTGCATTCGAAATATATTTCACTTTTGAAATTCCTTGTTACGTGATACGGAGTATTTAGTTTTTAATTGCTTCATCACTTAAGCAAACAATAATGTCTGGATTAAACTTTATTTTACTTTTAAACTTCACCAGCAACATCGAATCAGCCATCCATGCCTTCTCCAAACCAAATTTTCTATGGAACACGAGCAGTGGAATATCGGACCCTGGGCGCAGTCAGATTACTACTTTATACAGTTATAACTACCTTCTAATTCTAATGACATGTGTGATCAATTAATAACAATGTTCTAAAAGGCGCTGGGCGCTAGTCGGGCGTCAGTCCAACGCCTAGCGCCTAGGCGGCTAGGCGGGCGCCTAGTCGGGGATTAGTCGGAAACATAAAAATTGCATTTTTATCTATATTTTGCATAAATATGGTAAGTAATATGGTATTTTTGTGTGTATAAAATACATATATACATATACATTAAGAAACATGAATGATAGAATTATCACATTTAATCATACGTGGTATATGATAACTAATCACTTAACTTCATTATGTTATAAATATAAATAATGATAAAATTTAGGTATATATACAAACTATATAGTTTTATCTTAATTTACAATTTCATTTCTTTATATCCATTGCTAAAGCTAAAATACGTATATCGCTTAGAAAATTTAAACTAAAAAGTGAAGTAATGTTTAGTGAATCTAGACGGCCTAGGCGGCCGATTAGGCGCTCTAGGCGGGCAACTAGGCACCATAGGCGGCTGACTAATTCACCTAGACGGCAAACCAATTAGTCGGAGCGCCTAGACGAAAATCGGGGCGCCCGACCACCGCCTAGCGCCTAGGCGGGGACTAGTCGGGCGCCTAGAACGATTTTTAGAACAGAGATTAATAATGATAATAATGTAATTAAGGAGTTTGACACAATATTTAAATCATGATATGATCGTGTGCATAATTATGTTCCGTAGTGAATTAACTCGGCACCCATGAGTGATTATCAATATTCACAAACTTTAAGAACTAATTATAATTCTAAATATATAAGAAGTACAAACACGCTAGGGTGACTCTCATACTTAGGAACCCCAAAGAGTATGTATGTATCAAACATCTAGCTTCTATAAGCCAAATGGAGTGCTTAGTCAAGGGAGGTATAGCTATAGCTGCATTCAATTTGGGTTCCGGGTAACCGATCCCACGAATTTTGGAACCGAACCGAAATATTGGTTACTCAAATTATCACACCCAAAATCAAACCGTTCAAGACTGGGTGCCAATTTATTGGGAACCAATTTTTCAGGTTGGTTTGTCAAAAATCGAAACAAACCAATTATTTTCAATAAGAAACATAAATTTGAACTAGTATTTGATGCATTAAGGCCAATATATCTGGCTATTAGAATATTGAGCCCATCAAAGGCCAATCTAATACTAAATGACAGGAATACTTGACTTAAATTACTAATCACAGCCTTAAATTTGAGCAAGGTACTGGGACGAAGTAGTATATATAGGAGAGAAAAGGTTGAAAACAAAAATGATGAAACAAAATGGCACTGGTGAGAATCAAACCAATGATGCCTCAGCACGGTAATGCTCTGGGCGACCAACACAATAACGCTTCCAATACGATTATGTTGCTCTCAAATATATATTGTACTGTGAGTTGGTATTGGTCCACCTCTGTTGTACTTGGCTCGCCTCATTAATATGTTGGTCTCCTAATTAATGAGTCTGGCCCAACTCCTTTTGCCTACCCGACCAAGCCCATTCGTCTCCCCTTGTCTTTATCCAGCCCATGACTCATTGTGGCCCTTCTCTTATATTGTCCCGTTCCTTCTGGAATCTCCTATTTGTGCGACCCTTCCCTCTCTCTTAGCGATGAGAAGCCTAGACTGTTACCCTAGTTCTAGAGTGAGAGAGTGCCGGTTGAACTGTAGGCTTAGCTCCGGCTATCCTCCGGTGAGACCCTAGGGGTTCCCTTCTGTGGGCTTCACTCTGAGCTGGTATTTGGGGGTTCTTCTCCGGTGGGTTCTTTGGGGTCTGGTCTGGGAGGGGTTTGGGCTCCAAAACTGAGTGTTTGAGACTGTTGCCCTTTCGGTTTCCCTTGTTGACTCCTTGGTGGTGAATGGTGAGCTAGCTCTTGGGGCTATGGTGATTGAGGTCTGAGCCGGTCCAGTAACTCTACAGTGGTATCAAAGCTGGAAGCTGCCTCTTCTCACCAACGCCGGAGACTCGCCGGAAGCACTTCCCACACCTGGTAACGCCTCAGCTTCCCCTCGCGATTGGTAAGTCGAGTTGTCTGATCTAGACACTCGCTCAGGTATAACCTCTAAATCCCTATCTTGGGCTACCGGAGTGCCACCGACATCTATGCTGCATGGGTAGATCTTAAACCCTAGGTTTTGGATCTTCCGGTTAGAAACCCTAGATTTTCCGTTGCATGTGCAGATTCGGTATAGACCAATCTGCAGAAACCCTAGGTCTGTTGAACTCATGCATAGGTGGTGTCAATCTGTGTCGAACTTGACCCACCATTCTCTGTGTGATTGCCTGAGCACCTTTGTGGTTATTACTTGTTTTGGGCCTCTATTGTTTGTGACTTCCATCTGTTTCCAGTTCACTTCTTTACCCATGTTGTTGGTTTCTGACCCATTGTAATACTGTGACTGTAAAACTCTAGTGGGCTAAGGCACTTGAGGTTAGGGCTAGGGGATTCCCTGCCAGCCACCTCAGTGGCCCCGGATCTGCGTGGTCCCTTAGTCCGCAGCCTAACCCTCTAGGGCTCAGTCTCCGCATTACAGTTGTCTTATTAACTGTGTAGGTTTGTTGTTTACCATGACTTCTAACATGTATGGTATGCTTCCCTTTAATGGTAAATCTGACTTTGATATTTGGAAACAAAAGATAAAATGTGTCCTTATCCAACAAAAGGTGTATAGAGCTGTCACTGGTCAGTTTTTAGAATCTGAGGATAAGTCTAAACAAACTGAGATGAATGAAACTGCCTGTTCCACCATATATCTAAACTTGTCTGACTCTGTCCTTAGAAACGTAGGAATCCTTGAGTCTGCCAAAGCCCTCTGGGATAAACTTGAGTCCACTTACACTGATACTTCTCTTCCTGGTAAACTGTTCTTATTGGAAAAATTTTTTAGGTTCAGACTTGACCTAAGTAAAGACATTGAAGAAAACCTAGATGTTTTTCAAAAACTGATCCAGAACATAAAACAAGCTGGGGATAAACATATTGATGATTATACCCCTATTGTACTTCTTAATGCCATTCCTGATTCCTATAATGATATTAAGTCAGCCATTAAATATGGGAGGGATGATATAACCCTTGATATTGTAATTAATGGCCTAAAAAGCAAAGAGCTTGACTTAAGACACTCTAGGGGTCACAATAATCACTCTAAGGACTCTGGTGAAGCCTTTTTTGTTAGGGGCAGATCCAAGAGTAGGTCTAGGTACCCTAGAAAAGAAAATCAGGACAAGAACAGTAGACAGCTAGGTAAGAAAAGGTATAAGTCCAAGAAAAGAGTTTGTTACAACTATGGTAACCCAGGTCATTTTATAAATGATTGTACCCAACCTAAAAGAAATGAACAGGCCAACTCTGTAACCAATAAAGAAATGAGTGATGAAGTGTTCATGGTCTGTGATCAAGCCAACTCTGTCCTAAGCAACCTAACTGAATTTGAATGGTTAATTGATTCAGGGTGTACCTACCACATGACTCCTTTTAGAAATATGTTTACTTCTTATAGTACATGTGAGTCTGGTCATGTGTCCTTAGCTGACAATAAGAAGTGCAAGGTTCATGGTATGGGTGACATAAGTCTTAAATTTGAGAATGGAACTGTTTTCAAATTGAAAAATGTTAGGCATGTCCCTGATCTTAGGCACAATCTACTTTCTGTTTCTGCCTTTGAAGAGTGTGGTCTTGAGGGAAAATGGGGGAATGAGTGCATGAAAATCCTGAAAAACTCTTTGGTTTTGTTCAAAGCTTTAAAAGAAAATAGCCTATATGTGGTTCATGCTAAACCATTTTCTGAAAATGCTAATACTGTACTCTCTGACAAGTCTGTGCTCTGGCACCAAAGGCTTGGACATATGAGTAATAAAGGATTAAATGTTTTGCAAAAATCAGGCTGTTTTGGAAATGACTTGGTGTCACCTATACCATTCTGTGAAGGTTGTGTCTTAGGTAAACAACATAGGGTCCAGTTTCCTACCTCTAGCTATCCTAATGAGCCTAAGTCTAAAGCTGTCCTCGACTACATACATGCAGATGTGTGGGGTCCTTCCAGTGTCCCTACCCATGGGGGTAGGAGGTATTTTCTGTCCATAATTGATGATTTTTCTAGAAAAGTTTGGATCTGCTTGTTAGAACATAAATCTGAGGTGTATGTCAAGTTTAAAGAATGGAAAATTATGGTAGAAAATCAAACTGGATGTAAGGTTAAAACCCTTAGAACAGACAATGGATTAGAATTCTGCAATAAGGACATGGATAGGTTGTGTACCGAGTGTGGGATTAGGAGACACAAAACTGTGCCCTACACTCCCCAACAAAATGGTTTGGCTGAGAGAATGAATAGGACCCTCCTTGACAAAGTCAGAAGTATGCTTGCTACTTCTGGTCTCCCCAAGAAGTTTTGGGGAGAAGCTGTTAATACAGCCACCTACTTGATCAATAGGTCTCCTTCTGTACCCTTAGATGGTAAATGCCCTGAGTTTGTCTTCTCCAAGAAACCCCTTGACCTGTCTAACTTAAAGGTGTTTGGGTGTGCTGCCTATGTACATCAACAAACTGACAAGTTGGAACCTAGATCTAAAAAGTGTATTTTCTTAGGTTACCCTGAAGGGGTAAAAGGGTATAGGATCTGGGATAGGAGTCAGATTGGTTTTAAGGTCATAATAAGTAGAAATGTTGTGTTCAATGAATTTGATTTCCCCTGCTTAGTGAAAAATGTGACTGAACCTGATCTGAGCCCTGAAGTCACCACTCCCAGTGAGGTGGAGCCTACTCAGACTACCTCTAACCCTCTGGTTAATGAATCTGGATCACCTGATTCTCCTGGCCTGACCAACACTATGCTTGACACCCCCTCTACCTACAGTGAGGTGGAGCAGCCTACTGAGTCTAACAACAATAATGAGAATGTGCATGATGAATTTGCAGGTGATAACTCTACTGATAACAATGATTTTCATGAAACTTATTCTGAAAACTTGAATCTTGAAAATTATCAGTTAGCTAGAGACAGAACTAGGAGAAACATAAGGAAAATTTCTGATAGTATGACTGATTATGCTTTTCATCTGTATGATACTTCCTTGTTTGCTTTCTCTGTTTTTGAAACTCTTGATTTAAATGAACCTAGAACCTACCAGGAAGCCCTTGCATCTAGAGAATCTAAAAACTGGCTTAGTGCTATGCAAAGTGAAATAGATTCCCTTAAGTTGAATAAGACTTGGACCCTAGTTCCTAGGACTCCTAACTGTTCTGTTGTTGAGTGCAAATGGCTTTTCAAAGTTAAAGAGGAACCTAATAATGTTAGGTTTAAGGCTAGGTTAGTTGCCAAAGGTTTCACTCAAAAGGAAGGGATAGACTATGCTGAAGTTTTTGCCCCTGTAGTAAAATTTACTACAATTAGGATGATGCTTGCTTTAGTTGCCCATAATGACTGGGAAATGAAGCAGATGGATGTTACCACTGCCTTTCTACATGGAGAATTGGATAAGCAGATTTTTATGACCCAACCTGAGGGTTTTGTTGACCCTAAGTACCCTAGGCATGTTTGTCTTCTTAAGAAGGCTCTCTATGGCCTTAAACAGTCTCCTAGGCAGTGGAACATTAAATTTGACCAGCGCATGTCCTCCCTAAGTTTCAAAAGGTCTGATTCTGATCCTTGCTTGTATTTTAAGAATACTGATTCTGTACTTGTTTTCTTGTTGATCTATGTGGATGATATGCTTATTATCAGCCCCTCTGTGAATGTAACACCGTCCCCAAATATATTTACTTCTAGGTAAATAATGTATTGAACCTTATTAAAGAATTAATGAATTTACGAAGTTGTAAATTTTTGTTATTTCTTTCGCACGAAAAAATAAATTGCACGTGGGACCCACACCGGGAGCGGGGGGCCGCCCGACACTCCCGAGACCACATATTTTATTCATCTTGGTCAAGATAATAGTTATATAGTGGTGGACATTTCATTTGAGTCGTGGAAAGGCGCAGAGTTGACCGATTGGGGAAGAAGAGACCCAATTACCGGTACCGACAATTTAACAGATAACAGCCCGAAAATGAATTTCGGAGGCTTATAAATTAAAGTTGGGGAATGTACATTCATTATACATGTCATAATGAGTAAGAGCACATAATATATTTTATTTGAACCGATAAAATAAAATATATTTAAAGCAGTCCGAAAAATACAACTTTCGGGACAAATTGTACACTTCGGGACAAAAAGGGTTGACCTCCCACATGAATGGGGGCCAACCCACGATTTTTGCCACTCAAATTGAGGGCTGGGTCGGTTGGCATAGAGAGGAGAAACATGGGGGGATGGTGATGTGATCCTTTTAGCATCAAACAAAGAGGAGGTGGCCCCATCCACACTCATTTGCTCTATGAGACAAATGAGTATACCTCACCCCTTCCCCTCCCTCATTTTCGGCCAAGGAGAACCAGGGAGAGCAAGAAAATCCACCCAACCTCCTTCCTCCATTGTTGAAGAAAGCTCATCAAAGAGGAATCACCCAAAAAGGAGCTAAAGTGCTAAAAGTGTGAAATAATTAAGGTAATGACCTTATTATAACTTTTCTTTATTTTTTCTTCTACCATATGAGATACATGTCATGAGGAGAACCCTTAAGAGAGTTCTACATGTTATAAGTATGGATTTATGGGATGGAAAGTGACTCTATGTCCAAGGACGGGCTTAGAGGCCAAAACGACCGGTTCACCGGAAAATAACCTTTTTGAGGTTATTTGTATTAATATGGGTTTTATGATTATAAAACCTTGTTAGGGACTTGTGAAAGGTATTTCAAGTGATTTCACAAAGTCGGAAAAGTCGCCGGAGTTGTCGCCGGAGTTGACCAAAAGTCGCCGGAATTTCACCGGAGTTCAACCAAGAGGGGTAGAACTTCATAACGCTAGTTCAAGGTGAGTGGACGGCTTAATATCTTATAACTTTTGGGTTAATTATAAGATTACCTAAATAAATGTTATATGAATTCATAATGATGTTTAAAAGATATTTAAACATGTGATTAGCCAATAGGGTTAAGTTTGTATGAAAGAAATAGATTGTTTATGCATAGAATATGATATGGAGAATTATATAAAATGCATATTTGCTTGAAGTGTATTAGAAGCACAAATGAATATTTTAACTTAATTATGTGATGATTAAGTTGATTTGTACAAGGTTTGTAATGGCGGTCAACGACCACGTGACCGGTGGATAAGGGATTAATTAATACCGGTCGATATTAATTAATTGAACATTTACATAATTGCATGGCTTTGCATGGAATGTGATACATAAGTTTTATGTATTGAATTAGTTATGAATGGCTAAATATGATATAGACCCTATCTAGTGTGATATGTGGTAAGTCATAGGTCGGGTGGAGTACCCAAGGATCGGGCGGTTATCCTCAAAACTCGGTTATATAGGGTGGAGTACCCAAGGATCGGGCGGTTATCCTCAAAACTCGGTTATATAGGGTGGAGTACCCAAGGATCGGGCGGTTATCCTCAAAACTCGGTTATATAGGGTGGAGTACCCAAGGATCGGGCGGTTATCCTCAAAACTCAATTATAGGGTGGAGTACCCAAGGATCGGGCGTGTATCCTCAAAACTCATAGATTACATTTAATGATCTAGGACCGGGCGGTGTCCTTATGATGATTTATTTGAACAAGGAGGAGTTCTATACACTCATAGGTATATGGGTGGGTTGGGATTTAAGTCAAGGATATTGGCTACTATTATTTTCCCAAATAAACAATGACCTACGGGTCGGGTATTTCCAAGTGTATGTATACTAATATGTATTTCAAACTTGGGGGAAAGACTATACGTATATGTATCATCCTATGTTTGGGTCTTATACTTGAAACGCTAGTTATTCTATATTTAGCCTGCTACTCGCTCGGTACTTGTACTGACCCCTTCGGGGGCCCCCACCATTTTCAGGTTGAAGCTAGGGCTTGCTACCTGCACCTTTCTACGGGTGACATCAAGTCAAGGAAGACGTGGTTCGTGCTTCCTCATTTCCTTTCAAATGACTAAACATTGCTCATGGATATTTTTATTTGTTATAAACTACTTTTGGGGCTTGCATGCCCATGTTGTTGGCCGGTTGTGGCTTATGACTTACCGTTGAATATTTCCGCTATTCATTGGTTTAAGTGTGATGTTGTTATGTATGTTTACTACTGAGTATGGATGGTTTATATTCTCGAACGCCTTGTGTAATTAAGTGAGGTTGACTCGCGGGTGACGTCACTTGATTATACGGCGGTTGTACACGCGCTTGGATTGCGGTCTGGGGCGTGACAATTAAGTGGTATCAGAGCCATCTCAGTTCTAAACTATATAATCAACCTCTCACATGAGATTTTACGAAAGAGTTTTTACCGAAAAAACCATGAGCATTGGATTTTGACGTTTATGGGACTATTGGAGCTTAAGTTGCAAGGCCTCTAATTGTTAAGACGGTACCCTTAACAATTGGTATGGTAGTGACTTGGGCCAATACGTGTCTGTAACGTCCTTCCGTCAATTGACATTTATAGGAGTCTAATGACTCATCCATATTTCTTTCAGAAATGGAGGGCAGGCGAATGGCAACCAGGAACAATCCGAGAGGGCGGGCGCCGGTAGCGTCCCAAAGGGGAAGCCGGGCTGCATCTCGGGGTTCAAGAGGAGGCCGTGGAGGCCGTGGGAGCCGTGGAGGTCATCAAGCTCAAACTGTGAGTGATGGCCATGTAAGCTCGGTGTATGAAACCAACACCGAGGACTATGACTCAACCTACGTTCCAGAAACGGAGCATGAGGAGACCCCGTATAATGGGGGGGATACATACACCGATGATGACGATGAGAGTGATGCCCGGTTCGCCCAAATGGGTGAATTACTTGAGTGGTATCAGAAAGAGAAACTGAGGAGAGACCTTAGGCGCCAAGCGAGGCGTGGCTCTCGTGGAGGTTCGGGTCAAGGAAGCCGGGGAGCTTCCGTGGCCACCCCAGCGGCGTCACAAGGTGGGCGTGAAGGGGGTTTTGTTGTGAGAATCTCCAAGTACCTCAAGGAGGCTAGGGCCTTGGGGTGTAGGTCCTTTGACGGCACCGGTGACATTACCGTTGCCGCCGATTGGATCAAGAAAGTGAAGGATGCATCGAGAGACATGCAGATTACTCCGGACGTGAAGCTAACTGTCGCTTCACGGCTACTTGAGGGGATGGCTTCTACATGGTGGGAAGGTGTAGAAGGGAAATACCGTGGGGACATCTCATGGGAAAATTTTGAGCAAGAATTTTATGCTCAATACTACTCCGATTTCGAGGTTAATGTGAAGAGGAGGGAGTACACCAACCTCAAGCAGAAAGAGGGTTGCACGGTTAAGCAACTGGAGCAAGAATTTAGGACCTTGGCTAGGTTCTTGCCGGAGTATGCGATCGATGAGGACCGCATGACTGAGCACTTTTGGGATGCCTTACTCTTGGACATCCGAGATCGTGCCACGTATTCCCGCCTCATGACCTTTAGTGAGGTGGTAGAGCAGGGCATGCTTGGAGAGGCCCAGTGGAATGAGAGGAAAGCAAGGGACGCTGAAGAGGCGAAGAAGAGGAAATGGAATAATTCGGGGCCACCCGACCAATCTCGAAGGAACAACCACGGTGGTGGCGGTGGTTCATTCAAGGCGCCGGCTCCACCGGCAAAGAAGAATAGGGATGCGAGGTGGCACGGACCTAGGCCACAGAACTCGGGGCCACCTAGATGTCCCAATTGCTCAAAACAACACTTTGGAAAGTGCAATGAACCACCGAGGTGTTTTAAGTGCGGGAATGCGGGCCATATGAAGGCCAATTGCCCTCAATTGATGCAAGAGAGTGCCTCAGGAGCTGGGGGAGGGACCATGACGGGAAGAAACCGTGCGGGACCGTCAAACGGCGGTACGGGAAGAGGCGGTGCATCCACAAGCCATGCCGCATCCGTCAACCAAGGTGGGACCCAAGCACGAGTCTACGCGATGACCGAGGCGGATGCGCGAGCAAACCCGGACTCCGTTGCAGGTAATACACGTATTCCCATGTATTTCTAGACTTATTTTGATCATATACACCGTTGGGGGTTGAGTTCGGGCCACCCCGGGATCGAACGGAGCGAAATTGAGCAAAATCGGGCGAAATCGGGCTGATTTCTGCCAACGCACTTCAGGCTGGGCTGCACGCACGGCCGTGCGTTGCCCGTGCGTACCTCCGTGCGTTGGTGGCAGTAGCACCCCGGAGGAAATTCGCTGCACGCCCGGCCGTGCGTTGCCCGTGCGTACCTCCGTGCGTTGGTGGCAGTAGCACCCCGGAGGAAATTCGCTGCACGCCCGGCCGTGCGTTGCCCGTGCGTACCTCCGTGCGTTGGTGGCAGTAGCACCCCGGAGGGAACCGTTGCACGCCCGGCCGTGCGTTGCCCGTGCGTCCCTCCGTGCGTTGGGGGCAGTAGCCTCCATTGGTAAGACAAGGTACGCACGACCGTGCGTACCCCCTACGCACGCCGTGCGTGGACCCCTGGTACCTGAAACTTTATTTTTTCGCCCCGTTCTTCTACGTTTGGACCCCCGTTTGATCCCAAACATTAGTATGAACATAATAACATCTTAACGATGTGTAAAAACATTAGAAAATGTATCTTACATGGTGTATAAATGTAGGAACATTAAAGATCAATGGTAGGTGTGCGAGGATCCTCATCGATACCGGGGCACAACGCTCATTTGTGAGTGAGGCGTTCGCCGAGGGCCTTGACGTGCCATTGACACCTATGACGCAAACGTTGCTAGTCTCCACACCGTTAGGAGACGATGTGGAGAGAAATTATTACTATCCATCGTGTGAGGTGGAGGTGACGGGTCAACCCTTGACTTGTGATTTCGTACTTCTAAGCATGTTGGAGTTCGATGCAATCCTAGGAATGGATTGGCTTGAGAAGCACCATGCTCGAGTAGATTGCTACACCAAGGTGTTGGAGCTTGAGGATGGTCAAGGGAATATGCTACGTTTTGAAGGAGATCGGGGGAAGTCTAATGCTTGTATCATATCCGTGATGAGAGCACGCAAGATGATGAGGAAGGGATGCCACGCATACCTTGCTTACGTGGTAGATGATACGAAGAAAGAAGTCGACATCAAGGATGTTCGAGTCGTGTGCAAGTACCCGGACGTCTTTCCCAAGGACCTACCGGGGCTTCCACCCGATAGAGAGATTGAATTTGTAATCGAAGTGGAGCCGGGAACCAAACCCATTTCGATTCCTCCTTATCGAATGGCACCGGCCGAACTTCAAGAGTTGAAGGTCCAACTACAAGAACTATTGGACAACGGGTTCATCAGACCCAGTCATTCACCGTGGGGAGCACCCGTACTCTTCGTGAAGAAGAAAGATGGTACACTAAGAATGTGTATCGACTACCGACAGTTGAACAAGGTCACCATCAAGAACAGGTATCCTTTACCTAGGATTGATGACTTGTTTGATCAACTTCGAGGGGCCATAGTATTCTCAAAGATTGACTTGAGATCGGGGTATCATCAGTTGAAGATCAAGGAGAGTGACATACCTAAGAGTGCATTTCGCACTAGATATGGTCACTACGAGTTTCTTGTGATGTCATTTGGGTTAACCAATGCACCGGCAGCATTCATGGACTTGATGAACCGTGTGTTTAGTGAATACTTAGATCAATTTGTGATAGTATTCATTGATGACATCTTGATATACTCCAAGAGCGAGGAAGAGCACGAACACCATTTGAGACTTGTACTTGATCGGCTAAGGGAAAAGCAACTCTTCGCCAAGTTCTCCAAATGCGAATTTTGGCTCAAAGAGATTGGTTTCCTCGGTCATGTCATATCCGGTTCGGGTGTTGCTGTGGATAACGCCAAGATAAAAGCGATCATGGATTGGGAGAGACCCAGGAATGCGAAGGAGATACGTAGTTTCCTTGGCCTAGCGGGATACTATCGTAAATTTGTTGAGAAATTCTCCGTATTGGCGTCTCCATTAACGAAGCTCACAAAGAAAGGGGCCAAGTTCATATGGGACGATAAGTGCGAGAAGGGGTTCCTTGAATTGAAGAAACGACTTACCGAAGCACCAGTCCTGGCCCTACCCATACAGGGTATAGGGTACGACATTTACAGCGATGCTAGCATCCAAGGGCTTGGATGTGTACTAATGCAAAACGGTAAGGTGATTGCCTATGCTTCTAGGCAATTGAGGAAATACGAGGTGAACTACCCTACTCACGATCTAGAGTTGGGGGCGGTGGTGTTTGCATTGAAGATTTGGAGACATTATCTCTACGGGGAGACGTGTCACATTTATACTGACCATAAGAGCTTGAAGTATGTATTCACTCAGAAAGAGTTGAATATGAGGCAGAGGAGATGGATGGAGTTGATCAAGGACTATGACTTGATCATCGACTATCATCCCGGAAAGGCCAATGTAGTGGCCGACGCACTGAGCAGGAAGAGTACGTCAGGGACGCTACTCACATGTCTACAAGCATTGAGGGCACACGTGGAGGTATCCACGAGCGGGGCGCTCATTGCTAGATTCGAGGTGAGGCCTACATTGCTGAGTGAGATCAGTAGATGTCAGGCCATTGATGAGGAATGTCAGAAGATCCGCGAACGGATCCTTGAGGGGCCCGTCGAGAATTTTCGGGTACGTGATGACGGCCTTTTATTATTTAAGGATCGTGTGTGCATACCAAAGAATGAGGAGCTCCAGAAGGCTATACTTGAGGAGGCTCATTCTTCAGCATATGCCATGCATCCAGGGGGTACTAAGATGTACCGAGATCTGAAGGAAAGTTACTGGTGGTCAGGCATGAAGAAGGATATCGCAGAGTTTGTGAGTCGATGCCTTACTTGCCAGCAAGTTAAGGCAGAGCATCAGCACCCAGCAGGGCTCTTACAACCACTCGCCATCCCAGAGTGGAAGTGGGAACATGTGACCATGGACTTCGTGGTGGGGCTGCCACGAACAGTGAACAACTACGATGCAGTATGGGTAGTGGTTGATAGGCTCACCAAGAGTGCACACTTTCTGCCTATCAACATTACTTATCCTCTTGAAAGATTGGCCAAGCTATACACGGAGGAGATTGTGAGATTACATGGAGTCCCAATATCCATTGTCTCGGATAGGGATCCACGATTCACATCCCGATTTTGGCCAAAGTTTCAAGCATCTTTGGGGACTAAACTGAAGTTTAGCACAGCTTTTCACCCACAGACGGATGGACAGTCCGAGCGGGTGATACAGATTTTGGAAGACATGCTTAGGGCATGTGCTTTGGAATTCCAAGGAAGTTGGGACAAGCATTTGGCCCTAGTGGAGTTTGCTTATAACAACAGTTATCAAGCAAGTATCGGCATGCCTCCATATGAGGCATTGTATGGGAGGAAATGCAGAACACCATTGTGTTGGGACGAGGTTGGCGAGGCCAAACTCGAAGGGATAGAGCTAGTTGAGATCACCAAGGCCAAGGTGAGGATCATTCGGGATAGGTTGAAGGCCGCTCAGGACCGACAGAAGAGTTATGCTGATAAACGGCGGAGACCGTTGGAGTTCGAAGTCGGTGATGAGGTCTTCCTAAGGATTTCTCCTTGGAAGGGCATCATCCGATTCGTATCGAGGGGGAAGCTTAACCCCCGATACATAGGCCCGTTTGAGATCCTTGAAAGGATCGGGGCCGTGGCTTACCGTCTCAAGTTGACGCCTGAACTTGAGAAGATACATGACGTGTTTCATGTATCAATGCTCAAGAAGTACATACGAGACCCATCTCATATTCTTGAGAAACCACCGGTAGAGATCCGTGAGGACTTGCAATATGCGGTGGAACCAGTGAAGATTGTTGGTCAACAAGTGAAGAGGCTTAGGAATAAAGAGATTCCTATGGTAAAGGTTCTTTGGAGGAGTGATCGAGTCGAAGAAGAAACTTGGGAGACCGAGGTCTCAATGAGGGAGCAATACCCATTCCTTTTCGATTAGATACTTGGATTTCGGGGACGAAATCCCAAATAAGGGGGGGGTGAACTTGTAACACCGTCCCCAAATATATTTACTTCTAGGTAAATAATGTATTGAACCTTATTAAAGAATTAATGAATTTACGAAGTTGTAAATTTTTGTTATTTCTTTCGCACGAAAAAATAAATTGCACGTGGGACCCACACCGGGAGCGGGGGGCCGCCCGACACTCCCGAGACCACATATTTTATTCATCTTGGTCAAGATAATAGTTATATAGTGGTGGACATTTCATTTGAGTCGTGGAAAGGCGCAGAGTTGACCGATTGGGGAAGAAGAGACCCAATTACCGGTACCGACAATTTAACAGATAACAGCCCGAAAATGAATTTCGGAGGCTTATAAATTAAAGTTGGGGAATGTACATTCATTATACATGTCATAATGAGTAAGAGCACATAATATATTTTATTTGAACCGATAAAATAAAATATATTTAAAGCAGTCCGAAAAATACAACTTTCGGGACAAATTGTACACTTCGGGACAAAAAGGGTTGACCTCCCACATGAATGGGGGCCAACCCACGATTTTTGCCACTCAAATTGAGGGCTGGGTCGGTTGGCATAGAGAGGAGAAACATGGGGGGATGGTGATGTGATCCTTTTAGCATCAAACAAAGAGGAGGTGGCCCCATCCACACTCATTTGCTCTATGAGACAAATGAGTATACCTCACCCCTTCCCCTCCCTCATTTTCGGCCAAGGAGAACCAGGGAGAGCAAGAAAATCCACCCAACCTCCTTCCTCCATTGTTGAAGAAAGCTCATCAAAGAGGAATCACCCAAAAAGGAGCTAAAGTGCTAAAAGTGTGAAATAATTAAGGTAATGACCTTATTATAACTTTTCTTTATTTTTTCTTCTACCATATGAGATACATGTCATGAGGAGAACCCTTAAGAGAGTTCTACATGTTATAAGTATGGATTTATGGGATGGAAAGTGACTCTATGTCCAAGGACGGGCTTAGAGGCCAAAACGACCGGTTCACCGGAAAATAACCTTTTTGAGGTTATTTGTATTAATATGGGTTTTATGATTATAAAACCTTGTTAGGGACTTGTGAAAGGTATTTCAAGTGATTTCACAAAGTCGGAAAAGTCGCCGGAGTTGTCGCCGGAGTTGACCAAAAGTCGCCGGAATTTCACCGGAGTTCAACCAAGAGGGGTAGAACTTCATAACGCTAGTTCAAGGTGAGTGGACGGCTTAATATCTTATAACTTTTGGGTTAATTATAAGATTACCTAAATAAATGTTATATGAATTCATAATGATGTTTAAAAGATATTTAAACATGTGATTAGCCAATAGGGTTAAGTTTGTATGAAAGAAATAGATTGTTTATGCATAGAATATGATATGGAGAATTATATAAAATGCATATTTGCTTGAAGTGTATTAGAAGCACAAATGAATATTTTAACTTAATTATGTGATGATTAAGTTGATTTGTACAAGGTTTGTAATGGCGGTCAACGACCACGTGACCGGTGGATAAGGGATTAATTAATACCGGTCGATATTAATTAATTGAACATTTACATAATTGCATGGCTTTGCATGGAATGTGATACATAAGTTTTATGTATTGAATTAGTTATGAATGGCTAAATATGATATAGACCCTATCTAGTGTGATATGTGGTAAGTCATAGGTCGGGTGGAGTACCCAAGGATCGGGCGGTTATCCTCAAAACTCGGTTATATAGGGTGGAGTACCCAAGGATCGGGCGGTTATCCTCAAAACTCGGTTATATAGGGTGGAGTACCCAAGGATCGGGCGGTTATCCTCAAAACTCGGTTATATAGGGTGGAGTACCCAAGGATCGGGCGGTTATCCTCAAAACTCAATTATAGGGTGGAGTACCCAAGGATCGGGCGTGTATCCTCAAAACTCATAGATTACATTTAATGATCTAGGACCGGGCGGTGTCCTTATGATGATTTATTTGAACAAGGAGGAGTTCTATACACTCATAGGTATATGGGTGGGTTGGGATTTAAGTCAAGGATATTGGCTACTATTATTTTCCCAAATAAACAATGACCTACGGGTCGGGTATTTCCAAGTGTATGTATACTAATATGTATTTCAAACTTGGGGGAAAGACTATACGTATATGTATCATCCTATGTTTGGGTCTTATACTTGAAACGCTAGTTATTCTATATTTAGCCTGCTACTCGCTCGGTACTTGTACTGACCCCTTCGGGGGCCCCCACCATTTTCAGGTTGAAGCTAGGGCTTGCTACCTGCACCTTTCTACGGGTGACATCAAGTCAAGGAAGACGTGGTTCGTGCTTCCTCATTTCCTTTCAAATGACTAAACATTGCTCATGGATATTTTTATTTGTTATAAACTACTTTTGGGGCTTGCATGCCCATGTTGTTGGCCGGTTGTGGCTTATGACTTACCGTTGAATATTTCCGCTATTCATTGGTTTAAGTGTGATGTTGTTATGTATGTTTACTACTGAGTATGGATGGTTTATATTCTCGAACGCCTTGTGTAATTAAGTGAGGTTGACTCGCGGGTGACGTCACTTGATTATACGGCGGTTGTACACGCGCTTGGATTGCGGTCTGGGGCGTGACAGTGAATGCCATTGAGAATGTTCAAAAGTGTCTTTGTAAAAACTTTGCTATGAAGGACTAAGGAGATGCTAAGAGAATCCTAGGGATTAATATCATTAGGGATAGGAGTAGATGTACCCTTACCCTTAACCAGACCTCCTACCTTGATAAAGTCCTCAAGAAGTTCAACATGAATTCTGCCTTGCCTGTCAATGTGCCTTTAGCTTCTCATTTTGCTGTAAGTAAGGATCAGTCTCCTAAGACTGGCCCTGAAATTGATAGGATGAAGTTTGTACCCTATTCCAATGCAATAGGGTCGGTTATGTATCTCATGGTAAGCACCAGGCCTGATATTGCCTATGCAGTCAGCTGCTTAAGTAGATATATGGCCAACCCTGGGATGCCTCATTGGAATGCCCTGAAATGGTTGCTTAGATACCTTAAGGGTACCATTTCTCATGGTCTTGTGTTTTCTAAGTCTGATTCTGAAATATGCCTTACTGGTTATGTTGATTCCAATTATGCAAATGCTAGGGATAATAGGAAGTCTACTACATCCTATATTTTTACTTTGTGTGGTTCATGCATAAGTTGGAAATCCCAACTTCAGCCCATTGTTGCTCTTTCAACTACTTAATCTGAGTATGTTGCAGCCACTGAGGCCTTTAAAGAGGCTATCTGGCTGAAACGTATTCTATCTGAAATTGATTTTCTTAGACAGGTTGTAACGGTGTACTCTGATAGCCAGTCTGCTATACAATTGTGCAAAAATCCTGTATTTCATGACAGGACCAAACACATTGATGTCAGGTTCCACTTCATCAGGGATATTGTTGACAAAGGAGGGATCAAGCTGTGCAAAATAGCTTCTGAATTCAACCCTGCCGATATGGGGACTAAATGTCTCACTTTTGAAAAACTATTATCCTGTAAACGTTTTCTTAATTTAGATTGTGGCTGATAAGAACAGATTAAAACAAGAAAAACCGGCGATGATGATACTCCCATTCACATTTTGCTCTACACCACCATGGGGACCAATAAGGTGGAGATTGTGAGTTGGTATTGGTCCACCTCTGTTGTACTTGGCTCGCCTCATTAATATGTTGGTCTCCTAATTAATGAGTCTGGCCCAACTCCTTTTGCCTACCCGACCAAGCCCATTCGTCTCCCCTTGTCTTTATCCAGCCCATGACTCATTGTGGCCCTTCTCTTATATTGTCCCGTTCCTTCTGGAATCTCCTATTTGTGCGACCCTTCCCTCTCTCTTAGCGATGAGAAGCCTAGACTGTTACCCTAGTTCTAGAGTGAGAGAGTGCCGGTTGAACTGTAGGCTTAGCTCCGGCTATCCTCCGGTGAGACCCTTGGGGTTCCCTTCTGTGGGCTTCACTCTGAGCTGGTATTTGGGGGTTCTTCTCCGGTGGGTTCTCTGGGGTCTGGTCTGGGAGGGGTTTGGGCTCCAAAACTAAGTGTTTGAGACTGTTGCCCTTTCGGTTTCCCTTATTGACTCCTTGGTGGTGAATGGTGAGCTAGCTCTTGGGGCTATGGTGATTGAGGTCTGAGCCGGTCCAGTAACTCTACATGTACCATTTGTAAACGTCATTAGTACTAATAATAGCAATTATTATTAATAAAAAAATTGGTTCGATCCGGTCCAAACGGATATTTTGAGTATATTAGTCTATTTTGAACCAATTCTTTTCGGGTCACAAAGTTTATCTGTTCAATATGGTTTGATTTTTTTTAAATGCGGTTCAATTATTTTTTGTTCGATTTTTGGCTTTTCTGTTCAAAAAGCCAGCTCTAGGTGTAGTTAGGGGCATATTATGTCACTACCCATCCCAAATTCTAAAAATGCCCCCATCTATCAACTTTATCATATAAAAGTATTTTGATTTTTTTTTACTACTGATCCAGTCCACATGACTGCGTTTAGCCTATGTCAAGTATAAGTTGTCACACAATGGGTGTTAGAGCCGTGGATGGTTATCAACTTATCATCATAATGAACACATAAGATCAGGGCCGGTCCTAGGGGGTGCAACAGGGGCGACCGCCCTAGGCCCGAAAAAATAGGAGGGAAAAATAGGCCCAAAATTTCGTCTTTATATAGTATGAGTAAGCTTCTTTTTTGTATATTTTAAGCTCAAGTAATTAGGCCTAAGGTTTAATTTTGTTGAAAATTTAAAATTTTTAAAACAAATGTTAAAAGGCACGCGGCCGGCCTCTTTGAGTAGTTAAGTCTCTTCACATCTCTATGGTTTATAATTCTTTTAATTACAAAACTACCAAAATATTTATTGTCTCTAACTCTTTATATAGCACATGTGTCTCCCAAACTCCCAATTCATAAATCACCCCATCCCACTAACCTAATTAATTCGTTGGACGGTGGTTTCCATGTTCCAATTAAACTCAATTATCTAAGAAACTAAAGGGTTAAGGTTTAATAAGGTTTTGACCATCTACACAAGAGTAGACATTAGAAAGCGCTGCAAGCATGCAAGTAGCCATTTGCCAAAGCGGTCAGCGGTGAGGAGCCCAAATAGCAGCCGACGACTAGAACACATTCTTCTGTCAATGCTTCAAACAATCCGACAACGACCAGTAAATTAGTCTTAATCTATTAGCTATGAATAATAAATCCATTAAATGTTCTTTTAATTTATGAATTATGATTAATGATTTATATGATGCATTTTTAGTGTCTTGGTATATTTATATTTGTGTGGTAGTGTGCAATTTTGAAATAGAATTCCTTTATTTAGTTTTACTATTGTGAAGGTGCTTGATAAAATAGGGGAATCTGGTTGGGAAAAAGAGAAAAACGGACAAATATTAGAAAATGCAGCCTTAAGTAAGAAGGGAGCAATGGAAAATTTTGTGTTTTGTTAATAAATTGATTTCCGAAAATTCTTTTCAAGTTGAATCGCTGCTAAATTCTTTTGCGAATGAAAACCATAACATGCTTGGAAATAGTGATATAAGTGCAGAAGCCGCAAATATTGAAATTGAGCCAGATAAATGTAATTTAGGTGAAGAGAATAAACAAGTGGTAGGTCCTGCTTCGTTGATCAATATTGAGAGATTACTTTGTGTCTTAAACATAAGTCCAAGATAATATCTCGCCCATAGCCCGAAAATCGAGGCCCTGCATAAGATCATTATTACATGTGGAGGTGAGAGGTGGTAAACACACTTGAGAATTGAAACAAGATCAGTCACATAAATTGCCAATAATAAGTGTGTAATCCGTTTTTAATCAGAGTTGTGAAGTCACCATTCCGTGTGTAGCAAGCAAGTTTCTTCTTATTGGCCCCAACAATAATTACACGCGCCAATACAGTTACGTATATAAACCTCATAAACCTCCCCTAATTTTGATAATCAAACCCCATTAACCCCTCCAAACACTTACGTACGAATTCACCGAAATCAATACAATATGTGCGCTAATCAAGAAAGGCAGCCGTTCATTGGCGGTAACTCGTCGACTGGAACGGCGGTACACGACGGCGGGTGCGAAGAAGAGGCGGCGGCTTCTCCGTCCGGGTGCGGCTGTTCGACTCCGTTCTCCGGACAGCCGTGGTGCCGGAGACAGGCGGCGGAGATGATGAGGGAGCCGCCGCAGCTTTTGGCGAGGAAAAAGTGGAGTGATTTGTTGAGGAAAGTGGGAAGAGCTTTCCCTCCGGCGGCGAAGCGTGATCAGAAGGCCCAGTTCATATACGACGCGCGGAGCTATGCTCTGAATTTCGATGACTGCGCGGCGGCGGAAGAAGATGGGCTTTTGCGTAATTTCTCGTCCAGGTTTGCCGCCCCTGCAGCCGGTCAACAAAGGAAGGCGGGATTGTGATAGCGCCAGAATTTGTCGCTCCGGCTGAAGATGCTCGTGATTATTTATTTTTAATTTGATTTGTTTTTCTTCGTCGTAAGGCGGTATTGAATCGATTAATTTCTCCTTTCAAAAAGAAAATATTAATTCATTCGTTAGTGACATGATTCGTCTTTTGGGTTAAATAATACTACGGTAGTAATCCACAGCGGGATATTAAAATTTTGGACGGAACAAAGTTAAGCATTCAGTGGATATTATGGTTTATGATCACGTTTGCGACGAATCTGTTTTCCGCAAAATATCATTTGCGGCGATGCCAATAACGGCTGTCATGCGGCCACTTTTTTCCGTCGCAATTAATGATTAGCGATCAATTTTTAGGTTTTTACTATACACCTTGTTTTCCCTTCTCAAACAAGGCATTTTCTTGGAATGTTTGGTTGAAATGTAAAAATTGTGATTGCGATTTGATTATAATTAATAAACGAAATGTTGTAGGTCACATATTTTTTCCAAAAAAAAACGTGACACTTATTTTGGAAAATCTGAAAAGAAAAATAAGACATGTAAAATGGGACAGAAGAAGTATTCTCTTTATCACATGGACTCACAGAATCGCAAAAAATAAACATTAGTAGAATCTTAATAATAAGCACACAAATGGGAAGACTTGTACCACGTTTTGTAGCTTTTTGGATTCCCTTCCTCTTCACATACATAGTATAATGAAATTCAAGCCAAGGGAACTCTTATTGTCGAAACTGCAACATAAATTATTCATTTGTAAGATCAGAATATGTCAAGATCAGAATAAAAACTCATAATTTGAGGTGATTATGCTCGTTGACACTACAGACAAACTGAGACAAACATCAAGTTTGGCGGAACTAGCTAGAACAAATTTTAAAGGACTAAAAGTATGTCAAAAATTAAAACAACTAAATAAAAGTATGAAAGCTATAATATGTGAAAATACTTATATTCAGCTACTATATATTAGTCCTTAGAAAAAGAAATATATTGAAACAATATACTACCTCCGTCCCGGTAGACTTTGTCATGTGCAAAGTAGGTGAAAAATAAAAATAATAAAAACTGTGTGGTTGAAATTTGTGCAGAGGAGAGAGAAATGTGCAGAACTACAAATTAGTTGCTTTAATAGGAAAGTGGTAAAATTTATTGGGATAACCAAAAAGGGAAAGCTGACAAAGTCCAATGGGACGGAAGGAGTATGATTTATGACGTGTTCAATGCGTTGCAAAATTGCTTCATTTTTAATACAAATCGTATTGTAACAAATAAGCTACATAATACATGATATTTAGCATACACATTGACTCCGCTTACAAATCATTATTATCATGTACATTCACTCCATTTTTATTTAGTCATTATTACTAGACATATTAGTTAATTGAGTAATTTTGTAGAGTCATAAATAAACTCATTACTCATATTGAATAGTTCTATATACTCAGTACGAATAATTTGTCTATAAGCATGATAACTTGATAAGCAAATATTGAAGTTAGTAGATTGCTACACAAATTATTAGTGAATCTGATGAAATTAGTGAAATTTTCATTGAAATGCATGGCTAAATGTGTTGAATCTGCTAAAAGCTGAAAAAGTTGCATTCGAAATATATTTCACTTTTGAAATTCCTTGTTACGTGATACGGAGTATTTAGTTTTTAATTGCTACATCACTTAAGCAAACAATAATGTCTGGATTAAACTTTATTTTACTTTTAAACTTCACCAGCAACATCGAATCAGCCATCCATGCCTTCTCCAAACCAAATTTTCTATGGAACACGAGAAGTGGAATATCGGACCCTGGGCGCAGTCAGATTACTACTTATACAGTTATAACTACCTTCTAATTCTAATGACATGTGTGGTTAATTAATAATGATAATGTAATTAAGGAGTTCGACACAATATTTAAATCATGATATGATCGTGTGCATAATTATGTTCCGTAGTGAATTAACTCGATCGGCACCCATGAGTGACTATCAATATTCACAAACTTTAAGAACTAATTATATATAATTTTAAATATATATAAGAAGTACAAATTAAACACGTTAGGGCGACTCTCATACTTAGGAACCCCAAAGAGTATGTATGTATCAAACATCTAGCTTCTATAAGCCAAATGGAGTGCTTAGTCAAGGGAGGTATAGCTATACCTGCATTCAATTTGGGTTCCGGGTAACTGATCCCACGAATTTTGGAACCGAATTGAACCGAAATATTGGTTACTCAAATTATCACAACCAAAATCAAACCTTTCAAGACTGGGTACCAATTTATTGGGAACCAATTTTTCAGGTTGGTTTGTCAAAAATCCAAACAAACCAATTATTTTCAATAAGAAACATAATTTTGAACTAGTATTTGATGCATTAAGGCCAATATATATCTGGCTATATTAGAATATTGAGCCCATCAAAGCACTACAAAAAAACAGCGTTATAGTCACGGATTTTAGTCACGGATTTCGTCCGTGACTAGTTTAGTCACGGTCTAGTCACGGACTAGTCACGGAAATTTAAAAAAAAAATAGTCACGGTCAGGACCGTGACTACGACCGTGACTAATGTTAGTCACGGTCGTGGACCGTGACTTAATTCCTCATTCCCGTTTTCGGCGAAGTTTATTTGATTCCGACGACTTAGTCACGGCCAAATCCGTGACTAAGTCCGTGACTATAGTTAAAATTTAATTTTTTTCAATCCCTTAGTTAATTCGCAACGGCATTATGTACGGATAAATCTAGTCACGGCCATATCCGTGACTAGTTCCGTGACTATGTTGATTAACACGTCATTTACACGTAATTAACACGTGTTGGACGCGTATTGGACACGGTTTTGCTTAGTGACGGACAAATCCGTGACTAAGTCCGTGACTAAATTTTTTATATATGCAGGAGCAGCTCATTCATTCAACAGAACCACACCAATTTATTCCCAGTATATACAGTATCCGTAGATCGAAGGATGTAGTCTATCTTCTATCATTTTCCCTGTTTATGCAGATAAGGTATGTTATTTGAATTATAATTTTTATTTAGAATTAGTTGGTTCAATTTAAATTATTAAAACTATTAAATTAGTGAGGTTGTTAATTAATTAACAACATGTTTTAACTATAAGCGTAGTAATGTCATAAATTAGAATTAGTTAAACTTTTAGGTTTATAAATTAAAATAATTTAATTAAAATTAGTTAGATAAATGTGGTTTAAAACGTAATGATGTTTATGTTTAGTGAAATTAGTTCAAATAACGTACGTTAGTAATGTGTTAATTAAGTGAATTGTGAATTGTTATTGTGAATTGTGTATTGCTTATTAATTCAAATAACTTTATATACATGTTCAAATTATTGGGTTGAATTTGGTCATATTATTTAATTTAGTGAATTGTTAATTGTGTATTACTAATAAGATTAAATGTCATTAACGTAATAATTTAGTGTAGGTTTAAACGTAGGTTTACAAAAATAATTTAATTAAAATTCGTTTGCTAAACGTAGGTTTGAACGTAGCTATTGATGTGTTAATTAAGTTAAATTAGGTAGCTAAACGTAAGTTTAAACGTAGTGATGCATTAAAAGGGGACGGAATGAACTACTTAAATTTAGTTAAATTTAACTAAATGAATTAGTTAGATTTAATTAAACGTATGTTTAATTTAGTGAAATTATCTGCATTATTGTGCATTAGGGGAAATATATTTTGTGCATAACTAAGATGTGAATTCTGTGCATTTCATTTAAAAAAAGTGAAAATTAGTTGATTATATTTAGTGAAATAAATTACTTAAAATTGTGTGCATTGCATTTCATATAATTTTTTATTATAATATTCAGGCATAATGTATAAACAAAATAGAAGTTGGATGTATGATAAAGATGCGGTATTGTACGGAATGCAATCAAATTTTCTCGAGGGAGTCGGGGAATTTATTGAATTTGCACTTGAACATCCGGCTTATATGAGTGGTGATAAAATAAGATGTCCATGTTCAAAGTGTAAAAATCTCAAATTTAAAGACCCACACGAAGTTGGGTATGATTTGTACGCGGTCGGTTTTGTTCCCAATTATTATAATTGGACTTCTCACGGCGAACCTTTGGATCCATCTGTTATACCACAAACGGTAGGTTCGTCTCGTTACGTCCCTCCAGAGATGAGTGCGTGGGGAGACCGTGCTGAAATGAGGTGGGACCAACAAATGGTATATGACGCATACGGTGTACCGTCTCAATTCAACCCCCCACAACCACCTAACGACCCCCCTGAAGCCTCAACCTCGTATCAACCAGATGCGGATGAAAATCCGACATTTTATCAACCTTATGTGGATGAAGGTTTGGCTGAGAGATTTCAGGATGTTCTAAAAGCTGTCGACCAACCTCTGTATGCTGATTGTGAGGGATACTCTCAGCTATCCGCTGTTACTGAGTTCATGAACATAAAAGCCGAATACAGTCTCCCTGAAACTTGCATGAATAGAGTCTTGCAGTCAGTAGGAGGGATGCTACCGCGAGATCATACCCTTCCCGATTCATATTACCACATGAAGCAGTTAATGTCTAAGTTGGGGCTACCTTGTGTTGAAATTGATGCGTGCCCGGAAGGATGTATGTTGTTCTGGAAGGAGGATGAGGCACTTGAGTTCTGCAAGTTCTGTGGTGGAGACAGATACAAACCTGTTCGTCAAAATAAAAAGAAACCACGACATAGGTCTGCACTGTCTAAACTGTATTACCTCCCAATAGCTCCTCGACTGCAAAGGATGTACGCTTCGACTGCTACTGCGAAACACATGACATGGCATGTTGAGCACGAAACCAACGAGGGTATGATGGCTCACCCTTCGGACTGTGAAGCCTGGAGACACTTTGACCGCTGTCATCCTCAGTTTGCTATGGAGCCACGAAATGTGCGGCTGGGATTGTGCTCAGATGGATTTGCAGTTAATTTATAGTTTTTTTTTTATTTTTGACTTCACAGTGAATTCCGAGCTTCTTTATCAGCCTTTCCTGAGAATGAAATTGATGCGTTGGTGGACTCTGATTTTGTAAATTGGTACAAGTATCAGGTATATATACACACACATTAATTATATATATTACCTAATGTTTACCTAATGTTATTATTATGTTTATATTTACAGATCAATAGTCGTGGGATTGTCGACCCTTTGTTAGTATCATTAGCGTGGGGCCCAGGTGCCAGTGCCAAAGTGTGGCGGCAATATGTGATAAACGGTTACACATATCACACAGCCGATTACGGAGAGGGCCGACCAACAACGAACAGCGGGTTATGTGTCCCGACCATCGGTTATGATAACTCGGAAACCAATTTTTTTGGTGTCCTGCAGGAGATTCTGGAACTTGAGATGCCTTCTTGTGCGAAAAAATTGACATGCGTTCTGTTCCGTTGCACATGGGTCGACCCCACACGTGGCGTGCGCAAAAATCCGAAGTATAATATGATTGACGTCAACCAGTCTCGTGTGTACCCGAAAAATGAGCCTTTCATACTCGCCCAACAAGCAGCGCAGATTTATTATGCAGAATATCCTTCAACAAGGCGGACACAGAATCCTTGGGTGTGTGCATGTCCTGTCCGTCCGAACAAAATAAAATCACAAACTCAACACAAGGACGTTGATCTAGATGCTTTTCAGCAACAATTTTTCCAACCTCCGCCTATTGTTGAGACGGTCAACTATGACATCCAATTAAGTGATCCAAATGGCGGACGTGTTGAAGTCATGCCAGAAACGCACCTTCCGGACCCAACCATTCCATCTGAGCGCGAAATTGAGGAAATGTATGTAGCACAACAAAATGCTCAATATCAGGAAGAAGGTGAATGGATAGACGGTTCAGATACAGAAGAAGATACTGTATATGTAGAAAATGACGATTCTGATAGCGAATAATTGTGCTGTTGTAATTTCAATTTTATTGACTTCTAATATTTGTGCAGATTTCTTCATCATTATATTACTCCAACAATATTTGAATTTTTTTCTATCTTTATCATTATTTATTATGAACAAAAAATTACTCCATATTAATTCAACCACAACAAGTTTTTTATATCCATATTATAAATTCAAAATAAAATTTTTCACAATTTGAAGTTTGAAAATTAAAATTTACCCAATACAAAATATGAAATTACTCTATATTATATTCTTTTATTTTCAAATTCGAAAATTCAAATATTATTTTTGATTTTTCTAAATTCGAAAATTTATTTTAATAATTTTTAATAATTCGAAATTCGAAAATTAATTTTAATAATTCTAAGTCTATTCGAAAATTAACAAAATTCGAAAATTAAAAAAACAGTAATCTACTTTTACTAATCTGAATATTATAATAAATTTAGATATTAATAAACAACTAACAGATATTTATTTATCAAATTTCAAAGATAAATACAAAACACACAATGAAATTGTCACATATTATTTATTAAACAACTAACATAGATTTATTTATCACATTAGCCTAACTAACATTATTCATTCCTCAATCGGAAACTTTCAAGAGGCCTAGCCCACAACTCCTGAATTTTCATTCGAGCTTCTTCGTTGATCGGGTCCATATACTCTGAAACTTCTTGTGCACGTTGAAGCATCCGACACAAATTTCTTGCTTTTGACTTGCCCAACGAGTCGGATTCTTCATCTTTATAATCGCCAAAACTTTCAAGGGGTCTAGACATCAACTCCTTGATTCTCTCGTATGCTTCCACGGTTTTCGGCTCCATAAGCTCTGTAATCAGCTTAAGTCGTTTCATATCTCTACACATCGAATCCCAGTCAATTGGACCTCTATTAGCCATTTTTTTTTACAGTTCAGTCTTGGGCCGGAGAAAGATGATTTATACTAAAAAATTTCAAGTTGTCACGGTCTTAGTCACGGTCAGGACCGTGACTAAACCCTTCGTAAATGCCGAAGTCAGTCCGCCGGTCAGAGCGGCGCTGACAATAATAGTCACGGTCAGACCCGTGACTATGACCGTGACTAGTTTCAAATTTTGAAAATAGTCACGGTCATAGTCACGGGTCTGACCGTGACTATTCCGATTAAAGGCGTCTCTGACCGTCGGCACTGACATCGTCAATTACGAAGGGGTTAGTCACGGTCAGGACCGTGACTATGACCGTGACTAAAAAATTATATAAAAAAAACACTTAGCGTTTTTTTTAAAAAGCTACGCACCCAAACTCCCAAACCCTAACTTCCTCTTCCTTCTCTCTTCCCTCTCTTCCAGTTTAGATTGTGCCGCCGCCGCCTAGCCGTCGCCGCCTCGCCGTCGCCGCCTAGCCGTCGCCGCCTAGCCGTCCGCCGTCAACGTCTAGTCGTCCGCCGTAGTCCTCCGGCCGCCTTCGTCCACCTTCTTCCGTCGGCCCTTCTTCAGTCAAGGTTATGTGTTCTGTTCATCTTATTTTGTAATATTTGATTAAACTTCCAAAAATGCATGATTGTATACTTAAATGCATGATAAGATGCATGATTTTTAGTTTCATATCATTTTGTAATCTTCAAAAGTTGTATGTATGATTTATTATATGCATGATTTGTAGTTTTGCATGATTATTTCGTTTTATATGTTTCGTATGCATGATTAATATATGTTCAAATGTAGATTATTTTATGTTTAATATATGGTCATATGCATGATTAATATATTTTCGAACTAATGCGTGCTTATACAATTAGTATCATGTTAAACATATATGTTTAGTGTTTGATTTGCATGCCTCTCTGCACTACTTTAAATTTTATTTCCGAAAATATTTAATTTAGGTTAATATTTAAAAAAAACTGTTTAAATAAATAGCCCCTCGTGTTAAATTTCCAAAAATAGTTTAACACGTTTAAATATAATTTCCGTAATATCCAATAACAAAATATTAAGCATTTAAATTTAATCCCGAAAAAAAATGGACGAAACATTGTTTTTATAATTTATCTAAAAAAAATCTGTTTTTATAAAAACTGTTTTTATAAAAACTGTTAATTAAAAACTGTTTTATTAAACAGATTTTTGTAAAAAACAGTTTTTGTAAAAACTGTTTTAATAAAAAGTGTTTTTATAAAAACTGTGTTTATAAAAACTGTTTTTATACAAACTGTTTTTATATAAACTGTTTTTATAATAAATCTAATAAAAACTGTTTTTATGAAAACTGTTTTTTATAAAAACTGTTTTTATACAAACTGTTTTAATATACTGTTTTTATAATTTATCTAAAAAAACTGTTTTTACAAAAATTGATATATATAAACTGTTTTATATAAAATGTTTTATTAAACAGATTTTTGTAAAAAACAGTTTTTATAAAAACTGTTTTAATAAAAAGTGTTTTTATGAAAACTGTTTTTATTAAAACTGTGTTTATAAAAACTGTTTTTATACAAACTGTTTTTATATAAACTGTTTTTAAAATTAATCTAATAAAAACTGTTTTTTTAAAAACTGTTTTTAATAAAAACTGTTTTTATATAAACTGTTTTAATATAAACTGTTTTTATAATTTATCTCAAAAAACCGGTTTTACAAAAATTGATATATACAAACTGTTTTATATAAAATGTTTTATTAAACAGATTTTTGTAAAAAACAGTATTTATAAAAACTGTTTTAATATAAAGTGTTTTTATAAAAACTGTATTTATAATAACTGTTTTTATAAAAACTGTTTTAATAAAAACTGTTTTAATAACAACTGTTTTAAAAACTCTTTTATTAAACAGATTATTTTTAAAAATAGTTTTTTGTAAAACTTGATTTAACAAACTGTTTTAAATTTATTTTAAAATGATATATCTAAAACATAAAAAAATGATCTCCTCTCATGTAAACTTTGCAAAAAGTTTAACATGTTACCTCCAAGTGCAATTTATTACCAAATTATTTAAGAACTTATTATGAAAAAATATGGACCCCTCATATTAAACTAAAAATAGTTTAATATGCTATACACATTTTCAATTAATAATACTTGTATAAATTTTTATAGTGAAAAATAATAAATATACCCCAAACTTTAATGGACCTTTAGTAAGCACACCTCAAACTTTTATAAGCGTTCTAACAAAAAATAAAATAAATTAATATATTTTAGATGAGCAACGAACAATCGACCTCGGCTCCCCGCCCTAACTATGCGCCTATGTCCGAAGCGGAGCGCAACAATGATGGAGCTGTTTGGGTGACGCCTGCAGATGTTCTTTTGTAAGTAGTTATGAAAAACCTTATTTTCAATAATTTTATATAATGTTAAATAATCAAACCAAATTTTATATAAATAAATACTATTAATTTTTTTAAGTGACGAACACGTGTTCACGGGCATCAAAAACATCATCGGAGGACACTTTCTTGGCACTTGGGCCACATTGTCAGATGTTGACCCCAAGGTTCGCGAACTATGGTGGAACCTGTTCAAGGTAAAAATAAATGAATGTTCCCTTCCTGATTGTATTGGCCTAATACTTGGTGATTAATTAATCCAATTTGTTTTAATAAAGGCTCGCTATCGTTGGACTCACGCAAACGGTGCCGATATTCTTAAAGCCTACAATGCTAGGATTTCGACCTGGCTTCGCGCCACTTTTAAACGTGCGCGAAAAAGTGGGAAAAAGCCTAGATGGGTTTCGGATGAAGTGTGGTCCAACCTTTGTCGCCACTGGTCTTCTGATCCGAAATTCTTGTCCAGAAGTGAATCCGGTAAGAAAAACCGGATGTCCGAGAAGGCCTTGGAGATGCAGTGGCACGGAGGTCGTAAATCTCAGAATGCCCATAAAGAAACTCTTGTAAGTGCTATTCAAAAAACCTTACAACATCACATTCCTTCATTATAAAAAATTTAATTTAAGTCTTTTTCACACCATTTAGGCTGGTCCTGAGAAGAAGAAGGTTGATGTTCTCCGGCTCGTCAAGCATTGCTGGACGAAGCACGGCGAGGAATCTGAAGCCGATTTGCCACCCCGCCTCGCCGACTTCGAAGTATGTAACATCATATTTTGTTATTTAGTAACATTTCAAATCTAAGTATGTAGCATTTAAAAAATCTTTTTGAAAATGCAGACGAAGTACAACGAATCCCTCGACAGGCAGCGTGCGGCACGAGGCTTGACCCAGGAGGACGACCTCGATTCCGATGCGGATGATGAGGCGGCCATTGAGGCGGCCGGGGTTTACAAGGGCCGGGTTCCGTGCTTGGGGGCTGAGGGGCAACGGATTTTGTATGATCGAAGCACCGGCGCTTCCTCTTCTCGGTCAAGGCGGGGAGAAGATCCCCGTATTGCCACAATGCAGCGTGAACTAGAGGAGCACGAACGGCGATGGGAGGAGCAGCGGAAAGCAGATGCTGCCACAAAAGCCCGGTTGGAGGAGATGGAACGGTACATGCGTGCCGGATTCCAGCCTCCGCAACAGCCTTTTCCTCCCCCGTACGTATTCCACCCTGAGCAAACTCCTCAAGTTCCGCACATGGGCGGTATGGGATTTTTCCCCAACTCCGGATATGGTGGCATGCCTATGATCTCCCCGAATTTCGGTTCTATGTCCTTTGATTTTGCGAGGTCATCCGGAGGAGGTAGTGGCACACCGAGCCACGGAGGCCGAGGAGCACCCCGAGGAGGACCCCGAGGAGCACCCCGAGGAGGAACCCGACCTGACCCTGAAGATCCCCCCGTGAACCCAGATGAGTTTCTTGTTGATGATGAAGAAGAAGAAGAAGAAAATCCCAATTTTTATCATAATGGAGTCCCACGGGACATGTAATCATCATACATTTATTACTTGTTGTATTTCAAAACTTTTAAAAGTTTGTCACAATATTTATTGAATTTGTTGTATGTCTTTACTCTTAAAATGTATTTATTTTAAAAAAAAATAGTATAATATTTTCAATAACTCATTTTTCAAAAAACATTTTGAAATTTAATTTGTAAACGTCCGTTTTTAAAAAAGTAATTTTAAGAAAGTAATTTTGAAATTCAATTTGTATACTATTTTATAAAAAATAGTATAATATTTTCAATAACTTAAAAAAAAAAAACGAAAACTAGATTTTTTTTTTAAAAAAACAAAAAAAGTAGTCACGGGCTTATCCGCGACTATTATTAATCCGAAATTATTATTTTTTTAAATAAAAAACCAATTAGTCACGGTCGACACCCGTGACTAATTTCAAAAATTTAAATTACCGCCGCGGGCGGTCTTTTAAAAATTTTGAAAATTTGAAAGATTAGTCACGGTCCAAAGCCGTGACTACTAAAATTAATGTTTAAAAAAACTTAGTCACGGTTTCAGACCGTGACTAATACGCCGGAGTGGGGTTCCGGCGGGTATTATAGTCACGGCTTCTGACCGTGACTAGTCCGTGACTAAATTTAGTCACGGTCCGTTGGACGTGACTTCAATTTAGTCACGCCCATTACGTCACGGATTTAGTCACGGCCAGCGACCGTGACTACATCATTTAGTCACGGAAAAATTGAACTGCTGTCCGTGACTAAGTCCGTGACTACGACCGTGTTTTTTTGTAGTGAAGGCCACTCTAATACTAAATGACAGGAATACTTGACTTACTAGTCACAGCCTTAAATTTGAGCAAGGTAATGGGACGAAGTAGTATATATAGGAGAGAAAAGGTTGAAAACAAAATGATAAAACAAAATGGCACTGGTGAGAATCAAACCAATATAATGATGCCTTAGCACGGTAATGCTCTGGGCGACCAACACAATAACGCTTCCAATACGATTATGTTGCTCTCAAATATATATTGTACCATTTGTAAACGTCATTAGTACTAATAATAGCAATTATTATTAATAAAAAAATCGGTTCGATCCGGTCCAAACGGATATTTTGAGTATATTAGTCGATTTTGAACCAATTCTTTTCGGGTCCCAAAGTTTATCTGTTCAATATGGTTTGATTTTTTTTAAATGCGGTTCAATTATGTTTTGTTCAATTTTTGGCTTTTCTGTTCAAAAAGCTAGCTCTAGGTGTAGTTAGGGGCATATTATGTCTCTACCCATCCCAAATTCTAAAAATGCCCCCATTTATCAACTTTATCATATAAAAGTATTTTGATTTTCTTTTTTAGTGATCCAGTCCACATTATTGCGTTTAGCCTATGTCAAGTATAAGTTGTCACACAATGGGTGTTAGAGCCGTGGATGGTTATCAACTTATCATTATAACTAGTATAGTACCCGTGCATACGCACGGGTAAAGAGGCGTTGTGCATATATTTTGTATTCAGAGTTTAATTAAATACAAAAACAAAAAAAATAAATTTAAAAAATTATTTTAAATTTTAACATTTTCCCAAAAAAGTTATTATAGTAAGTGAGTATCGGAAAATATAAGTGCAATATTAAATACTAAAAGTAAAAGAATATTAGGAGAAATTAATTGACAATATCAATTGTAATTTGCTACTTACAGAGTATTAATTTGTAGCGTTGGTAACATATAATAAAATCTTAAATTTATTTGTTAGACGTTTTGAAAAAATTCTTCAAAAACAATATGATCTTAATAGTGTATAATGAGTTTTCCTTCTCATCGTGGATGAAGATCATGAGTCTATGTTTGTTCTCAACTCTCAATAATGTCACGTATAGTTATCAATGACTAAAAATAGGTCTAGGTATGTATATATCAACTCTTTCAAGCGATTGGTCTTGATATATGTTGATTATCATATCTAATTATAGGAAATTGTCTTGTGATAAATTTAAAAGGTCATACAGATTACGAAGGGGCATGCATGTTATTAAAGAAGTAGAAATCAAGGATTTCAATTATGTGTTTTGCAATATGTAATCATTGTTAGAACTCCAAAAGTTGAATAGAAAAAATAATTAAAAGTTTAAAATTCACAAAGTGCACGGTCTTTGCACTCTGTTACAACTCAAACTTTTTTTTGGAAAAAGTTTTTTTTGTTGTCAATTATTGATTTGGCTAAGCTGTAATGACAATGACTAATTTTGTTCTTATTTGGGCCAAGTTATCTAACAATTTCTCTGTCTATAATTAAGATTGTTCTATATTGAAACTTAGTCAGTTGCTTGTTTTATGTGATTAAGAGTTATTAGATTGAGCAAAATGTAATGTTATAATATACCTTTTTATCAAATTATAATAATTGTTGTACTTTAATGCTTTGTATCATCATTAATGCTTTGTGTGAATCAATTAGTTGAACTGAGTAGAAAAGTATGGCCTAGATCCTTGTAATTAGTGGCGCCCATGGGTATTTAATGTGTAAAGAAATCATAGAAGTGATATAAATTGTTGTTATTGAAAAAGAAGTAGAAAACAACATGATTTTTCAAGTGTTGTGCAATATTTGATTCCCTATATAAAAATAGAAAAGACAATAAAAAGTTTAAAATGTGCATGTAGCGTTGCAAAGTATGAGTAATAATAAGGTATAAATGAATAGGTATCAAGTGCATGATCTTTTTCACTTTAATAAAATACTGGTAAATGCTCCCCGACATTTACCCAACTGATTTTGGTGGTTTATCTTCTAGGGTTTATTTATATAAAAAAATCTTTGCACTTTAATGTGGTTCAAATAGTCAAATTTTGTAGGAAAAAAGTCAACTGTAGGTTATTGTAGATTTGGCTACATTTTATCTACAACGATTAAAATTATTTTTGTGTGGGAAAATGCTTAAGATATGCATAAAGTGTTGCTAAGTATGGGTAATACAGAGGTATTATTGAATAGGTATAAAGTGGTCTTGAATAAGTATTTACAGTAAAAACTCTTTTTTGAGAAAAGTCAACGCATTTCATCGTACGTTTTGCTAAATTTTATCTACAACGATTAAATTTATTTTGATGAGGACAAATTAGATTGACTATTTTTCTAGGTGGTTAGTTAAGAATTATCATATAAAAGTATTTTGATTTTCTTTTTTACTGATCCAGTCCACATGACTGCGTTTAGCCTATGTCAAGTATAAGTTGTCACACAATGGGTGTTAGAGCCGTGGATGGTTATTATCAACTTATCATTATAATGAACACTTAAGATCATTATTACATGTGGAGGTGAGAGGTGGTAAACACACTTAAGAAACAAGATCAGTCACATAAATTGCCAATAATAAGTGTGTAATCCGTTTTTTATCAGAGTTGTGAAGTCACCATTCCGTGTGTAGCAAGCAAGTTTCTTCTTATTGGTCCAACAATAATTACACGCGCCAAACAGTTACGTATATAAACCTCATAAACCTCCCCTAATTTTGATAATCAAACCCCACTAACCCCCTCCAAACACTTACGTACGAATTCACCGAAATCAATACAATATGTGCGCCAATCAAGAAAGGCAGCCATTCATTGGCGGTAACTCGTCGACTGGAGCGGCGGTTGGCGGCGGCGGGTGCGAAGAAGAGGCGGCGGCTTCTCCGTTCGGGTGCGGCTGTTCGACGCTGTTCTGCGGACAGCCGTGGTGCCGGAGACAGGCGGCGGAGATGATGAGGGAGCCGCCGCAGCTTTTGGCGAGGAAAAAGTGGAGTGATTTGTTGAGGAAAGTGGGGAGAGCTTTCACTCCGGCGGTGAGGCGTGATCAGAAGGCCCAGTTCATATACGACGCGCGGAGCTATGCTCTGAATTTCGATGACGGCGCGGCGGCGGAAGAAGATGGGCTTTTGCGTAATTTCTCGTCCAGGTTTGCCGCCCCTGCAGCCGGTCAACAAAGGAAGGCGGGATTGTGATAGGGCCAGATTTGTCACTCCAGATATATACCTCGTCATTATTTTATTTTTAATTTGATTTTTTCTTCGTCATAAGGCGGTATATTGATTATTTCTCCTTTCAAAATGAAAATATTGATTCATTCGTTAGTGACCTGATTTATCTCTTGGGTTAAATAATACTCTCTCTGTCCCAATTTCTTTTGCAAAGTCAACAATTTTTTGTCAACCAATAATAAAAGTCAACCCTTCGTATGGATAATAAATTCAGTTTTTAATAATTAAAATTTACATATTCAAAAACTACATTAAAATCTCTTCAAAGTTGTAAACTCCAAATTAGAATATAATTAAAAATTGACATCTTAATTAAGTGAACAAAACGAGACTGTTTGACTAAGAAAAGTCAAATTTGCAACTCTTTTTGGGACGGAGGTAGTATAACCCATATTGGGATATCTAATTTTTGGATGGAACAACTCAACAAAGTTAAGCATCGAGTGAATCTTATGAGTTTATTATGATTAGTAATTCTTATTTTTAGTTTGCAGGTTTTTAACTTTTTTTTATTAAAGTCATACTAGGTATTTTTTTATTTCACGTACTAGTTGTAGTTAGTGTAAAGGGTCATTTTTACTATCTTTTTATAAAAAAATCTGTAAACACTTAATAAAATATAATTTTTCATAAATAAATAATTTCACCCATTTCAGCACGTCCAACCAATTAAGTCAATTCGAGGTTTACTAAATAGGTTCTATGTATGGACTATTATTACCACATAATAATATGGTGTAATTATTCATTATGTATTTCCATACTTAATAATGTCGATCCATGAACATTTTTTATGAAAGGATGGTATAATTATTTTCATGTATACTCTTAATTCAATGCTACTACGTATTAGATTTCATTGTATTCATACGTATACTATTTTCACATCTTGAACGTAATTACATCAAAAGTTTTCTAATCAATAATTACATAGTCCTCTCATGAAATAATACGAGTAATAGTGACATGGTCATATATGCATGCAGTGGCTATGTTTGAAGATATAGCGCGCACTGCATTACTTAATTTTGTTGGTTTAATTAATGTTCATGTAGTTAAATAGTATCTGTTGTTCTATTCTTAATTTAGTGTCATTGGTTTATCAAAGTTAAAGTTAAATTGTACAAACTCCCTCTTCAACCATAACGATGAATGGTGGAGTGAATATACGACCACCTTAGAATTGAACATCTCTAATGGGAATTTCGATTGTATCCCATTATGATAAGGTAGATTCTATGGTACCCTTAAGGTACCATACCTTTGTCCACATAGACCAATAGGAACGATACAGTTGAATTAATTAAATCTAAATTCAAAGGAATAGAATGATTTGGACCAATCAAATGCATGATAGGTACGGTACCCCAATTTTTAAAAGGGTACCGGAGTTGTCACCTTATAATAATTCCGCTTCGTGATTTTAGAAGAAGAATAAACTAGGAGCACAAACTTAGGGAGTGGTTGCGACTGCTTCTACTTCAAAAAAATGATTTTTTAAAGTGATTTAGGAGAAATTACTTAATTGTAAAAGTTGGTAGTATTTGAGAAAAAAATGATTCTGAAAAAGTTAAAGTTGACAATGTTTAGTAATATAAGTGTTTTTTGTGTAATACAAAAAATAGAAAACAGTTTAAAGTACCATTCAAACTGCTTCCAGCTTTTAGCTTCCAAAACCTTAATTTAAGCAGAAGCTATCATTTGAAAACATTTTTTTTAGTTTTTAGTTAAAAGCTGAAAAACGCGTTTTTAAGTTTTTAGCAAACACTCCCTTAATCAACTTCCTCCATCTTGCTTCACTCCGCATCATCATCATTATATTCCCATGAAGGCATCTCAGCATCACCAACCACAACATCGTCATTGTCAATGCTCTGCCCAAACTTCAACATCTTGTAAATCATATTCCCAAATGCGTTCGATTCATCCATAGTATTTGCTATGCCCTGAACCCAATGGTAGATCTTGCAATCAAATAAATGGTGTTTAAAATAATTTTATCTATTGCAAAATAATATTTTTCGGTCCACCAATTGAGAAATGTAACTTTAATTTTCCAAGATTAAAATTCCAAAAATAAGGTTAAGTGCAAGAAATATTACATGAAAATCAATAAAAATTGTTACATCAATTCTATATACGGAGTATGCATTTTTACATTTTGTTTTCTAATTTTTGCTTGAACACCCTTAAACAAAAAAGGTGCGCCCCTGCATGGACCGCTAGCTGCACGTGTATATATACTGATTACTGATGATTTATTTTGGTTTCTTACAAGAAAAGTAACCATTAAATTCCTAAATCAAACCCCAAGTAGTATAATCAATTCAAAACTAAGAAATAGCAAAACATCAGTCCGGTAGGAATCAATTCAAGTAATATCTTCAATTTCATAAGGTATATGATCCTCTTCTTTCATGAATCTTCACTAGTGGAAAAAGTGTAAATAGAGGCGCTTCATTTGAGGCGTTTTTATCAAAAAGCGCCTCAGAATGTTTAAAAAGTCGATTTCTTTCCGCGTGCGGCGCTTCTAGTTATTTAAGCGCCTCATATAGCTTATTCGAATTTATTTTTATTAAAAATACATTCTCTATGCGGCGCTTTTGAGGAAACAAGCACCTCTACATTTAAATAAAATAAAACAAAACAAAACGTGCGGCGATTTTCGTTAGGAAGAAACGCCTCTACGTCTTTAATAGGGTTCCGAACGTATGGGCTTTAAACCTAATGAGGGTGTTTGGTTGGCGGCTTTTCAGCTATTTTTTGGCTGTTTTGATCATATTTGACCTTTTGACCAGATCAATCAGCTAATAAAAATGTTTGGATAAATAGCTTTTCAAATTAGTCTTTTATCCAAACAGCCAAAAAGTAAAACGCCATCATATATCCCTAGCGTTTACAATTGGCCGTTGCGTAACTTTCCTACACTACCCTGTATTTTCGTATCTCTCCTATTCTTGCAGAAAAGAATTCCACCGAAGACCAAAAATATAATTCCCCTAACATAAATGTTCTTACGTCTGAGAGCTAAAAAAACAACGCACGCAGCAAGCCGCCATCTGCCCTCTAGTTAGCTATTTGATCCCACTCCTTCAAAAAATGAAGGATATCATAAAAATGGGATACCGACTGAGGTTGCCTCTTGCCTGGTCTCATCTGTCGTGTTCATCTCTATATTGTGTTAATCTCATAAAAGAGTATGAGAAATGGGGTATCACTTCATTTATGAGTATAAAATACGGAGTAGAGGTTTAAAATATGGAGTGATTATTAGTTGTGTTAAAACATTCTGACGTTTTTAATCATAAAAAGGATTTATGTAGTAATACGAATTACATTAGCAGAAAATTAGTTGATGTCCTAAAATGTCATTTAATAAGGGGAAAACTACTCCGTATCAAATAAGCCCCCGTACTATGCCAAAAAAGTCGATTAGGCCCTCGTACTTTACAAACACTCAATTAAGTCCTCGAACTATTAAAAAACGTTCAATTAAGCTCTTTCGGTCGGTAAGTAACTGGTTTCCTGGTTAAACGGCGACGACAACGACGATGTGCTCGAACCTCAGCAACGGCGGCTGCCGGGAAACATGTTACATTTAACCGGGAAACCGATTACTTACCGACCAAAAGGGCTTAATTGAACGTTTTTTAATAGTTCGAGGACTTAATTGAGTGTTTGTAAAGTACGAGGGCCTAATCGACTTTTTCATTATAGTACGGGGCTTATTTGATAGTTTTCCCTTTTTCCTTTTAACAAGTTATCAGCTAAATATAAATAGCTATTTAACCAAACATCATTTTATAAACTGCTAATTCTATCCGCTAATTGAAAGAGCCAACAGAATCTGTTGTCATCAATCGGCTAAAACAATCCGCTAAACACCAACACCTAAATGCCGACTGCCCAACACCCCCAATAGATCGCTTTGGGCGGCTGGGCAGAGGTACCATAGAGCAGAGTGGCAGTCTAGACACCACCACAAAGACGAACGAAGCTGAGCGACCACCGCAGCGATATCGGAACTAAGCCGCCGTTAGCTAGCTGCTTTGCCTCCACCTCATCACCGCCGGTTTGCCCCGAATTGCAGTTAACGCCATCTCAGCGCCAGGCACCGACTTCGGTTCTATACCGTCATCGAAGATGTCCGACCGGCTGGTGTGCTGTCTCCGCCATCCATAGCGCTGGCTCCGCTGCTTCATCCTTACTTTCTCTGTATTGTGGGTCAGAAAACTAAATTTTATTGCTTTGTTAGTTTATAATTTTCACTGTATAATGTTCGCTGACTATAATTCGTGTTTATATATTGATTTTATCGCATTGAGGTTGCAAATGATATAATTAAGAAGATCATGGTTTTCATTCAGTTTCACAGTACATTTGATCATGCGGCATGATGATTCTACTAGGAAGTTCTTTCTTCTTTATTTTCTCTTGTACTATCGTATACTATCCTCCGTTCTCTTTTAATCGCAACATTGGACTTTTTATACTATTCACATATTCTACTTTGACTATATTTTATTCATTAATGTATTATAAATAATTTTTTTAAAAAATATTATTAAGTTCTTCTCATTCTAAATTTTCAAAATATGAATTTTTTGAATTTTTTACTAATAAGGAATGAAATATATTAATGGTCAAACTTGTGCGTTGGCAAACGTGAAATGTTGACTATTGCAATTAAAAGGGAACGGAGGAAGTATAAGATTTCATATGGTGTATATATGATGTATCAAGTTTGATGCGTAACCTTTAAAACTTTCATGTACTATTTTCATGTATGTTACTAACTTGTTCTTAGTTTCTCCCATATCTTGACAATTAATGTAAATAAAGTTTCGGATTGCTCTATTATGAGTTAACTTTTACTGGTTTTTTGTGTTGTTATACAAATTGTAGGTATCAATGGTTTACAAAGGTTAAAAGGATTTAACAACGTAAGCATTTAAAAGCATTTTCTGTATATGCATTTTAAATTATAGCACATGTATATATTAATATAATAACATTATTACATATATAAATACGGAGTATATGTTTTTATTGGTATTTGGATTTGTAGATTGTATATATAGAGTTGCTTCTTCACAAACAAGTTGTGGCCGGCAAAATAATCAAATCAAATGGCATAATATCAAGGTATGTTTTATCATGTAATTTCTTTTATTTGAGTTATTGTTGAAATATAATTTGAATTTAATTCCTAAACATTGTAACTATATTTTATACATGTTCAGATAAACTAAATGTTAGTGTAGGTATTATCTCATGAGATACATGTTCATAATTTTAAGTTAATTTTTACTTTTTTGCAAATAAAAGTTGTTGAGTTATTGTGTTTCAGGTTTGGAGATCAAGAAGTGAAATCTACTTATTGATAGAAAATAATGATTCTCTGTATTAGAATTATATCATCAAGATATTTTATAGATGTAGTTATGGAAATATGAGCTTGAAGTAATTGTAGTGATTGTATTTAAGGCCATCTTATGTATTTTTATTTTGTTATACGATTGAATGGATGCTTGATAAAAGAAATATGGTATTTGTTGAGGACTTGAGTCTGTCGCAGGGTATGGATATTGTAGTTTTTAACTTGTTAGTATTAATTTTAATAGTCTAATTGGAAAAATTTGTATTCAGTTAAAAATAAAGGCATTTAGACTTTCAAAAAAATAAAGGCATTTAGAAGCACTTTTGAATAAGTGCCACACTTCAATTCATTATTTGCACCATGTTTGTTTACGAATCATAAACTACAGGCGCTTCTATATTCAAGCGCCACATAGTGAGAAAAATGTATGGAATTGGAGGCGCTTCTGTGTCCACAAGCGCCACACGTATGATCAGATGGAATTTCAAATTTAGAGACGCTTTTCGCCAAAACGCGCCGCACGCACAGCGAATAAAAAATTAAAAATTAAAAATTGGAGGCGCTTTTTCTCAGAGAAGCGCCTCTAAAAACACGTTGCGGCACTACTCATTAGAGGCGCCATAAAGCGCCGCACGTGTTAAAAAAAAGTGCCTCTAAACAGCGTTTTTGCACCTGTGAAGCTTGATGCAGATTATTCTTAATTGAGGTTTTTTAATAGATGTCGCCAAGTGTCAAATAAAGGAGAATAGAGTAAGTGGGTGTCCAAGTTCTTGCAAATGCGAAGAAGAGTACGTGTGAAACATGAGGACTTTTAGGGATTTTGACGGAGTTTCTAGAGCTGTTTGGCTTGCCACTTAAAAACTTCCGTGAAAATAAATTTTTGATGAGTTAGACTTGTAGAGAGACTTCTGAAAACGGGTAAAATAATTAAAATACCTCAAACTTTGAAGGGGTATGAGATGAGCATCCCAAACTTGCATACAAACAACAACATCCAAGCCTTAGTTCCAAACACACTCCAAACTTGCATATGTAATTTAAATACCCAAACTTTAAATAAAAAGTTATTTTAGCACCATAGTGAAGTATTATTTCTTTGAAAAATGTAAACTTATGGTGTTAATTGCATAATTTAAAATATTTTAGAATTCATGAAGGCACAATTAGCATTATAAACTTCCATTGCAAAATAAATAACATTACCTTCAATCTATATAATTGCAACACTTTTACTTTTCTATTTCAAATTATGCAATTAACCCCATAAATTTACATTTTTGAAAGAAATAATACATGAAAATGGTGCAAAAATAACATTTTATATAAAGTTTGAGGTATTTAAGTTACAAATGCAAGTTTGGGGTGCTCACCTCACACCCCTTCAAAGTTTGGGGTATTTTTAATATTTTTTCCTCTGAAAAAAAAGAGTAGATGGTGTGCGAAAATTTCCAATCCAGCTCATCAATGTCTGTAACTTATTCCATTGGAGTAAGTAACTTATCTTCAATGTCTATTTATGTGATGTGACAATGCATTTTGAGTAATTCATTCTCCCGTTAAAAATGCTTATATAGCATCTTCAATGTCACAATGTGCACGATGTACATGTGGAATGAAGGATATCGACACACAAATGTTTGTAAGTGAAATATCTCTCTACTTATTTTAACGTACTTACATGTTTTTTATAAGTCTTTTTCCGCAGTGTCAATAAAAATGTCTACATTTATACATTGTGGTTGACATTGTTACCAAAACTATACATATATAAAACCTTGAAAGAAAGAGAAAGAAATGTCAATAATTTATTTTTATGCGTCTATCACTTTCATGACACATGTGCGCCGTGCAGATTATTGTATTTGAGATGCTTTTAGCTTCTCAACTGTTGTATATTTTTATTCACTTTACTAAACCATAGATGGTCTAAGAGTATCTTCGTCCATGTTGATCAAATGTAACATTTTTTATGGTTTATCATTGTCATTTCATTGCCACTTAAAAATATACTACCTCCGTTCTCTTTTAAATGCAACATTGGACTTTTTACACTATTCACACTAGTAATCTGACCCGTGTGATGCACGTCATGAGATATTTTTATTATTATTGTATTGTAGGTAATAACTTCCAAGACACTGTATTCATTGACGACACTAAACAATGTAACGCAATAAAGATACCAAAAACGCAATTGACAAAACACATCTTTAATATTATGGTGAACTGAGATTACAAAAATTACGGGAAAGTAAAAAAAAACATCACACAAATATATTCCGAAAAGTGAGACTGTAAATATCCATTTCAATCAACTCTAAACGTTGTTGAAAACTTCTTTGTATACCACATTTTGAGTTTTGTTAGTGGCTCGTCCATCATCACCAACAATTAAAATTTTCAAACCACAACGGTTGGTCACCCTAGAAATTGCAACATACAACTGTCCGCGAGTAAATACAGGTTTTTGTAATAACAACCCAACACGGACAAAGATTGACCTTGACTTTTATTTATCGTCATCGCGTATGACGTCATTACAGGATATTGGCGCCGCTGAAATTTGAAAGGTAAGGAAGTATCCGATGGCGTCAAGGACAATCTTGGAATTAGGACTTTTTGTCCGGCACTCACACCAGTTAAAATCTTCCCCTCCAAAACATGATCACCAAGCCTCGTTAGAATAAGACGTGTACCATTACACAACCCCATAGAATGGTCTATATTCCTCAAAAGCATCACCGGGGTCCCAACCTTTAACGTCAACTCATGATTCGGCACACCATACAATTTTATACTATTTAAGAACTCAGGAGTGTGCAGCTCTGCCATAAGATCTGTTGTGGAGTCCAACTTAGAAACAGTGTCAGAACTAAGATATGTCCTTGAAACTTCGCCAACATTAAGCGCCAACATATAAGCATTAACAGCTTCAACAACAGCCAGGGTGGGTGCCAAAATTGCACGATCTTGCAAACAACTAACATCTCCTGCAGATCTAACATATTCTGGAAATATGCTTTCTACGATCGCAGCTATAGGATCTCCGTCTGTGTGTATCAATAGATCGTCAGGAATAGGAATACACACATGACCATCATTGAAGTCACCAGCAACACCATCACCAACGCTAGCAATCCAATCCGAAAAGAGCTTCAAATCGTAAGAATCTGATGGATTTGTCAAGTTTTGCAAGCGCATATTTTTTGTGAGTCGGAGGACAATACATTCTGACCAAAGATATGATGAATTAATGGTTGCATTCACGACATCCTGCCTACTCCCACGCGGTATAACCGGCAACACCTGCCGAAAATCACCCCCAAATACCATTGTTTTTCCACCATATGGAAGAGTACCTCTATTTGGTTTGTGGAACCGCATACTGTCCCTCATACTCCGGTCCAATGCCTCAAAACAAAATCTATGTAACATTGGAGCTTCGTCCCATATAATCAACTTACACCGTACAATTAGCTTGCCAAGCGGGCTTCCCTGTTTAATATGACACGTCGAGTCTTCGTTAAGACTTATCGGTATTGCAAATCTAGAGTGAGCAGTGCGTCCTCCCGGCAACAGAAGAGATGCAATACCACTCAATGCAACATTAAGGACAATCTCACCTTTAGACCTAATGGTTGCAGAAAGGGTCTTCCACACAAACGTCTTTCCTGAACCTCCGTAGCCATAAACAAAATATATACCACCAAACTCTTCATCAACAGACCGCATTATTGTGTCATACACTTGCAGTTGCTCATCCGTAAGAGAATTGAACAACGTAGAATGTTCCGCTTTCATTACGCTTTGATCATAACACAATTCTTCAAATATAAGTCTGTCATTAGAAGATAAGAGTGAATCGAGAATGACTGTAGGCATCGGGGGGTAATCTCGCAAACTTTTCCCACGGGTTTGTAACAACCTCTCCATTTCTTCCAGAGCAAACCTCACTAATTGGTCGTCAGAAAGAATAAGATCTGTAATATGAGAAATAGTTAGTTTGAGGGAAAATGAAAAGTAACGGAGAAAAAAAATTAATATCTAGGATTAATAAGTAGGTTTGACAATCATAACCTGGATGTTGTAATATTCACCTCCGCGTATATTGAATGTCATCAGCCATGAAAGAACAACATTTTTCCCAAACGTACTCAGGTCTTGCCATTGACTCTGTCCATAACAATATCACAAATAGAATTCTCAAACAAAAGGCAGATGAGAAATGGCTTGCCTCAATAAAAGCATCAATGAATTCTTTATCGTCGCCGAGCAAGCCCAAAGCATAACATGCATCACGAAAAGAATCGTAAATGACACCATTCAAGGTTCTCAAGTCCTGATGACTTGTTGCACCACGAACATGATTTAAAAGACATCGGAGGTAATAAGATTCACCACTGTCGGGATGGACATGATAAACTCTACCAATAGCAAACTTTTGTTTTCTGGGAGACCATTCTCTTGTCTTTTTTTCCAAACAAACTTTTGAGGAAACTCTGCATATGTCAAAAGTCTTGCTTCCGGGTACTTCTTACTGACCTTGACTGATTACACCACTCCACATTCATATGGGCTCCATATTTCATTAATAAATAACAGTTCGTATACCATACGACCGGCCCACTATGAGCATAGTACACCCGCCACCAATACGACGTAGTTCTAGCAGTTGGCCTCATTATTTTTTATTTCTCTCTTTTTTTAAAATGGTAATAACTTTTTTATTTTTGATCCGATTTTTATAAAATTTATATCAACATTTTTTATTTTTCATGATCTTTCAAATGAGACCAATATTGCCTATGTAATTTTAACATATTAACATTTGCGTGTACAAATATGTAACTTTACGTGTTAAAATATGTAACTCATGTTCAGTCAGGCCAAATGCAACTCGTGTGTAAAAATATGTAACTCTACGTGTATAAATATGTAACTTTACGTGTAAATATATGTAACTCGCGTTCAGGCAGGTCAAATGCAACTCGTGTGTATATATATGTAACTTGCTCATAAAAAGATGTAACTCGCTCATAAAAAGATGTAACTCAATTATCAAATGTAACTGAGGCCACTGATTGTAACACCCCGTTTTTATGAGCTTGTTATATTAATCATTTTCATTTGTTTTAGTCAGTTAAATAGATTACTTATATGAATAATGTGATATTCTTTTACCATGTTTGTATGTGGCAGATAACGTTGACCAGTAAGCTCCAACAATGTTAAGTGAAGAAATAATTAATAGTATATAAGTGTTTTTTTTTTTGTTAGTATATTTTGAAGTGAGGATTTAATATTCAGTTTGGGTTAAGAGCGTATTTTTAGAAGACTAAGACACCCAAATCAGTTATTTAGCCCAAATCAGTATTTTACCTAGAATCCCTAGGGAGATACTCTGTATATATCATCATAAAAACCCTCCAGCCAGCAGTCCGTTTTTCTTCCCCTGGCCAGCAGTCCGTTTTTCTTCCCCTGGCCAGCAGTCGGACGAAGCGTCTAGCACTACCATCTGTTTTCATCTTAAAACTGGTAAGTCTATATTGTTCACGCCTCTCATTTTGATTCTTCCTAAAAAGATTTTGATTTGTGAGAGCTTTATTACGTACTAGTTGCCAGGGATGTCTAATAGGGATGGGATTTGAAATTTAACCCAAGCAAGTTTTCCTTGCATAAAACTTCTAGTTGTGGAGTTGTCAAATTGAACACAACCGTTTTACATTTTATCCAAACCATCGGTTTATACAAGGGAGAAGTATTAGGCTGCACTTTTTCGTAAACTGCTTGATGCTCTGTTTTAAAAACAAATCTGGATAACTTCGTTACTTAATTTTCTACCGTGTGTAAGGGTCATATTTTCGATAAGGTCTGGTTTTGAATTTAAGTATGAGTTTAAGTTTCCCAGAGCTATTATTCATATGGTGAAAAAGGATTTTAACTTCTAATTAAAGTTCGTACTTAGACAAACGTATTTGAAGAATTCTGATGGCAGACTAAATGACTAATGGAGCAGAAGTCTATTTCATTCTGTTTATTATTTTCCTAATTTAGAAAATTAATTTACTCTTTAAAAAGAAAACATTAGAGCTGGTTCAAGTCGAAGTAGACTTTATCAACAAAAGTTCAGAATAGGACAATATGGGACACTGTTGGAATTTTCTGAAAGGATAGAAAGTTCTAATTAAGTTATTACGTGTGATTAAAGAATTAAGAGGGAGCTTACCGGAAGACGTTATCAAGGTGCCACACTTATCTGAATATTTTGAGTTCAGCTGCTAACAGGTAAGTTCACTACCACCTGTACATGTTTGTTCAACCAAATGCAAGAAAGAAGTCTGGTTGATTTTTAATAGATAATTTTAGACTATTTGCTATTATGTGAACTATGTGAATTATGTGATGAGTTATGTTATTTGCTAGATTAAGTTATGTTTATTATCTGGCATAGTCAAGATTTGTCAGTACTTTTGTTTCAGAATTAATGATGTTTTTAGTCAAACGTCACCATAAAAAGAACTAATACTTAAAGTGAAAGATCAGGTGATATGTACTCGGGAACAAGTTCCCTCAGTTTATCAGTTATCAGCTTATCAGTTTCAGAGAGTCCGATATGTTTAGTGGGTCGCTCCCCTGAGCTGTCGGATTGGCGCCTTTGAGTACATATCACGGGCCCACAGTTAAAATTAGCCACAAAGAGTTTATAGAAAGTTTATGAGATTTCTTTCAGAAAGTTTGATAGAAAGTTTATGAGATCTCTTTCAGAAAGTTTTACAGAAAGTTGTTTTGAGATCTCTTTCAGAAAGTTTTACAGAGATGTTTGAGAAAGAAATTTTGAGATCTCTCCAGCAGTTTTGAGAAATTATTTTAGAAATTATTTTCTTTTTGAGATCTCACTCAGAATGTATTTGAGAAGTTATGTGTTAGTTATTTGTTCAGTGCATGCTTATAGCCTAAATTTATCTATTGATAAATTGGCATAGACTTCTAAATATTTTTGTGGATCCATAGTGACTTACTAAGCGTAAAGCTTATCAGTTTATTTGTTCGCATGTACAGATACTAAGGATAAGGCCAAGGCCTAGGAAGATGATGAGAGAGTGGAACGCGTGCCAAGATGAGTTAACGGGAACGACCTTGGCGGCTTTTAGCTAGTTATTATTTGTTTCAGTATTTTAGTTGTTATAATAAAGAGACTATTATACTTTATTTTATTTAAGAATTTGAAGTTTGAATAAATTCCTGGATCCAGGTGGTTATCACATTTGCTGGTGATAACTATATTTTATTGAGTTTTTATCAAGAGTTATATTTTAGTTATATTTGAGTTTTTATCAGGGTTATTTTCTTAAATAGACGGCCGTTAATTGTAGCTATTTTTTTAAGAGTAGTAAGTTAGTGTAACGATTCCTTTAACCCTGAGAGGGGCGTTACAAGTTTGGTATCAGAGCCCAGGTTGTCCCGTAACTTCATTTGTCACCGTACACGTGCTCGTCATCTTCCAAGTAAGTACTTATTTATGCTAAAAGTTATCTATGTGAAAATATTGTTAGAGATATTTTCATTGTAATTGTGATCAATGTTACTTTGCTAGTTTATAGTTAGCTAGAATAATGAATAGGCCTTTTAAGGCAATTTTGTAATAAAGGTTTTATACCTTTTTAGGTATGGGCCTCCTAGGAAAAGGAGCCCAAATGATTGTAAAACCTACCTTTCCCGTCAGGCTATATATATGCCTTAAGGGAAAGGCTAGGTTAAGCTTTTCAACATTCTAGTGCCGCAGAGCCTATTTCTGTGTAAGGTTTTTACGCTAAAAACTCTCATATCATTCTGTAAAACCTTCACATCAATGGAAAGCTTCATACACAGATCTATCTTCCATACATACATTTTATAGACTAGAAAACAGGGACCTAACATCTGGTATCAGAGAAGGAGCTGATCGATCGATTGAAAGCTGGAAAAACTCACTTGCGCGATTCTTCATCGTTGAAGTTTCGCACTTGAGCGATCTTTGGTTCTATTTTTGTTGTTGTTTTTGCAGGAAATGGCTTGAAGGAAAAGGTTTCTACTGTTGCTAGGATCATTTCTGCGAAAAATCTCGATCTGAAATTTGGCGTACAGGTTCAGCCAGATTTGAGCGATTCTGCTGTTTCGCGCAACTCGCTTGAAGAGAAGGACAGTGTTAGTACCCAATTTTGATAGATTTTGATGATGCCACTATACTCTACACTAGCACATTGTATCTTAATTAAAGTTCAGTCACTAGTCTTTAATTTAATCAAAAATGACAACATAAATGTACAATCTTTTGAGTCTAATGACATATTACCGGAAAAGAAAAAATGCAATAAGGTAATTTTTTCTTTTACCTTAAAGGGATATTTAGATCCTACCGGAATATATTATTTAACTCAAAGATTAACTATCACATATTTTTGGCACTCGGATATCATACACTGAATGTGTATGATTGGAAGACAGAACTTGACCAACATTAAATGCTAAATCACGTACATGGTCCTACAACATGGGACGTCCTTTTGGAGTGAAGCAGCAGCAGCATGGGACGCACACATAATGCAAGACAAGATGATCAGCTACAAATTAATGCTCCAGCACAACAGGACAAGAGTACTACTCGTACTAATCAGAATTTCAACGTCAAAGATTAATTCATCTCAACCAACGGATGAGATTAATCAACCATGAAGGCCTATAAATATAGGTAGAAGCATGAGTTCGAAGATAAGCTTGAGCATCCTAAGCAGAGAAATACTTCCATCAAAGCATATACGAAGCTATCTAGCAAAAAGAGAAAGTGCAAACTCAACTTTACTCTCTGCTTAGCCTCATGCTTCACTAAGCTCTTAGATTAGATCAACACTTTCACATTTTTAGAGCTTAGTTCATAGTTGGAGGTTAGAACTTTCTTGTAACATTTCACAAGTGGTTGTAAACACTTAGGAGAACAGTTGTTCGGATCCTAAAGTGTAGTTAGAGAGATAGAGTACCTTTTGATCCCCACTGGATCAATTGAGAAAATTCTAAGGACTGAGTAACTTTGAGTGGTGTTATACTCATTGTGAAAAACCTTCAATCTAGGCCTAAGTGTTGTAAAGGCTAGATTGGCACTAAGTGTATTGGGCTTAATACTTTAGTGGAAATCCATCTGAAATAGGGTGGGACTGGATGTAGGAGGATTACACCACCTCTGAACCAGGATACATCGTGTGTTGATTCTCCTTTACTCACTAAAACACACACTCAACACTTCTCACTAAAGGGATCGTAGTTTGCCAGCAGCATCCTAAGCAGTCGTCTTAATTGACTCTACTGCTTATCCTACTGCTTAATAACTCACTTTTCCTTGAGACTTCTGTTTCCCACAAGCTTTAAATATCACTACTAAAAGGTGTAGTTGGTCAGTCCTCAAAGATACCTTTTTATAAGCAGCAGACGGCTTAGCAGTTTCCTGGGATTACCCAACTGCTCAGACCACTGCTCAGGCAAAACTCTTTACTATCTTCAGCTTAACATATATTCAGAAAGCCCTCATCATTCTCTGCAAGGCCACATTATCATCTTTCTCGAACTCCTATTTTCAACTGGCAGTTGACTCAGCAGTTCCCTGCCATCTAGCCAACTGCCAAGCCAACTGCTCACAGTTTAAAGTCCAAACATCATTCAAGGTAGAAAGTTGTCACACACTCATTAGAAAAAGGGTAAAGACTTCCGCTGTGCATCTATTAATCTCTCAAAAGATTATAGATCAATTCATCTAGAGGCAAAAACTTGAAAAAGTTGAAAAAGATTTAAAAGTCTATTCACCCCCCCTCTAGACTTTTACCCTATCCAGGACCATCAAGTGGTATCAGAGCCGAGTGTTCCTAGAGTCAGTTTCTGACTAATTTGAACTAAAGATCCAAGCCACTCTACTTCCCAAACACCTTCTGAAATGGACAGTCAGTTAGCAAAGAACCTTCTGTTCAACTTGAACAAATTTGATGACTGGAAAATAAGGATGAAAGCACATCTCAGTGCTTTACATGATGAGATGCTTGAAGTGATTACTGATGGACCTATCAAAATAATGAAGGTCATCACATCCAGAACCACAGAAGGAACAGATGATGGGTACATTCCAAAACCCAAAATGGAATGGACAACTGAGGACAGGAAGAGAAACAATCTTGACAACATTGCCAAGGACATTCTCTTCAAATCTGTTGATGAATCTATATTTCCCAGAATCAGGAAATGCGAAACTGCCAAAGATGTCTGGGATGAGCTCACAAAGATTGGAGCAGGAGATGAACAGGAGAAGGACAATAAACTGACCATAGCCCTCAAGAAATTTGAGGATTTCAAAATGCTGTCAACTGAATCTATCCATGAGATGGAATCCAGATTCCTGAAGATTGTGGCAGAGGTCTCTGACCTTGGGAAAGAACTATCTCAAAAGGAGATTTCCCTCAAAGTCTTGAGAGGCCTGCCATCAAAATGGGACATGAAGGTAACTGCTATGAGAGATAGCAGAGATCTCAGAACTCTGTCAACCGACAAACTCTTTAGTGATCTCAAGGCCTATGAATTTGAAATGAAGGAGATCAAAGAAGAGAAGGAAGATGAATACAAGACACTAGCTCTAGTATCTGAGCCAAGCACTTCAAAATCTGCTGAAAAATCCCTCAATAATCTCCTCACTGACGAGCAGTTTGCTATGTTTGTGAGGAAATTTAAAAGATTCATGAAGAAGGAGGGAACTGCTCCAAAGAAAGCATACAACCTGCCACCTAGAAGACAAGGGAGACCTCAATCCAGTGAGGAAACTGTTATGTGCTACAACTGTAGACAGCCAGGACATTACAAAAATGAATGCCCTCTGCCCTTAGCCCAGAAGTATCAAGGGCAGCAGGGGACTGGTCCCAAAGCTAGTTACAAGAGGGACTTCAAAAGCAATAGACAAGCTTTTGTAAGTGAAAAGAAAAAGGAGGAACCCCAGTCTGAAGATGAAAGCAGCTCAAGTGATGAAAGCTCTTCATCTGAAAGCTCAGAGGAAGCACTTCTATGCCTGGGATCCTGGCAGGTGGCTGAAAAAGGCGGCAGCTGGCTCACTAAAGAAAGCAGCAGATGGCTCAGTAAAGATGATGAATGCAGCTCCACTAAATGCCTAATGGCCAGAGACCACTACAATGATGTTGAGGTAACATCCTGCTCTTCCTATAGCTCTAGTGATTCTGGACCAACCAATATTACTCTGGAATCTTTATTACAAGATTTCCAAAAAGTCCAAAATCACCATGTTCTCTTAAGATCAGAAAATAATAGATTAAAACAAGACATTAAGGCTGTTCACACAAGATTGCTAGATGCCTTAACCAAAAACAATGTCTTAGAAGAAGAGAACAAAGAGCTGAGAGACAAAATGAATAACTTCAGCATGGATAGTAAAACCAGTGACTCTACTGCTGAAGTTGTTTTAAATAAGAAGAGAAGAGGCCTGGGATATGTATCCCCCACCAGACTCACTCAAAACTCACCCTCCACAAGCCACCAACAAAATACAAGAAAGCTAATCTACCAAAGATCCCATTCTCAGAATGTTCCCATAAGAAGGAACCTGCCTGCTCCCAAATCAAAATCCAATCTCCTGTATAGACAAAAACTTCCCAACCATCAAAACCCAAGAACCCGTTGGCAATCAACCAATAAGACCAACCACAGTCAAAACACTAAGCAGTCTCCTCCAAAAGTCAATAATCAATTTTCCACTTCAAGAAGAAAAAGGATTAACAATTACATAGCCATCCCCCATGATTATAATACTTCAAATGGCTATAGACAAATCTGCTTAGAACTAAATGGTTCTAGATGGGCATGGATGCCCAAACTTGTACAAAGGAAGTTGCCCACTAACTTGTGGGCTACTGCTCAACAATGATGAATACAGGAAGGTGCTGGAGCAGTTGACTCACAAACATGGTACATAGATTCAGGCTGCTCCAGGCACATGACAGGCAGCAGGCGGCTCCTGTCAAACTATATGGCAAGCGAAGGACCCAAAGTTACTTTTGGGAATGTGAAAAAACAAGGAGAAACCAAAGGAGTTGGAGACCTATCCATCAATGGACTTACAATCCAAAACATATCTTATGTTAAAGGATTAAAGTTCAATCTCTTAAGCACAAGCCAGCTCTGTGACAATGGCTATAATGTTACATTCTCCAAAGACATCTGCTTGATTAGAGATGTCAAAAATGACAAAACTGTGCTCACTGGTAGAAGGAAGAAGGACATGTACATTGTTGATTGGAGCTCAGCTAAGGAAGGGATCTGCTTGGTAACAAAGGCAGATTCAAATTTGAGTTGGGAATGGCACAACAAATTAAGCCATCTCAACTTCAAAACAATCAACAAATTGTCCAGAAAAGGATTGGTGAAAGGACTTCCTGAAATCAACTTCAAAAAGGACCACCTCTGTGATGATTGTCAAAAAGGAAAACAAACCAAGGTATCATTCAAATCAAAAGAAGTAGAATCATCAACCAGGCCCTTAAGCCTACTACACCTTGACTTGTTTGGACCAGTTGAACCAACGAGCTTAAGTGGTGGAAGGTACACTCTAGTTGTGGTTGATGATTACTCAAGATACACCTGGACCATATTCCTAAAGAAGAAGAATGAGACAGAAAAGAAGCTCCCTGAATTGATGAGACTAATTCAAAATGAGAAAAGCCTCTCAATTCAAAAGATCCGGTCAGATAGAGGTACTGAATTCCTTAACTCTATAGTAATTCAGTACTGTGAAGAAAATGGAATCCATCACCAAACTTCAGCAGCAAGAACACCTCAACAAAATGGTGTTGCTGAGAGAAGGAATAGGACACTCAAGGAAGCCGGAAGGACAATCTTAGAAGCAGCTGGTTTACCCAAAAGATTTTGGGCAGAAGCCATCAACACTGCTTGCTACACCCAGAATAGAAGTCTCATTCATAAGACTTACAAAAAGACTCCATATGAACTATGGAAAGAAAGAAAGCCTAATGTTAGTCATTTCCATGTGTTTGGATCCAAATGCTTCATTCTAAACAATGGAAAAGACTATCTCAAGCCATTTGATCCCAAATCTGATGAAGGGATCTTCCTGGGCTACTCAGCAACAAGCAAGGCATTCCGGATTCTCAACAAAAGAACTCTGGTGGTAGAAGAATCAATCCACGTGGTTTTTGAAAATCACCCCACTGCTCAATCAAAAGAAGAAGGTGAGTCATCTAAAAGGGACACTGGAAAGGCTCCAAGCTTCCTTCCAGGAAATGATAAAAAAAAAATAGCTGGATCTAATGTCAGTCCACGGCCAGCAGTTGACTCAACTGTCAGCTCACTGCCAGCAAATAACTCACCCACAAACATCCTTCCAGACCTTCATGAAATTCCTAATCACCCTACTCTACCAGAAGATAGTGACGAAGAAGAAGAAAAGGATGACCAACAAATCCAAACCAACATCAATCAGACATCTGACATTAGATGGCTGAATCAACATCCACCACAACAGATTATTGGAAACATCCATGAAGGGATTCGTACCAGATCATCAATCCAAAGAGAAGCACTGTTCTCATGCTTCATCTCACAATCTGAACCCAAGAAAATTGAAGAAGCCCTACTTGACTCTGACTGGATACAAGCCATGCAAGAAGAACTCAACCAATTTGAAAGAAACAATGTGTGGGAGCTTGTGACCAGACCCTATCATCAACATGTGATAGGAACCAAATGGGTGTTCAGAAACAAGATGGATGAGGAAGGCACAATTGTCAAGAACAAGGCAAGACTGGTAGCCAAAGGCTACTGCCAGGAAGAAGGTATAGATTTTGATGAAACCTTTGCTCCTGTTGCTAGATTAGAAGCAATAAGAATATTCTTGGCTTATGCTGCTCACAAGCAATTCACAGTCTATCAAATGGATGTAAAAAGTGCCTTCCTAAACGGTCTACTAGAAGAGGAGGTCTATGTGGAGCAACCTCCTGGTTTTGAAATCAATAGAGAGAAGGATCTAGTCTACAAACTGCATAAAGCTCTTTATGGACTCAAACAAGCTCCAAGAGCATGGTATGACACTCTCTCTGATTACTTAGTGAATAATGGATTCACTAAGGGCAAAGTAGACAAGACTTTATTCAAAATTGAAGAAGGTCCCCACATATTGCTTGTTCAAATCTATGTTGATGACATAATTTTTGGAAGTTCAAATCAAGCATTGTGTGAGAAATTTTCAACTCTCATGCAAAGCAAGTTTGAAATGAGCATGATGGGAGAGTTGAATTATTTTCTGGGACTACAAGTGAAGCAGACTCCTCAAGGTATCTTCATCAACCAAGCCAAATATACAAGAGATCTCATGAAAAAGTTCAAGGTCGAAAACAAGTCAACTGTGAAAATACCCATGAATACATCCCAAGGTCTAAGTCAGGATGATGATGGCAAAGATGTTGATCCTACACTCTACAGAGGATTGATTGGTTCCTTGTTATATCTCACAACTAGTAGGCCAGATATATCCTACTCAGTTGGGGTATGTGCAAGGTTTCAATCAAAGCCAAAGGAAAGTCATCTTCTTGCAGCAAAGAAGATACTGAGATACCTCAAAGGCAATCCTAACTCTGGATTATGGTATTCAACAAATGGAGGCTTTGATCTATATGGCTACTCAGACTCAGACTTTGCTGGATGCAAAATTGATAGGAAGAGCACTTCTGGAACTTGTCAATTGCTTGGAGGAAGGCTTGTTTCATGGTTCAGCAAGAAACAAAGCTCCATTGCCACAAGCACTGCCGAAGCTGAATATATAGCTGCAGGCAGCTGCTGTGCTCAAGTACTTTGGATGAAACAACAATTAAAGGATTATGGAGAAGAAACAAAGGAGATTAGCATACTGTGTGACAACACAAGTGCTATAGCTATCACTCATAATCCTGTGTTTCACTCAAGAACCAAGCATATTGAGATCAGGCACCACTTTATCAGAGAGCATGTTGAGAAGAAAACCATCAAGCTTGAGTACATCCCCACCGAAAAGCAGCTGGCTGACATCTTCACCAAACCATTGAATGAAGCTAGATTCAACCAACTAAGGCAAGAGCTTGGTATGTTAGATGATCTAGATCAAGTAAGGGAATAACCCTGCATCTATTCAGGGGGAACCTAATTCCAGAATCAAGGGGGAATTCCTAGCCATCTGCTGAGGGGGAACTATCAGAGGTAGCCATCTCGACTACCCACAATCCAAAAGGAATGAAGCATCAAGGTCCAAGAAAGTCTATCTCAGACTTTCAAAAGAAAGAAGCAGTCAAAATTCAGGAGTGGGCTCAGCAGGTGACTGTTCAAAAGAGCAGTAGGATCAGCAGGCAGCTGCCCAACTAGACCACTGCTACACGAGTAATAAGGGGACTTGAATTAATACTCTCATAAAGGAGAATACAAGCTTGGAACGAGAAAGGAACAATGGAGGTACAGACACTGGTTCACAAAATTCGAACAGATGTCTGCAAGCGGGTGTCTGCCTCAGAAGCAGTCCACTGTTTGAGATCAGCAGTTGGCTCAAATTACTGCAAATGTACATGGAATCTCAGCATGTGGCACAAGCATTCTTGATCCTCACATATCAAGGATTCTAAAAGGGTAACTTTTGCTCTCATAAACCCTCAAAAATTTACCAAGCTAGAGCACTCTGTTACCAGTGTGAACACAATTAATCCAGCCGTAGTCTCCAACGGCTATATCCTAACGGCTAGTTTCCGATAAAGAATAAATACCTCCTCCGTACATTTCCTTTACACTTTTACCTTGCAATCTCTCTCAAACCCCTCTCTAAACCTCGAACGCTCTCAAAGCCCTCAAACAAACAAACTCTTGTACTCACTATCTCATCCGCACTCCATATTACACCCATATTCCTTCCGCTTCTCCAACAAACAAGAATGGCATCCCTTAAACTCATGGCTAAGAAAATCTACACCGGATCCATTCTTGATACATCAATAATACTGAAGAAAGCTAACAACAGTGATCTCATGAAAGATCTTCTGAGAAAGCTTGATCGCACAGGTCTTTTAAAGATGGCTACCTACCCATATCCATGCTTCTATCCCGAAGTAGCTGCAGAGTTCTACCTCAACTCTACCAAGGACACTCTCAAATCCTGGATAAGGGGCAGACCTGTGGAGATTGAAGAAGGAGATATCAGAACACTGCTCTCCCTCCCTGGAGATGAAGCTCCACCAGTTGAAGACTTTGAACTCAACGAACAGGAATTCAAAGAGTTGGCGTTAATACCAAGTGCACGCAACACACAAACTCTCAATCTCAAAACCAACAAGATGGTGTATGAGTATGGCCTTCTGCTAAGCATACTATACAAATGCATAGACGCCAAAAACACTGCTCTTGATGAAATAAATCACAAGAGAGCAACTCCATTAGCAGCAATCATCTCAGGGTCACCTTTCAACTGGACAAGGTATGTCTTCAACAACCTGCTAGCATATGTGAAGAAATACCACGAAAGACCAAACAACACCATGCCCTGGCTAGGGTATGGTTTTCTTATTGGTGAAATCTTAAGAAGAAAGGGAGCTCGAAGCAACATCAAAGAAGCAACTACCTGGAGAAAGTTTCTGTCTCTCAAATCCAATCAAGGAGCCCCAGAACTACCTAAGGCAGAAGACACCTTCCTCTCAAACGAGCCCATCCAAACCGAATTCAAGAAAATCAAAACCAAGTCACTAAAGAGGCCTCGTTCTGACAATGAAGAAGTCCAATCACACAAGTCTAAAAGGAAAACTCCTACAACAAGGAATCTGCAGGATGAACTAGAAGCAGAAGTCTCCCCTCTTGAACTCAATCATGTCCACTTACAAACCACAACTCACCCCCTATCCACTGTTCCTGAAGAAAGTGGAGGTTCCAAACCGAGCGAAGAACAGCAGGCTACTTCCTCTTCAGGTATTGCTATCTCTGCAACTCCACTTTCTATAAATCGTCAAGAGGTGACAACTCAGGAAGAAGAACAGGCGGCTCCACCCTCACCAGCAATCACTCCCCTAGAAAGATTGGAAGCTGAATGGGCTCGAGTCAAAGAATGGAGGAAATGGAAGATGTCTCGAATCCTAACCCAAGCCAAAACTCTTTCCAAATTCATCACGGAAGAATACTTTGCCCTAAACTGGCTAGGTACTGAAGACATTACTACAGCAACAAATCTTCACCAGATGAATCTGGTCTATCTCTCAAAGAAGAAGCAGCTGACTGATAATCTCCAAAAGGAGCACTCTACGGACAATAATGATGATGATCTTGATGATGATGACGATCATTCTGGTCCAAATGGCCCTTCACCGAATAGAGGTAAGCAAATCATTTCTTCTTCCTCCTCCAGTGATAAAACACTTCAAATGGTTCTAGAGAAATCTAGATTTGAGACTAGAGGAGGTGGAGAAACCTCCAAAGTAATGGAGGAAGAAGCTCAAAAGTCAACTGAGCAACATACTGCCACCATTCCACTCCAGCCCACTGCAGATCAAGAACAGGAGTTTAGTGCACACTCTCAAGCGTCTACTCAAAACTTAGAGCAGCACTCTCCCACATTCATTCTTGAACCTGAGGACAATGAAGAGGACACTGCTACCCTGGCCGATGTCTTCATCAAAGAAAGAAGGGCTACCACACAGTTCATCAGCCGCGCAGAGGTCAGACTGCACAAGAGACTCATCAAAATGAAGAAGCAACTAGAAGAAAGGCTAGATATCAGATTTGGAGAAGTCCACATCCACATCAGAAGAGATTCAATGATCCAACAAGTGTTCAATGCTGAGCAGAGAGCTCTACTCCAAACCAAAAACTCTCAGCAATCTGCCTTGACCAATGAAATAAAGCAGGAGATTGCAGCACTAAAAGCCAAGAATGAGGACCTCGAAAGACAAATGCTAGCACTTCAAAAGCAGCAACAAGCTCAGCCTACTGCAGCAGGTACCTCTGAGCAGCTGCCTTCTCTCTCAACCTTACCTCCTCATCTTCAGCAGACTCTCCAAATGGTGACGGAGCATGAAGAATACCTCCTGAAACTAAGGAATGAGGAGTTCCCTGCCATGTTCAAGCTCTCTCAGAAATTCCTTATGGACCAGCAGGCTCATGCTAGAGCCTATGAACAGCTCACTAAAGACATTGCTCACAACTTTCAAGTTCTTCAAAAGGCTACTCAGGACACCTTTTGGAAGCAAGGGTCTGACTTTCAGAAGCTAGGTCAGAACCTAGTAGCTACTCAGGACAAGCTTCAAAGATTAGAGAATGAGGTCAAAGATGAAGTCAAAACAGATCTTTTGGACGTCAATAATCATATCAAGGCCCTGTCCATTGAAGTCTATGGTCTGAACACATCCAGAAGACCACATGAAGATCCTGACTCTGATCCGGAGGTAGAAGCTCTATTCAACGAAAGCCAGACCCCTGCTGATGATGCCAAAAAGGGGGAAAAGACAACTCAAACAGGTCCATCCTCCTCAAGATCAGCAGCAGCAAGGAAAGCAGCTGAAACACGAAGGAAGAACAAGCTCCTTCAAGAAGAAGCAGATATCAGAAAAAGGAAAGCAGAAGAAGCAAAAGCAAAAGAGGAAGCCAAGAAGAAGTTGGAGGAAACCAACAAGAGTAGACTTCAAGGAAAGTCCGAAAGTGACTAAAAACTATTGTAATTTATACTTTAGACCAATGTACAATTATCTTAAATCAATGAAAACATTTCTTTCTTGTGTTGTATAGTTTTGGCATCATCAAAAAGGGGGAAATTGTTAGTACCCAATTTTGATAGATTTTGATGATGCCACTATACTCTACACTAGCACATTGTATCTTAATTAAAGTTCAGTCACTAGTCTTTAATTTAATCAAAAATGACAACATAAATGTACAATCTTTTGAGTCTAATGACATATTACCGGAAAAGAAAAAATGCAATAAGGTAATTTTTTCTTTTACCTTAAAGGGATATTTAGATCCTACCGGAATATATTATTTAACTCAAAGATTAACTATCACATATTTTTGGCACTCGGATATCATACACTGAATGTGTATGATTGGAAGACAGAACTTGACCAACATTAAATGCTAAATCACGTACATGGTCCTACAACATGGGACGTCCTTTTGGAGTGAAGCAGCAGCAGCATGGGACGCACACATAATGCAAGACAAGATGATCAGCTACAAATTAATGCTCCAGCACAACAGGACAAGAGTACTACTCGTACTAATCAGAATTTCAACGTCAAAGATTAATTCATCTCAACCAACGGATGAGATTAATCAACCATGAAGGCCTATAAATATAGGTAGAAGCATGAGTTCGAAGATAAGCTTGAGCATCCTAAGCAGAGAAATACTTCCATCAAAGCATATACGAAGCTATCTAGCAAAAAGAGAAAGTGCAAACTCAACTTTACTCTCTGCTTAGCCTCATGCTTCACTAAGCTCTTAGATTAGATCAACACTTTCACATTTTTAGAGCTTAGTTCATAGTTGGAGGTTAGAACTTTCTTGTAACATTTCACAAGTGGTTGTAAACACTTAGGAGAACAGTTGTTCGGATCCTAAAGTGTAGTTAGAGAGATAGAGTACCTTTTGATCCCCACTGGATCAATTGAGAAAATTCTAAGGACTGAGTAACTTTGAGTGGTGTTATACTCATTGTGAAAAACCTTCAATCTAGGCCTAAGTGTTGTAAAGGCTAGATTGGCACTAAGTGTATTGGGCTTAATACTTTAGTGGAAATCCATCTGAAATAGGGTGGGACTGGATGTAGGAGGATTACACCACCTCTGAACCAGGATACATCGTGTGTTGATTCTCCTTTACTCACTAAAACACACACTCAACACTTCTCACTAAAGGGATCGTAGTTTGCCAGCAGCATCCTAAGCAGTCGTCTTAATTGACTCTACTGCTTATCCTACTGCTTAATAACTCACTTTTCCTTGAGACTTCTGTTTCCCACAAGCTTTAAATATCACTACTAAAAGGTGTAGTTGGTCAGTCCTCAAAGATACCTTTTTATAAGCAGCAGACGGCTTAGCAGTTTCCTGGGATTACCCAACTGCTCAGACCACTGCTCAGGCAAAACTCTTTACTATCTTCAGCTTAACATATATTCAGAAAGCCCTCATCATTCTCTGCAAGGCCACATTATCATCTTTCTCGAACTCCTATTTTCAACTGGCAGTTGACTCAGCAGTTCCCTGCCATCTAGCCAACTGCCAAGCCAACTGCTCACAGTTTAAAGTCCAAACATCATTCAAGGTAGAAAGTTGTCACACACTCATTAGAAAAAGGGTAAAGACTTCCGCTGTGCATCTATTAATCTCTCAAAAGATTATAGATCAATTCATCTAGAGGCAAAAACTTGAAAAAGTTGAAAAAGATTTAAAAGTCTATTCACCCCCCCTCTAGACTTTTACCCTATCCAGGACCATCAGACAGGAACACGCAACTCCACTCCTGCGCGATTTCGAGAATCACGCAACATCTCCTGCGCGATCCCCACATTCGTGCAATCCTCCCTGCGCGATTTTGGACTTGCGTTTTTTGAACTCGCCCTATTTGGAAGTTGAGAGATTTTAATAGGACTTGCGCGATCTACAAGGTTGAGCGATCTCCACTTAGCGCAACATACCTGCGCGATTTAGGACTTCAGCAATTTTGTCCTTGCGAGATTTGGCAGCAGATTGAGCGATCCCAGTTTCGCGCAAAACACCTCCTGCGCGATCCTTGGACTTGAGCGATTTGGACTTAGAATTTTTAAGTGTTGAGCGATCTTCCAACATCTGCGCGATCTCACACTTACAATTTTTCTGAACAAGAACCTTCTGCCCAAAGTACTAAGACTAACAAGACAGAATCAAATCAATCAACTGATCAGCCCGATCAATTTCAACATGGATGCTTTATCAATTGGAAATGATACAAGACCCCCGATTCTACGAAGAGGGGAGTATAATGTATGGAAGAACAGATTTTTAAATTTTCTTGAAAGTAAGGACCAATCCTCCGGTCTTCTTGATTCCATCACCAATGGACCTGCACAACTCATGATTGCTGTTGAAAGAGACAATGGGAACAATCCACCGGTTGAGATAGAATGGAGACCGAAGACTGTTGACGAATATGATGATGAGGATAGAGCAAGACTCCGGGCAGATCTCATTGCCAAGACCTATCTGTTGCAAGCCATCCCGAACGACATCTACATGCAGATTGACAGCATGTCAACTGCAAAAGAGATGTGGGATGAGATCTTCAAGATCATGCAAGGCACGGAGATCGGAGTAAAGGCGAAGAAAGCAAGCACATTCACTGCTTATGACTCATTCAAAGCCAAGCTTGGAGAATCACTCGAAGATACCTACTTGAGGTTTCTGCAGCTTATAAACGAAATGAGGAAGATTAATGTGCATAAGTCGAACATGGAGTTGAATGTGAGATTCCTTTCTGCACTTGGAGCTGACTGGAGAAAGCTGACTTCGCAGATCAGGCACACAAAGGACCTTGATGAGATGGACATCCATGCCGTGTACAACACATTGAGTCAGTACACTGAAGATTTTGAAGACTTTGTTGTGACTACTGTGACAGCTGAAAGAGAAAAAGGAGCTGTGAATAAGCTTGCAGACACCCTCGCCTTAATGCTTGACAAACCATCGAAATCTGGCTCAAAGAAGGACAAAATGATTGCTGAAGAAAGTGAGAGTGCTGACAGCGACATTGGATTTTGGGATGAGACTGATGATGATGAGCTGCGCGATATGCAAAAGCAGCTAGCTCTCCTCACCTCAAAATTCAATAGTCAGCTACAGAGAAAGAGAAACCCCACTAGCAACAACAAGCTCCGCAGATCCTCTATCAGCAACAACAAAAGGAAAGAGCGTTCATTTGACTCTTCTGACAATGCAAATGCTGAGGATGGTCCCAGATGCTTCAACTGTGGGAAGACTGGACATCTACTGAAGGACTGCAGGATGCCGAAGAGGAAGAAGGATGCTGAGTACTACAAGCAGAAGATGTATCTGAACAAGAAGAAGATGTTGCTGGCTATGGAAGAAAACAAGGAAAAGAGTGCTCTCATGGCTGAAAAGGATCACTGGATGGATGATTCTGATGAGGAAGAAAATCTGGCCTTGATGGCAGTTGTTGAAGAAGAAGAGAAAGAGAAAGATGCTGAAAAGGAAGGAAAGATGAAGTCAACCCCTGCTGCTGATGAAAAGGAGAAAGACAAAGCTGAGGAGAAGAAGAACCTGCCTACTGCAACCAATGCTGATGAAATGATTGCCCTGACTGCTGAAAACAGAAATGCCGACAATGAAGTAAGTACCTCTAATTCATCTGTACATACTTGCTCTAGAACAGATATGCCTGATAAATTTAAGGAGCTTGAGGCGAATTATAAAAGGTTGTATGAGGTATATAACCAACTGCGTGAAAAACAGACATGCTCAAACATTAAGATAATCAATTCAGAGAAAACAATCACTAAGCTCACAACTGAGAATAAGCGACTTAGTGCGAGTGAGAAAGAGTTGACAGAGAAACTTAGAACAACAGAAAAGGAAAGAATTAGGCTTTTTGGTGTAAATAATTTGCTAATGGAAAGAAGGGGTGCACTTTATACTAAAATCAAAGAACTTGAGGATCTGTTAGCCAAAAGGGACCAAACAGATCAGACTATTTTCCTTAACCAGCCTAAGGACACTCGTTTCTATAATGCCAAAGAAGGCTTGGGTTTGACCAATCCTCAAAACCTGAAAAAGGTCAACTGTAGACAACTCTATGATGTTAGATACATGAAAATAGGATTGACCAAACTCATGGCCTTCACTGGTGCTGAAGAAACGAATGCCCTTGAGGATGAAAAGAGAAAGACAAAGGCTGGTGTTGAGGTTCCCTTTGACTACACAGAGTTAAACAAGAGCTACAAAACCAAAGCACTCCCTTTGACCCCTGCTGAAGAAATCTTGACCTATCCTCCTGAAAAGGAAGCTGAGAAAGACGGAGAGGAGGCTTCCACATCTGAACCGATTGAGAAACCAGCTTACATTCCACCATTGGTGAGAAAGTTTGCTGAGTTAAAAGATTCTTTTGAAAAGGAAAAGCAGATTTTAGAAAAAGAAAAGGATGAACTTTTAAAAGAAATAACCTCTTTGAAAACCGCCTCTCAGTCTAACACAGCTTCTCAATCCTCTTCCCCTTCTACATCTAAAAACTCTTCTGAAATTTCAAGCGATAGTTTTAAGACATCTTCTTCTCACCCCAAGTCTCATTCTCCGACAGGGAAAGATGTGAAGAAGAGAGTCGAGAAGAAAGGAGAGTGGATAGAAGACAAAATAAGAAGGAAGAAGAGAGAAGAAGAGTCGAGATTGAGAAATAAGTGTCAGCGGTCGAGCGCCAGTTTTTATAATAAGTCTAGTTCTAGCATTAGTGAGCCATCTACTAGTTATGCTAAGAGAGTGGCTCCTAAGTCTTCTAGTTCTAAGATCTCTGTCTCGAATCGTTGTACTAAATGTGTTTCTCTGGATTGTGTTAAATTAATGAAATGTTGTTGTTTTGAGTCTGTTTCATCTTGCAAAGCTAAAGATCCTGTGATTGTTAAGAATGTTGTGAATAAGCCCAAGATTGATAGGGTGAATGTTGAGAGCGAGGTCAAATTGCCATTTTTAAGGTATCCTCTCAAGATTCACTCAGTCAAACATCTGAGAAGGCTATCACGTGAACCAATTTTGAAAGATCACTTATCTGAACAATCACTTAGGACAAATGAAAGTTCCCTCGCTCCGAAAATCACTCAAATAAAACAAAAATGGGTTCCTAAGGCTGAAGCAGAACAATTAAAAATGAAAAACTCTTCTCAAACAGCCAGCCTAAGATCCCAAATCAAAAAGAAGTTGAAACAATTGCTCACTGTTGATAAGGAAGGACCCATCTGGCGATGGGTACCTAAGCGAAACTAATCTGTTTTGCAGGTCAGTCATGTGTGGCATCTTGATTCGGGTTGCTCGTCACACATGACTGGACAGATTGAACTACTGAGCAACTATTCTGAAAGGTTTGGAGGAAATGTGAGGTTTGGGAACAATGCTTCATCGCCCATACTCGGGATAGGAGATGTCATCTGTGAGAGCGTCACAATCAGAAACGTGTCATATGTGTAGGGACTGAAGCACAACTTGCTTAGTATAGGCCAATTTTGCGATAATGGAATGGAAGTGAAATTCCATGCTAGGCAATGTTGTGTGATGGATATGGGTGGGACACCATTATTAAGGTGTCAGAGGAAAACCAATCTCTACACCATTGATCTGAAATCGGTACGATCCCCCATATCCATCTGTCTCCTGTCCAAAGCATCTGAAGAACAAAGTAATCTATGGCACAGACGTCTCTCACACTTGAATCTGCCAGCTATCAGTTCCCTCTCCTCGAAGAAGTTGGTGAAAGGACTGCCTGTTCTGAAGAACTCCCCCAACCATCATTGTTCTGCGTGTCATTTGGGAAAGATGAGGAGAGCATCACACAAGTCAAAACAATTTCCCTCCTCATCTCGTCCCCTGGAGCTATTACACATGGATCTGTGTGGTCCGATGCGCGTGCATAGCATCAGTGGACGCAAATATACTTTGGTAATTGTGGATGACTACTCACGCTACACATGGACCAAGTTTTTGCGCTCCAAGGACGAAACTGCAAACTTAATCATGACGTTCATCAGGACCATACAGAACTATCTACAGCAGAATGTGAAGATCATCAGAACTGACAACGGGACGGAGTTCAAGAACAAGGAACTGACCGAATTCTATGAAGCTCAGGGAATCACTCAACAGTTCTCTGCAGCTAAGACACCACAGCAGAATGGTGTTGTAGAACGACGGAACAGAACCTTGGTGGAAGCAGCCAGAACCATGCTAATACAGTCAAAGCTTCCTCACTTCATGTGGGCGGAAGCTATCAACACGGCTTGCTTCACACAGAACAGGACGGTGATCCACAAAAGATTTGACAAGACGCCCTATGAGATTGTGTTCAAACGGATCCCTAACATTGCCTTCTTCCGCGTCTTCGGTTGCAAATGCTACATTATGAACGACAGGGATGCTAGGGGGAAGCTTGATCCAAAAGCAAATGAAGGGATATTCATTGGGTATTCTACAAATTCTAAGGCGTACAGAGTATACTTGAAGGACAGAAGAACCGTCATGGAGAGCATCAATGTGAGCTTCTATGAAATGGCGGACTTGGCTTCTGAACATTTTCAGTCTGAACCATCAACCTCTGCAAACAATGAAACTCCATCATCCTCTGGAGTAGGAGGGCAGGGAGGTGAGACAAGATCGGATGAGCATGTGGTTCTGGATTCTCTTTTTGAGCACTTCTACAGCCAACCACGTGCAGCACCCACTATAAATGCTACAACCACTCAGAACCCCCTGTTACCTGCTCCAACCACTGAAGAAACCAACACTCCTACTCAGAATGATGATGGGCATACAGATAATGAAGCTGAACATGAACCAAACACTTCCGTTAATGATCAACCTGAAGAAGCTGCAACGCAAGAAACCCCAGAAGCACAACCAGAGCAAGAATATTCTGACCCTGATCATCCAATCATAACTCCACAGCCTCTACAGCACGAGAGAAAGTGGACTAGAGCACATCCGCCAGAGCTGATAATTGGAGATCCATCTCAAGGAGTCAGAACCAGAACGGCATCAGTCAATGAATGTTTATACTCATGTTTTCTGAGTCAGAAAGAACCAACAAAAATGACTGACGCATTGGCTGATCCGGACTGGGTGATTGCAATGCAAGAAGAAATGAACCAGTTTGAAAGATTGAAAGTGTGGACCCTGGTGCCAAGACCTTACAAGAAAACCATTATCGGCACCAAATGGGTATTCAAAAATAAGAAAGACGAAGACGGTGTGATCGTGAGAAACAAGGCCCGCCTGGTTGCAAAAGGTTACAATCAACAAGAAGGAATCGACTACGATGAAACCTTTGCACCAGTGGCAAGGATTGAGGCCATCAGACTATTTCTAGCATATGCTGCACACAAGAGCTTCACAGTATATCAAATGGATGTAAAGACAGCTTTTCTGAATGGAGATCTGAAAGAAGAAGTCTACGTTGCACAACCTGACGGCTTTGTTGATCCTGAACGCCCCAATCATGTATACAAGCTGAGGAAAGCCTTGTATGGTCTGAAACAAGCACCGAGAGCCTGGTACGAAGCACTATCAGATTTTCTTGTGGAATCAGGCTTCTCGAAGGGAAAGATAGACCAACTCTCTTCATCAAAAGACACAAGGGTGACATCATGCTGATACAAATTTATGTTGACGACATCATCTTTGCCTCGTCGAATCCAAACTTCTGTAAAAAGTTCAGCAATCTGATGCGCACCAAGTTCGAGATGAGTATGATGGGAGAGTTGAACTTCTTTCTAGGGCTTCAGATCAAGCAAATGCCAGACGGAATCTTCATAAATCAGTCCAAGTACATCCACGATATGCTAAAGCGCTTCAAAATGGACAGCAAGTCGACGATGAAAACCCCCATGTCTCCCTCACAGAAGCTCGACTCTGACCCTTCCGGGAAACCAGTCGATGCTACCAATTATCGGGCTATCATCGGTTCCTTGCTGTACCTTACATCTAGCAGACCAGATATTGTCTTTGCAACCTGCCTATGCGCCCGCTTTCAAGCAAATCCGAAGGAATCACATCTGAATGCTGTTAGAAGAATACTTAGATACCTCAAAGGAACAGTCAATCTGGGCCTTTGGTATCCCAAGGAATCAGATTTTGACCTTGTTGGATACTCAGATGCTGATTTCGCGGGTTGCAAACTGGACAGAAAGAGTACATCTGGCGGTGCTCAATTTCTTGGTGATAAGTTGGTGTGCTGGTCCTCCAAAAAGCAGAATTGTGTGTCCACTTCTACAGCTGAGGCAGAATATGTCGCGGCTGCTAGTTGTTGCTCACAGATATTATGGATGAGGACCCAGCTGAAAGACTATGGGTTCACATTCTCACACATCCCGATCTACAGCGACTCTCAAAGTGCAATAGCCATCACGTGTAATCCGGTCCATCATTCAAGGACAAAGCATATTGACCTCAGATATCATTTCATAAAGGATCACGTTGAGAAAGGCACCGTGGACATGTACTTTGTGTCTACGGAATTGCAACTGGCTGATATATTCACCAAGGCCCTGGATGAAAAGAGATTCAATTTTCTGATCTCTAAGCTGGGGATGCTGAACCTGACCGAATGAGTAAATCTGAACTGTGTGTGTGCGTGTGCTTTCATGTTTTGCATTTTAGTTTTTCTTTGCATTATATTTTTTTTCTCTCTCTCTCTCTCATGCATCATTTTTTTTCATCACATGTTTTCCTTTTATTTTTCATGCATCATTTTTTTATTATTTGCATAAATTGAGGGGGAGCTTTTCAAAATCTGTTCATCTGTTGAGGGGAGTATTTCTAAATTATGTATAAATTGAGGGGGAGTTTGCAAAATTTTTCATTCTTAAAGAGAAGCAAGTGTTGAGGGGGAGCAATCTTAAATTTGAAATCAGGCAGAAATGGGCCCGTTAAACTTTGAAAATTCTCCCGGGCCTATTTAAACTTTTAAAACGCGCAATCCTCCTCCCCATTCTTCTCTCTTGCGCGAAACGCTCGGACTTCCTCAGAGCTCAAATCCCCTCTTTCTCGCTCAAATCTCCTCCTCGTCAAAATCTCTAAGGGTAAAATCTCCATGATTTCTTGCTATTTCTGAGTCTTTCACAGGTATCACACAAGAAAAACGATGAACAGGCTGAACCAACGCTCTTGCGCTAACCCTATTGCGTGATTTCCAACTCTGCGCGATCTTGGGGTGATGCGCGATTACCCTTGCGCGATTAGGGCTCATACGAGATCTGTTCATTTTCTTCATCTTCAGACCTGCGCGATTAAGCTAGGCTTGAGCAAATTGTCTGGAGTTGCGTGATTGGCTTTCCTTGCGCAATCTCGGCCCTTGCGCGATCTATATGTGTTGCGCGATCTCGGCCCTTGCGCGATCTATGTGTGTTGCGCGATATCAGCCCCTGCGCGATCTGGGTGGGCTGAGCGAACTAGGGCTGCGCGATCTACCATGCCTTGCGCGATCTACCTAAGATGCGCGAACAATGAAGCCTGCGCGATCCCACCCCCTTGCGCGATTACCTCGGGTTGCGCGATCTTAGGGGGTGCGCGATCTAAAATGCCCTTGACCGATTACTCTTGCGCAATTAAGCCCTGCGCTATCATTTGGGCCGCGTGTTTGAGTGATGACCAGTCCAGAACCAAGTTCTTAGGGAAAACTTCATTTGGGCCAACAATGAACAAGTTAGACAAGCCCAATCTTGACCAAAAGCAATAATCTTTTCTAATTGGGCTCCACTTCTCTTTAACAAAAAAAAAATCATAAAAGGAGGCCCAAGTGAGAAACAAAGTGTGGACTTAGCCATTTTGATCATATAATCTAATCTGTTTAACATTTTCAGATCGAAATGGCTGCCAATACTCCAATCAACATGGTCTATGCTAGGGAACACTGGATCCCAATCAAAGAGAATAACTCACAACTGGACCCAGAAGTCTTCTCATGCCAAGATAATGTGGTCGTCTCCATTCTGAGAGGACACAAGCTGTGGAAAGCACTGAGCGAAAATGCTGAAGTCCCTCAGGTGTATCTCCAACAATTCTGGGGTACACTTGACAAGGATGTGGATGCTAATGGCAGACAAATTGATGACGTGCTAGCTGCCACGATCTGCAACACCAGAGTCACAATCACAAAGGAGCTGGTTCAGCAAGTGCTACAGATCCCAGAGGAGGAACATTATGATGCGTTGGTCCCGGAGGCACAAGTAATCACCGACATGATCACTCTTGGCCACGCACAGCCTCTCCACGTGATGTCAGAAATCAAGACGGCTCGCTTGCCGCGCCCATGGAGGACACTAATGGCTACTCTGAATAAGTGCTGCACTTCTAAACACACTGGGTTCGACAAGTGCAGTGCTTACCTTGTATACATCTTCCATGGGATCGCCTTCATGAAGAAATATGACTATGCTGCTCTAATATGGAGTGAGTTCTTGGAGATGAGGAGAAGAAAATTCGACACCAATCTGATCAAACATCTGCCATACATGAGATGGTTCTCCCTGCTGGTGCGACACTTCTGCAGAACAATTCCTACTATTCAAAGACGCAAATCATCTGAGAATGTCAGCACTCCAGCCCTCCAATATCTGAAGAGAATGCCAGAGGTACGCTCACTGGTACCATTACCCATTCCAGTCCCTCTCCTCCTGTTAGCTGGGCGAAATGATCCACATGTCATACGCTACAGTGAGGAGAACGGTATCATACTCCCTATGGCTCAGATAAACCCCCCTGAGCCTACCCCGGGGAGTCAGCCGAGAGTATGTGAGGGTCCTGAGAGTTCAACCCGGCCACAGAGACCAGTGGCAAGTTGGCCCCATGATGATCAGACTATGTCTGCTGAGGGCCACACCCGTGCTGAGGAGTTTACCCGTGATTCGCCAAGCGTAGCCACAACACAAGACGCTGACGATGAGGGCTCTGGGAGCAAGGCTAGGAACGACGACGATGATGATGATGAGGACGACGACAATGCCAATGCAAAGGGCAAGAAAGTCGAGAAAGCCCGCGCTAAGAAAGGACGACTCGTTATCAGGCTTTCTCGGGCTACAACACAAGAGCAGTCTCACCAAATCAAGGACACTCAAGGAAATATCATCAGTGAGACTCGCTCCAAGGTGCGTCACGACATTGCCTCATCATCTACTCCTGTGCAAAGAGTGCAAACTGCTAGCAACCTGGCAGAAGAGTTAGCTTTATATGACAGCTGCTCTGACCTTGACACAATAAACCGGGCTAACCCCATAGGTGCAGAGGCTGATATTTTCAGTCTCCGAGTAGAAGACGCAGCATCTAGCCCAACTGCGCATGCACAAGCCTCACCCAGCCACTCTGCTGCCTCCCAACAGGTAGTAGTTTCACATATAGGGGATATTATACCCACCTCGCTGTCTCCTTACGAAGCAGCTGAGGATTTACTTTGTGGTCTTCCGCCCCAGACCACTACCCCTCCTTCTAGCACATTGAGTCTAGTTTCCACCATCCCAACTTTTTCAACATTTTCTAGGACACATACACTGCTCACACCACTGCACACGACAGGTGCACTTTACTTGTCCTCAACGATCGGAGATACGTCAATGATGATCGGAAGTCCTGCTGCTCAACAGATATCTCCATCATTATCTGCAGGCCACACTTCGGTAATCTTTACTGATGCTGTGACAACGGTTACTACCCCTGTAACCGGACACCCTGACCCTACTGACCTTTCTGTCATTTTGCAACGCTTCTTGGATTCCACCATTAAACCATGGGTGCACGAAGCAATAACCGCTCGGGCACAGGAATTCAGGAACACCCCGGCGTTACATAATGACATCACCCAACCCCAACCTTCATCCTCACATACCCAACAAACCCAACCACTTCCTATCATACCTACCCAACAAACCTCTGAACCATCCACAACCCTACCCCACTCACCTACTGCTTCAAGGGGAACCCAGGATACAGAACTAGTGTCCTCCCCTACTTCGACCACACCTTTTCCTGACCCTAAAACTTTACCGTTCGAGGTACTCGAAACCCTGATGCTAGATCAACTACTAGCTACCGAAGAAGGCAACCTAACCCAGAAACAAAAAGACCTTCTTCGGATCCTTAAGCCTGACAGCTCATGCCGTGATAGTGTCCTTGGTCACAAACGTTCGCATGAGGACCCCGATGATTCGGATCCTCATGAGGGGGAGAACAAGAGACAAAGAATACTTGAGCGTGATGCGTCAACAAGCCAACCGTCTACGCAATCCAACCAACCTGAATCCTCGAACAATCAGCCCCCACCATCCACTCAACATAAAAGCCAAACAGCCAACTCACCCACATCTAGCCCGGTCGAGCTAGAAACAACACTCCTAGGCTCATCTTTCATAGATGTAGACCAAGGATGGAGTGGAAGTCCTGAGGTTGCTACTTCGAGTACACCTTTCTATTCAGGCCATCAGAAAGAACCTAGTTCTAATCTGATGATAACGGGCAATCCTAGTGATCCCGGTGTTTCACATGACAGGTCGCCTTCGACACAACAACAAGCTCACTCTAAGCCCTCTGGTAATCAAATACAAGATGAACTGGAAGACCTTCTAGTTCATGATCAGTGGCCTCGTGAGTGGACAGAGTGGGATGACCTTAGAGTGGAAGCGGAGCAGTACGAAATGTGTCGAAGCTGGCAACTCAGAGAATTCCTCAACAAATATCATGCACAAATGATTGGACTCGATGAAGATGAACTCAAGGAAGGGGAGAATCATAAAGAAAATCCCAAGGCACCAGAACCAGTCAAAGAAAAATGGGAAATTGTTAGAATCAAAGCCCCCTTCCTAGAAGAAATCCGAGAGAAAATCTGGCGACAACCTGAAAAAATCAAGAAGTTCAGTGAATTAAAGATGCGAGGAATCAATCATTTGAAAGGAAAATACCGAGGAGGTAACCTATATATGTTAGGACACAGATCCACAGGGGAACGAAGACAAGTTCTAAATCATAATCTCGCAACAAGTGGATGTCCTATATCGAAAATCCTGGATATCACAGAAGACTACTTGGAAACGATTAAGTTCCTGATCTTTCGTCTACGACGTACCGATGGCTCGGAGTTCACCTGTCAAGAGAATGACTTCTTCCTACTGCACATGGATGATATTTATCAAATGTTCATGAGATGCAGGGAGCTCCCAGTGCACAAAGACAGACTTGCTAGAGAAGGTTTTGAGGCCATTAAGAGATTCATGACAAGACAAGTTCGGTTCTACGCCTCCCATGATCTCCAGATGACTCTTGAGCACAATTATTCAAAGGCGAATCTTACACGACCGGACTTGGATAGACCTGGGCTTGAAACCTTTGCAGCATATGATACATTTGACAAGCCCATCTCAGTCATTTATCTGAATCACAAAGAAGAGAAGCGTCTGATGATTGTTGAAGACATTCAAAAATACTGTGATGGGACCCTGCAAATCATCCGAGAACAGCTCCAGCCAAGGAAAGAAGATCTAGATAAAAGACAGAATGAAGCCTCGAAGGAAGAAATCAAAGAATTGGAAAGAGTCAATAAAATCTTGAAAGCCATCGAGAAACAACTTGACAGAAGAAGGTCTCTCAGAAATTACGAGCATGCACTCAATCTTAGAAAGCATTATTTTAAAGCTCAGAAGTGAAGAAAAGAAGAAGCAAGAACATCTGATCACAAAGGGGGAGATTGTTAGAGATATTTTCATTGTAATTGTGATCAATGTTACTTTGCTAGTTTATAGTTAGCTAGAATAATGAATAGGCCTTTTAAGGCAATTTTGTAATAAAGGTTTTATACCTTTTTAGGTATGGGCCTCCTAGGAAAAGGAGCCCAAATGATTGTAAAACCTACCTTTCCCGTCAGGCTATATATATGCCTTAAGGGAAAGGCTAGGTTAAGCTTTTCAACATTCTAGTGCCGCAGAGCCTATTTCTGTGTAAGGTTTTTACGCTAAAAACTCTCATATCATTCTGTAAAACCTTCACATCAATGGAAAGCTTCATACACAGATCTATCTTCCATACATACATTTTATAGACTAGAAAACAGGGACCTAACAAATATGTTTGAGTATTGTTGGCATTAGTTAGATGGAAAAGTCAAGAAAAAGTAGTATGTACTCAACTCGTAAAACCTTGTGTTATTACGAGTTATTCAGATTAAATTTTCTTCGAGTACCTATAATTCTTGAGTTAGGTCTTTTATATCATTTAGGTAGTACTTATGGTTGTTATTTACAAACACAATCGTTCTAGGTCATACGCCTCTCGTAATTATGTATTTGCAGCCTTCCATTTTAGCCTTGTTGGTCTTCCATAGCAAGTATTTCTCATCATAGAGGTTACTCATGATTAAATTTCGAGTTAATAAAAAAAAAGTGCCATATAGTCTTTATTTTCTCATGATTAAGTATTTGAATTACATCACAATCAGTGCGATTCAACTGTCTTTTTATGTAGCTTGTAGTTTATTCTTTGCCTAAGACTTGTTAGTTACATTTTTAAATTAAGAAGAATAATGAAGAGTTTTTCTGATAACTTTTTTTTAAAGCATGACATGTAATTGAGTTTATATGAGATCACGAATTTTCGTAAGCATGCAAAATCAGTTTGTGGTATTTTGTATTTATTTATTAAAATGTTTTTTTTATAAACCGCCCATGCCATTTACTTTATCTAATTATATTTTTGTAAGAAAAATAAAATTTAAGAGTTATAAGTTATAGTTTAATTTTTTGTGTGTAAAATGTGGAAGCGTCACTCTAGATTTCGAAAGCTCTTTAATAGTGGATTCAAATGTTTTATGACTAGTATCATAAGTTGCATGAATTTTCTAGAGTGTTGAGCGTCGGTATCTCATGTTTGGAATCTTGAGTTGCTGGGAGGGCCCCTCATCAATTTGATGGTTCCAAGAGGAGATACTGGTGGTCGGACATCGCTTTAAGATATATAATCAATGGTCAGATTATATGTTGTCTTTTGGCTGTAAATGTTTATTTTAAAATAAGTATTGGAGTGTGTTGATTAATCATTAAATGCGTTTAGTGATTAATGATTAATCACATGACAGTGATTTTACTAAAAGCCAAACAAGTAAAATTTTTTTAAAAGGTGATATAATAGTATAGTATTTAGCTAATTCCTCAAAAATATGTTTCAAAAGGAAGTATGAGTCTTGAAAAGCCTTAAAGAACTTTCATTTTCAGAATATTTTAAGCCTTTCAGCAATGAGATCCCCATATGATTAGTTTTACCCTTTGGTTCTCAAAAGATATGTGTCTCACCACTTATATTTCCTTACCATGACCTGCAAATAAAGTTTGTGCATACGTGATTCCCAAGTTTTTAAAAGTATTCGGTTGTTAGAAGATAGATTACAAGAGTTGAGTGAAGGATCAAATGGAACCACCAGTCCCTAGTAAACCATGTTCTATGACCCGCTACATGCGATAGAGGGATGTGTGAGGTGTGTTTCAATACAGTATGGTCTAGAGTATGAAGGTTTCAATAAAATAAATAATATGGTATCATCGAGTTCTCTTATAGCCATTACGGACAAGTATGTGTAGATTCCCCAAAGAGCTTGTGTTGGTAGCTGGTATGCTCTTTGAGTAATAGAAGTATTTGTGAGACTAGAAAGTATAAAGAGTTTGGCAACTCAAACAATTCTCCTGTTATGAGTCATCATTAGCAACTCAAGGGTTGAACCCCAACAGTTGAGTAAATTATATAATGTGATTCTTTTATTAAATAAATTAGTGTCAGCCAAAGTTAAGAAAATATGAAACCGGTAAGAAGGACCTAGCTATGATGTCAGATTTTCTTTGAAAAATATTAGTGTAGATTTCTTGATCAGTTTATTATTTCCAATTGAAATCTAAAAAGCATAATAAAGATAAAGAGGCTTTGTAAAAAAAAAGGTAAAGAAATGGATTTTGAGTTAGAATTTTACTGCGGAAAATTTATTTGTTTAGTCTAAGTTAATCTTAGATATGACCCGTACAATTTATTACCCGATGATTTAGCGGGTAATCACTTGTCAATTTCTATAGAATTATGTGTTACTTACTGTTTGGCTTCCTTAATTTATTTTTGGAAGGCTAGGTACCACTATGAACGAACGATACTTCCTAAGTTATATAGTTAGAAGATTAAAGTTAGAAAGAGCAATACTGTGGAATATTAACGAAGAAATAACTTTCGATAATCAACGGCCTAAAGGGAGTTAAGTGATACTGAGGATTATAAAGTCATTATTGAAAACCAAAGAGTGCCTGTTATCAAGTATTTTGTGTGAGACATTTATGTGTTTGACAATGTCAAATTTCTATTAAACAGAACATTTATGATATCTTGTGTTTAGGAAACATGAAAATTTAAAAACTAAGCAAACAGTTCCTTTTAATGTTGACAGATTAATGTTAACCCGCATATTGATTTTTAGAGAGAGCCCAAGAAGATTTTCTTCTAGATATTGAGGCTATTAGTTTCAATTAGTAAATTATATGTTTAAAGATTGGATAAGATAGATGCTCACCTCGTTAGAAATTAGAAATAGTTTGTTTCAAAACTGAAATTCTAAGATAAAATGCAAAATCTGATTTACAATTTGATTCATCTTTCCTGACTACTCAGGGATACATATCAGTGAAGTTATAAGTTTGGGTTCCAGGGGTATAGAAACATAAGAAAGTTTGTTTTTCTTTTGATGAAAAGATAATGGTGAGATGCTTGTGTGGTAAAAAAAACAAAAACAAAAAAAAAAGAAGAGAGTTTAGTAGTTTAATCTACTTTAGACTTTAAAAAGATTTCTTTGGATATAATAGGCAAGTCAAATTACAGTAAATTATTAAAACAAATGAAGTTTCCCCTTATGCTTTTGCAAAGATTGTCATGTAGAGTACCACCTTGACAATAGACAGTAGAAGTGTAACATACCAAGAGAATGATTTTTTTTTCTTGAGAGTATAAAACATGCACTAAACTTGAGTACTTTATCACACATAAAAGAAGAAGAAGTCATAAGGATCCAACAGTAAATATACAATACTATGTTAGTATCATTACTAGTGTAGTCATCCTTAAAAGTTTTTAGACTTATATATGAGTCTCATAACACTGCTATCATGAACAGTTGGGAGATAGCTAACATAATACATAAAAGGGGTATATCATGAATAAAGCAATTTGTGAGGGTGACACTCTTAAATCTGGCAGAGAACGAAACATTTTTTTAGTAATGCCAGAACTTCAGCAACCGAGGATGAATTTAGAAAGAGTTCTATCGACCTAGGTAAGTATACCAGTAGAATATGATTCTGAATTTCACTTTTAGGAGTATTTGGGGTAAATTTTTATGACAAATTTAAAAGTTACTTTTGCCTTTCTATTTCACATCACTAAGCAAACAAGGCAAACTAATTCGGTTATAGACTATGTTGTGACTTGTGAACTTATGATTTTGTGTTGTAGTGCTATGAGAAATCGTAAGAAATGAATTTAAATACTGAGAGTTTTCTTGGTCTTTGTTTTGGTCATATATGAAGTAGTTGTATCTCTCCCCAAAACTACCACTGCGACCAGTCTAGTAATTAGAAGAAAAGTCAGTATACATTTTGAATTTAAAGTTACATGCTCTGGATATAAGAAGTAACCTTGTTAAAGGTATAAAGCTATTATGGTTTGACTATAGCCAAGTGAGAAGTTTAGATGGAAATAATGTGAGATTATACAAGTTCTTCTAAGTTTCGAGGACGAAACTTTTATAAGGTGGGAGGGGTTGTAACACCCCGTTTTTATGAGCTTGTTATATTAATCATTTTCATTTGTTTTAGTCAGTTAAATAGATTACTTATATGAATAATGTGATATTCTTTTACCATGTTTGTATGTGGCAGATAACGTTGACCAGTAAGCTCCAACAATGTTAAGTGAAGAAATAATTAATAGTATATAAGTGTTTTTTTTTTGTTAGTATATTTTGAAGTGAGGATTTAATATTCAGTTTGGGTTAAGAGCGTATTTTTAGAAGACTAAGACACCCAAATCAGTTATTTAGCCCAAATCAGTATTTTACCTAGAATCCCTAGGGAGATACTCTGTATATATCATCATAAAAACCCTCCAGCCAGCAGTCCGTTTTTCTTCCCCTGGCCAGCAGTCCGTTTTTCTTCCCCTGGCCAGCAGTCGGACGAAGCGTCTAGCACTACCATCTGTTTTCATCTTAAAACTGGTAAGTCTATATTGTTCACGCCTCTCATTTTGATTCTTCCTAAAAAGATTTTGATTTGTGAGAGCTTTATTACGTACTAGTTGCCAGGGATGTCTAATAGGGATGGGATTTGAAATTTAACCCAAGCAAGTTTTCCTTGCATAAAACTTCTAGTTGTGGAGTTGTCAAATTGAACACAACCGTTTTACATTTTATCCAAACCATCGGTTTATACAAGGGAGAAGTATTAGGCTGCACTTTTTCGTAAACTGCTTGATGCTCTGTTTTAAAAACAAATCTGGATAACTTCGTTACTTAATTTTCTACCGTGTGTAAGGGTCATATTTTCGATAAGGTCTGGTTTTGAATTTAAGTATGAGTTTAAGTTTCCCAGAGCTATTATTCATATGGTGAAAAAGGATTTTAACTTCTAATTAAAGTTCGTACTTAGACAAACGTATTTGAAGAATTCTGATGGCAGACTAAATGACTAATGGAGCAGAAGTCTATTTCATTCTGTTTATTATTTTCCTAATTTAGAAAATTAATTTACTCTTTAAAAAGAAAACATTAGAGCTGGTTCAAGTCGAAGTAGACTTTATCAACAAAAGTTCAGAATAGGACAATATGGGACACTGTTGGAATTTTCTGAAAGGATAGAAAGTTCTAATTAAGTTATTACGTGTGATTAAAGAATTAAGAGGGAGCTTACCGGAAGACGTTATCAAGGTGCCACACTTATCTGAATATTTTGAGTTCAGCTGCTAACAGGTAAGTTCACTACCACCTGTACATGTTTGTTCAACCAAATGCAAGAAAGAAGTCTGGTTGATTTTTAATAGATAATTTTAGACTATTTGCTATTATGTGAACTATGTGAATTATGTGATGAGTTATGTTATTTGCTAGATTAAGTTATGTTTATTATCTGGCATAGTCAAGATTTGTCAGTACTTTTGTTTCAGAATTAATGATGTTTTTAGTCAAACGTCACCATAAAAAGAACTAATACTTAAAGTGAAAGATCAGGTGATATGTACTCGGGAACAAGTTCCCTCAGTTTATCAGTTATCAGCTTATCAGTTTCAGAGAGTCCGATATGTTTAGTGGGTCGCTCCCCTGAGCTGTCGGATTGGCGCCTTTGAGTACATATCACGGGCCCACAGTTAAAATTAGCCACAAAGAGTTTATAGAAAGTTTATGAGATTTCTTTCAGAAAGTTTGATAGAAAGTTTATGAGATCTCTTTCAGAAAGTTTTACAGAAAGTTGTTTTGAGATCTCTTTCAGAAAGTTTTACAGAGATGTTTGAGAAAGAAATTTTGAGATCTCTCCAGCAGTTTTGAGAAATTATTTTAGAAATTATTTTCTTTTTGAGATCTCACTCAGAATGTATTTGAGAAGTTATGTGTTAGTTATTTGTTCAGTGCATGCTTATAGCCTAAATTTATCTATTGATAAATTGGCATAGACTTCTAAATATTTTTGTGGATCCATAGTGACTTACTAAGCGTAAAGCTTATCAGTTTATTTGTTCGCATGTACAGATACTAAGGATAAGGCCAAGGCCTAGGAAGATGATGAGAGAGTGGAACGCGTGCCAAGATGAGTTAACGGGAACGACCTTGGCGGCTTTTAGCTAGTTATTATTTGTTTCAGTATTTTAGTTGTTATAATAAAGAGACTATTATACTTTATTTTATTTAAGAATTTGAAGTTTGAATAAATTCCTGGATCCAGGTGGTTATCACATTTGCTGGTGATAACTATATTTTATTGAGTTTTTATCAAGAGTTATATTTTAGTTATATTTGAGTTTTTATCAGGGTTATTTTCTTAAATAGACGGCCGTTAATTGTAGCTATTTTTTTAAGAGTAGTAAGTTAGTGTAACGATTCCTTTAACCCTGAGAGGGGCGTTACACTGATCCACTCCCAAACAGATTTGATCTTCTATTTCACAAACTTATCATCTCCCTGCAATTCATATGCAACTCATGTGTATATATATGTAACTTGCATGTAGAAATATATAACTTTACGTGTAAAAATATGTAACTTCACGTATAAAAATATGTAACTCACATGTACAAATACATAATACAATAAATTTTTTATATACACAATTTTAAGATAAATTGTGATTTACACAATTATTTTTCTATATTAAATTTAGTTCGATTTTCTTTATAATCCAATACTCATTAATATAATAGTTCGATAATTTCTTAAAAATTTCATAAGCAATATTGGTCTCATTTGAAAGATCATGAAAAATAAAAAATATAGATATAAATTTTATAAAAATTGGAGCAAAAATAAAAAAGTTATTATCATTTTTTAACAACAAAAGCAAAAAAAAAGAAAAAAAGAAACCAGGCACTCCGTCGTTTTGAATGAAGCGTGCGTCATTTTGTAACCGGGCGCACCATCCTCATGGTGCGCCGGTTGCACGGTATAAATTGCGATAAATAACGGCTGTGTGGAACAACAAATCTATTATCCAAATCAACCTTATTTTTGGTTATTCTGCGGTCATCACATCTCCTCCTATAGATTGGGTAACCGTCGTCGTCCACTGTCGTCTCCTCACACCATTTTTTAGGAAAATGTTTGATACATTTACCGTCGACCATGCAAGGCGCAGATTTTGCAACATTACCGCAAGGGCCATGCATCATAAAGTTCTTCACAGCAGCATAGTACAGTGGGTCAACGTTTATATTAGAAATTTCTGCAGATATTACCCTGTCAATATCAATAGGCGAGGGCAATTTATCATTGTTCGCTAACCAAAGCAATATATGGGCATGTGGCAAACCACGTTTCTGAAATTCAATTGTGTAGACCACTGTAAAATAAACAAATAAGGTTAAATAGCATCGACAAGAGGTTAATCTAAAAAGGATTGAAGTGTTGACATTACCTCCCCTTACATTTCCAAAAGCTTTATTCTTGCGTAGATCTCTAATCAAACCGCCGAGTTTGACCTTGAAAACACGACTTACTATATCGGGACGATCTTCCGCTTTCAAATTCCTCGGCTGCAAGAAACGATCGATCTCAGGCCATCTTGGATTGCACGTGAACGTTATGAATAAATCAGGATAACCTGCCCACCTGCAAATGGCCATCGCGTCTTGATAATTTTGTATCATAAAGCGTGCTCTTCCGGTAAAGGTCGGAGGCAACACAATTCTCTTACCCTGTGTGTGTGAATCATTTTCTCCACGTAAAAAAGCATCGCTCAAACCTTTATACATCTCACAACGAAGTTCGATTTGATGGGTCCTAACAAACCTCAAACGCGCTGCCTCAACCAAGGTATAATCGTCAACAATGAACTGTTGAAAAAGCCTTCTCATCCTCAACATTGAAGAATGATTGTCACAACGCTCTTGAAGCCGAAATGCAAGGAACTCGCGAATACTCAATCTCTTTCTGCCGGCTCCAATAACATAACCCCCTCTAGACAACGGCGTATCGTCACGATAACCATCATCCCCATAAGGGAACAATAATGGATATTGAAGCGCAAAATAGGTCGGGTTTAGTTCATTTATTCGTTTCAGCGCACCTGACTGTGTCTCAACCAATATATCTCTCTCACCCAGAGATTCGTCAAAATCTCCAACAACCAAAGCTGCGACTTCAGAAACAGACGACAAATTATATGTTCTCGCATCCCTGCAACGCTTTCCAATCAACATCAACCTAACATTCGGGGCATTATCCGTATCCATATTCTCTTTAGCCAGACGAAATGACTTAACCAAGACATTATTTTCGTTGAGCATCTTAGTCAACCCAATAACTATACCCTCATGCAACTTAGTTCTCCGGCTATCATCACTGCAAGAAAGTATCCAAAAATATAAGTATCAAAAAATATATTTATGAATCGATTATGTAATGCCATACGCAAAAAAATGAAGAGCGTACTTACCAAACAGATGAAACCCGATTTCGAACTTCATTTTCAGTGTCATAAATATACAATTGGGAAAACTTAGGTTTTGAACCTGGTGGAGGCAATAGGCTTCCGATTAGATGATAATTTTGTCCATGAAGTTTAAAAATCGGAGGAGACTTTCCCCGGCTCACATTTTGGACCACTTTACCGCCCATTGAGGTGAATGAAAACATGCTATTGTATGATCTCACGTTTTCAATGAAGTGTTTGCTTCGCTCATCAGAACCGTGGATCAATTGATGTAAGAATGAGGGCATTTCTTTCATAAAAGGCAGTACAACGTTTCCTTTACAGCAACACAAAGAATATATAGCATTCCCGTTAAAGGACGCCGAAACAACACGTTCCTCAAACCAAAACAGGGCATTGCGAAATCCCCAAATATGTTGTGCATCACCAATGTCCCAGTACCCTGCATTTGAAAATAAAGACAAAATAATTTAACAATCAAAAACAACAAAACTACATATTTGTGTAAGTGGATATTGTAATAGATTACAGATCAACACGCACCGACGGCTGTGTTATGGATGTGCGCTAGAAAGGTCTCATAATCAACGTACTCGTCATCCGCATCACTATCACCAATGGATGCCATATCCTCCATATCAAGAAACGTAGAAGCCACGGCAACTGAACTTTCAGATACATTGTGACCATCATTGGGGCCACCTTTTGTCCAAAGACATAACATAATTTTATATAAATTAGTAATAATATATATATATATATATATATATATATATATTTACATGACAATTTGGTAAGCAAATATCATTAACCACTACAACAACAACAACAATACCTGCACGAAAGTCCAACACAGAGCTGCTTTGATGTTGCAGCGATCCACTTGTACAATAAACAACATTTCGACTTGAAGATGCGGCAAGATCGCCATGATGCTTGGGAGTAGGAGGAACTAATCCATTCCCATGCACATCTATACAATTTGAAAAAGAACAAAATTGGGTAAGAAACTATTAAATAAATTGATTATTAAATTTATACCGTAAGGGGTAAGCATCAAAGAATTTATTGTATAAAATTAATCATGCGATCATGTAAAAATTGTGCAAACCCGGAGCTTACTCACAATATTCAAACCGCGCGCACCATATTTTTTCCCCGGTAGCATGCACAAAATTAATTAACAGTTTTAAAACCAACCCACCAGATAAAAAACCAACCCTCCCCCCACAATACAAACAAACCCACTAAAGAATTATTATTATTTTGAGAGATTTCCCAAAATGGGAGTCAATGACCTCTGAAATTACAAAATAGGAATGCTATGTTTTTTTTCTTGAAATAGGACTAACATGTGAATATTGATTGTCATCTTGTGAACGTAACTGTCAAGTAGTTGCAGTACAGTGCATTTTATACTTCGTATGACAGTATTTATTATAATTAATGATAGTAATTTTCAATAATGACAATATTTTTTTATACATGACATTAATAACTCCTATATCGGGAAGAAAAACTTAGTAGCCATATTTTGGAATTTCAAACTTCATTTACTCTTATTTAGGGTAATTTTTTTAAACACACAAATATATTTATTCCCGCAAACCGAAATGAATTTTGATATGAATAAAATCTTAGCCCAATTGCAAGTTTTATGTTTAAATCATGGCAGGGAAAAATGCACATATGGATACAGGCCGGCCCAGTACACGCGTTAAACCCAACCCAATGACCCAAGAGATATATACCACGCCTAAAACACGTTCCCACCCAACCCTCATTTTTGACATCGTTACGTTGACCCTCCCTCTCTCTAACGACCGCACACGGTGTCTCTCACAACCACAATCGCAGCAAGCGTAAACATCTCCGGCTAGATTCAGTAATCCGGAATCCAAAAACTACATAAGAAGGGTCATAGATAAAGATTGGCTTTGACATCGGTACCATCGTGTTAACTGGACATCTGCTCCGGGCAACATTCAGCGGGCGCATCGGAAGGGGTGAATACCGGTGAATGACGTTGTATGGACAGTCTTCAAACCTTGACAAAGATCCAAGAGTGCCTAATGTGCGAGTTTCAACGGTGACCTTCAAAGGTAAAGTTCTTCATTCAACATCACACTATAATGAAAACCTCAGACCGATCCCTCACGCGCAACAGCCCAACACGACATTCTCCACACCTTCTTCAACACGCACACCAAAAAAATAGCACACACATCTTTAAGACCCAGATCCGTGAATAAATATTTAATTCCGAATTGACTGCTGATTGGTTTTTGTCAGGACAAACCGGCTAGCATGAAGAAATATACATTTTTTTTGAAGAGAAAATATCAAAAACCTCCACCCTAAACGAAAAATCTATAAAAACTAACAGATCTGCAACATCCCAAGACATAAGTACGAATCCTTTGTTATCTTCTCTATTTCTAAAAAGTTTTGCTGGGATAAACAAAACCACCAACAACTTTCTTGAGGAAATTAGTTTGAAACGAAGTAAACTTGCTCGAAAAAAATTCCTATTGCATTCATCAAACAGATCTGTTATCCAGTTCCATGTCTGCAAAACTAACTATTTTTTCCAAAAAAGAAAAAATTCTCATTAATTCTTCTGCATGGCCGGTTTTTATTTGTTTTTTAATTTTCAGTGTCGTCAAGGATATCCTTTTACATGGTATACAAAATTACCCCAAACAACTATTTTTAAATTAATTAAATTATTGATCCAAATTTACATTTTCACATTCATTCCCCATTTCATAAGACCCAAAAATAGAATTTAAAAACATTCCTGTTTTCCAAAAGAAAAAAGACGAAACACGTAATTTATTTTGATACCCTAAATTTTTAGAGCACTCCCTTGCGCTATTTTCAATAAGCTTCGTCAAATACTCCCTTACGACAAATTTGTAGTAATAATTTATCGGTAAATGGCAGAAGAATCTGGAACATGTAAAAAGTACAGACAACAACTGTAGTCACTCAGGGCACTAAAGAATCGATCCCACTCACGTTTAGTTTTTTAAAATTAAAACCACATATCAGTCTTCACCTCATTTAATGCTAACGGCCCACCAGCGAATATAATTTTCTCGAACAGCCCACCCAAACCACGACACCCAGTGTTCTTGAACCACCCACCTCGACTGTAGTTCTGAAACCACCAACCACAATTATTAATTTCCCACCCATGACCCACCACATTTACTATTTAAAAAAACCCACCCACCACATTTATTATTTAATTAAAAAAAACCCACCCACTACACTTATGAACCCACCCACCACACACCGACTTTATTTCTACACGACGTTCACAGTGATTACTTTGAACCACACGCGCACATCTATTTTAAATATCACAGGAATGAACACATTTCATTTAAAATAAATGAACACGGTTCATTTTAAAATGAACAATATGCATACCAAAGTATAGGTACGGAGTACTCCGTATATATGTTATAACAGACCAACCCTCTCTACCCTTTTTAGTTCCACACACAAAACACAACATATATTTTCGAATATTACGAACTACTCAACCACATGAAACAGGCCACATGATGTCAAAATATTTGGTAACCTCAGGGACATGGACAGTTTATTGCCACGAAAATACAACTATGGTAATTCAAATTGTACAACAATATTTTCATACAGGAATGTAACACAGCAAGGAACAGGATAGGCCACTATCAAGGAATACACATACACACATCAATGTCCAAGTAAGAGAAAAGTTCATCTTCCATGGTCATATTCCCACACGGTATGCTATTATGTAAGTGTTTAATTTAACTTAATTCATTATTAATAGGCCCATTGTTCATTAAATGTCAACACACACTGCCATTATGTGTTAACAGGGACGCCGTGAAATTGGGACAGTCCAAGATTCGAAGGTGGAAACATGTTATTATCCATTAATATATGACCAAAAAGAGCAGGTCACAAAACGATTTCATGAGATGAAAAATTAATTATGCCGATTTCATTTACAATAAATTGTCAGTAATTTTGTTACTTGTTACAAGTCAGGACAAAAGTAATTAAGAACAGAAAAAGCCCAGAGCAAGATGCATAAACATAGTCACATGTGTATCTTGAATGGTAAGCCTCTCAACTCAACCATCCCTAACAACTAAACATGACAACTTGACTTAGATAAATATTTTTGAAGAGATTTTAGTATATTGTCATATGCGATTAGATTGTGACATATATTAATGATTGCAGAGCTATCGAAGAAAATATCTATGACTATCCAACTGATCCATCATCACAGTTTCGCCATACAAAGCAAGGGTAAAATAATTGATGCTCACTTATTTGTATTATTAACTGTCTACCGCATTCAATAAATAAAAAACATGTCTTCCTGGAAAGCTTTCCAATATGCATTGCAACCTATCCTTTAATTGTGAAATTAAATGATAAGACAAAATGTAATTAAAATCTAGGCATGACATAATAAATATCTGAATGAGGTCGCTTGCGACCGATTATCACGAACTTGGTAAGCCTAGGCATAGACAATATTGTGGCACTACAATAGTAAGTCCCTGTCGTGCACAAAATTTTCACACCTAAAAACTTACTGTGAACAGAATCAGCTTTCAAACTTCATGACCGTACTATAAAAAATTTCTTAGGTGACATTGCACAGGAAAGTAACATAGCAGATTAATTTTATAATGTTACACCCATAAACAAAACATTCAAAACATTCCCTGAATTCAACACTGAAATGCAAAACACAACCTAACATTACATTACACTCATTAAACAACAGACAACTTTAAGCATAGTTAATTCAAAAACATAACACCTAAATTACAGTAGCCACAAAGTATTAGGCTAGCCAACTTAAATTGAGGTTGACAACAAATGCCTCGTTGAAGTATCGCGGGTTCAAACAGACTTTGCGTGCAGAACGCCTCAACGCAACCTCTTCAGTCACTGGAGGGAGAGGGAGGGGGAGGGGGGGGGCGTCATTGGTTCGGTTCCGGAAGGCTCACCAACGGATTCAAAATACCACCCCACATCAGTCTCACCATACATAGGTGACAGAGGTTCCGGCGATAGAGCCACAGGAGTCGGGGGCATCATCCATGATATAAGACACACACATCCAGTGTAACACCACAAACACAACTCCACAGATTCAACCATAGCCATATGCGTTGTGGGGTACATCTGAAAACACTTTTGACACTGCCTTACAAAACAGGCATCATCCACAACACCAATGGGGTTTAGTAACCCCTCCTCAATCGACATTGTTGGTTTTCTACTCAAATATGAGACCAATAAAATGTAGCAACCGGTAGATCCCTAGTTGAAAAAAATAACAAAAAATTCACACTGATATATTTAGAATCAAATGATCTGGCCATGGTTTGGTTTATAGTCCATTAATTTCCATTTCACCATGCCCTGAGCTGATTTCCAATAAATGTTTGTGCAACTTCATTCAGATAACTATTTTTTCTTATGGCTACAAATTTTCGGTTGGAAGTGTTTATAGTATATTTTCCATAATACAAAGATACACACCTTGACATCATAAACTACCTCATCACCAGTTAAATTGATTATTTAACCCATTGTTACATTTTTATACTTGAGAGGAAACGAATTAATTTACCTCATATGTTTGGCCTTACAGCCCTGTGTTTGACAGATATCAAATTTATACTATATCAATCATTTTACTACAGTTTCTGTGGTTTTTCTATGCGCAATCCACACACCCTTTGTTAAAACTTGTTGAAATGACTCAGGCACATATTGATAAAAACCACATATTGATAAAAACCACTGGAATTAAACGTAAGTATACCCACATATTGATAAAAACCACACACCCAGACAAACTTATTTTTTCAGGGATGATAACCATAGCTATGTTCAAAACATGTCTACGAAACTTTCAAAGGTTAATACAGATGATAAGACTCACCTAAACCTTGATCTTTGAAGTCTGAAAAGTGATGAGGTAAGTTAGAGCAGTTGATAGGTGAACTACACAAAAGGAAGGGGAAATTGAGTAAGGTTATGTTTAAGAATGTTCTAAAAGGCGCTATGCGCTAGTCGGGCGCCAGCCCAGCGCCTAGCGCCTGGGCGGCTAGGCGGGGCGCCTAGTCGGGGACTAGTCGGAACTTAGAAATTGCATTTTTATCTATATTTTTGCATAAATATGATAAGTAATATTGTATTCTTGGGTGAATAAAATACATGTATACACATACATTATCAATCATGAATGATAGAATTATCACATTTAATCATATGTAGTATATGATAACTAATCACTTAACTTCATTATGTTATAAATATAAATAATAATAAAATATAGGTATATATACAAACATATATAGTCTTTATCTTAATTTGCAACTTCATTTCTCTATATCTATGACTAAAGTTAAAGTACTTATATCTCTTAGAAAATTAAGATTAAAAACTAAAGTAATATTTGGCGAATCTAGATGGCCTAGGCGGCTGATTAGGCGCTCTTGGCGGGCAACTAGGCGCCATAGGCGGCCGACTAATTCACCTAGACGGTAAACCAATTAGTCGGAGCGCTTAGACGAAAATTGGGGCGCCCGACCACTGCCTAGTGCCTAGGCGGGGACTAGTCGGACGCCTAGAACGATTTTTAGAACAGAGTGTTTAGTTTAACCAAGCTCTACCCTAGGAGATTATATATAGATCATTATGAATTGTAATCGATTTTGGTACTTGTTATCCCTAGAATCTGAAACAAATCCAAAATGCATGATTACACGCAATAGCCCCAAAACCCATTCACTTATTTTTATATCAAACACTGTTTGAATCCGTAAAGCAACCAATGGTGAATGAATTAGGTGTGGCCTGGCCAGGTTGGTAATCATTTCTCACTAAATTGGTGATGTGCAGCATTTGTATCCACATAATCAAGCTTGTAAAAATCTATTAATACTGTTCATGTAAAATCTGTTCGCAGAAGATATGTCTAAGTACTACCATTAAACTCTAATAGATGAGTATAGGCTTTGACACAAGATTTAAGATGAAATCAACAAAATAGGACAAAAGATGTAGTGGGTTGTGTGTAAAGAAAAAAGTAGGAAAGAAAATAAAAAAGTAGGAAAGAGAATGAGGCTAAATGAGTATATTTATTGAAAAAACTTACCAAAAGTGGAAAGAAATACAACTAATATAGAACATCCCAAGTGGTACTCGATCTAAACCCTAAATCACAACTGTCCATTGTAGCCTGAAAATCCATTCACTCATTTTTACATCAAACACTGTTTGAATCAGTAAAGCAACCGATGGTAAATGAATTAGTTGTGGCCCGGCCAGGTTGGTAATCATTTCTCCCTAAATTGGTGATGTGCAGCATTTGTATCCACATAATCAAGCTGGCAAAATCTATTAACACTGTTTATATAAAATTTGTTAGCTGAAGATATGTCCATATATTTAATAATTTATTATGTGAAAATTTGAGGATAAGCCTGTTTTACGAAAGGACACTCATCAAACTTATAAGCTGAAATATATTTTTCATCCTGCATGTTCAAAATTATCCCATTGTACAATTTATCTTAAATTAGATTTTCATGGTGTATTTCGGAATGACTGCTGAACACACTCCCAAAAATTCTGAACAATCAAAATTTAATCCAAACAGAAACATATTTCACACATGAAGTCATGGTTTAAATTTGTAAAAAACATCAAATTTCACATAATGCCGATAAATTTAGTTTAAACTGAATTAAACTTGTTTAATTCAAAACATATTCGGAATAGCATTCTTTGAATCAGACCCCTAAGGTTGATATTAAAATCATGCATACAATTATATTCCTGTGACCATTTTCGCCCAGTTAGGTATTAACCTTACTCCCACCAATATACGTACTCTGTCTAAAATTTCTGGTATTCCCAAAGCAATGCCATTGTTTTGGTAATTGCATTGTGTCATTGAAAACCATATGTTAGAAGAGCTTCCTAGTACAATGAACTGCCCTGGACATGGAAGCAATTCAGGGGGGTGGGGTGATGTTGGTAAACTAAACCCGTAATCGGGATGCAGTGTGGTTTTAAAAATTTATTGTACTTATTGCATCAAAAGTCATAGGAAATGAAAATTTTAGCAATTTCAAACTAAAACATGCAGAACCATATCAAAGCAGTTTGAACTCATATTTAGCATCTTAACGTTGTTGCACTTGCTGCGATTTGCAGGTTGATCTTTGGCAATTACACGAAATCATTCTTGGATCACCACAATTGGAAAGAGACAGTTTCTAACCGCGCATCGTAGGGTTGATATTAGAGGATATGGACAATCACATATCTGCGAGACCTTTTTTAGCGTAGTTAGGTATTGACATTAGTTCCGACGATATAAGTACGCTGTCTAAACTTGACGTGTTGTGAAAGCAGTGCTATTGTTTTGCCAATTGTATTGTGTAATTGAAAACAATTTGTTAGAAGATCTGCATAGTAGAACGAACTGCCCTGGACATGGCAGCAATTCAGGGGGTAGCCTGGTGTTGGTAAAGAATTAGGTACATAACAGCTTATCAAAGTAAACCATAGATTTTCCATTCAACAATCACTAAATGAACCCATAAACGGGGTGAACTGTGATTTAAAAAGTTTATTACACCTATTGCATAAAAATTCGTAGCAAATAGAAAAATATAGCATTTTTAAACTCAAATATATAGACCCTTATTACAGCATTTTGAACTCGAATTTAGCATCCTAACACTGTTGCACGTGTTACGATTTGCAGGTTGACCTTTGGCGATTACACTACATTGCAGCCCACAATTTTTTTTTTCTTTCATTTTGTTTTTGCTTTTAATTTTATGAGATATGCTGTAATAATTAAACCTAGGCTACACTCATGATGCCCTCCCTCAAGGCCGACACCAGGTATGTTCATCGATGCCCCACTTTGCATTTAATTTATAACCATTTGTTGTGTGTTATGACAAATGTCTCGTATTAGGTGCGTACTAATAAATTTACTTGCAAAATCGGTCAATTGGGTTTAGATTGCTGCACACACTATTATGTTGTACAGAGTATTCAGGCCGCCCTTATCAAACAAAACCAATGCCAATTTGGTTACTCTTGTGGAGATCATTGGGGCTTTCCCCAATCAAATTTTGTAAAATTGTTACCTATGTTTATATACATAACAATCAGTTTTATATAGAAATATATATTAATTAACTCTAGATTGCTACACATACTGTTATATACCCCAGGGTTTTTAATCAAAAGTTAAAATTATCAAACATGCAAGGCTTTGCAGAATTCTCAACCAATATTACACTTTTTTAACATAGATTACAATCAGTTTTGTACAAAAACATTTGTTCACTAATGTTCTGCATGTGGCCCTTGCATAGGTTAGATAACCTTTGCCATGGGGATTTTTTGGTATCGTTATTGCATCACAGATGATTTACTTGGCTTTGCTAACTGTCCTATTGACCAATATCCAAGACCTTTATGAAACATCATAACGTCTTGGACAAAATTATTTGGCAATCCATGTGTTAGGACACTTCCACCGTGTATTTTGTCTGTCCCAGACGTTTCATATGGGTTTAAGTGTGATGTATATAGGTAAGAAGTGCACAAAACTTTAAGACATGAGCACTCAAAATGACCCATAAATATTTTACATTAGATAGCGTCCATACATTAATATTGGAGTAGAATACATAGACCAAACATAGAGTCCGTACATTTATATTTTACATTAGATTGTGTCCATACATTAATATGGAACAAAATTATTTGACCTTAGATATGCATCATACAGTAATATGGGGGGGGGGCTGCGTTATAAATATCACACTTTAGGTAGTAGTGTGTTAATAGCTAACAAAACACAAAAAAGGGAAACATTGGAGACGCTGACTATATGTATCGCAGCATATCTATTCTTGATATCATTCTCCATCCCGTAGGTTTTATTTAAGGCCTTTCCCCAAAACACTTATTAATATCCAACGCAAACCCCAGACATATTATTAATCCATAGGATAGCATTAGTTTTTAGATCCCTCGATCTTTATTCCCTTCATCTTTTTTGGTGGCATGTTTTTTGCTGCCTCGGTTGACGATGATTCCCCAAACAGATTCCTCTTGATCCTATCGGTATCAACTTCCAGGGCACTTCTCTGCTCCTTGTCCAGTAAGGGACTGTTCAAATTCACCTACTCTGAAGACACAACCTGGAATGGAGACATAGGTTATATTTTTACAGCTCCTTAAAATTGATGCCAACATATAAAAAAGAACCATGCGTTTACCCTTTCTCCACCAGCAAACTCCCTCTTCAACAAAGAAAACTCATCCTCCTCCTGGTTAAGCAAATAGACACATTAGTATACATAATTCTGTTAAGATAAGGCATACAAATACTAAACATGCTAGAGTGAAGTTTAGACATGGAACCTCGGCTGATGTGGTCTCAGTCACATAGAGTGAGATAACTCTAGGGTCAGTATTCATTCTAAGGACGATGTAGTTCTGATTACCCTTGTAATTTCTGCTGTCACGTTTACACTGAACGCGGAACAGGGCCTTGATGTTCATCAAGGCATTGATCTCGAAAGGGAAATAATGGGGTCCAAAATTCCTCTACACCAAAAAATAGAAGTTTATTAATGTGTCCCGAGAGGTAATAAGAACACTTGCCAAATAGTTTGAATAAAATAACAATTTGACCTTATTTACTTGTTCTTTCAACGACGTAGCAGATCGCCCAATCAAGCACGACACCTCTCTGTCCCAGAGCAGAAAGGACGTGTGCGAAGTTTTATCGACCACTCGAATGTTGACTTTATACCTACACCAATAATATTAGTTAGATCCAAAAAAAATTAAGCAATGAAAATAGTTCTTTATGAAACAAAACCTCAAAACAGCGTCTGAGGAATTGCAAGAGAGGCACTGAAACCCATCACCATTTGGAGTCACTTTACGATTACAACCAATGCACGAAACATAAGATCAGTCTTTGTGGCTATCAATGCCAGCAATCTCTCCATATATCCAGTACTTTCCATCCTTAGTAAACCATATAAGAAGTCAGTTAAAGCCTATATAAAAACCCTAGAATGTTAAAGCATTAGCCCTGAGGACCTAACCTCTTCCATTTTAGTGAGTTGCTCAATAGTTACCAACTGAATCTGACCAGAACTAATGTCAGCGTCATTTGATGTATCCGATGCAATTGTGAAGCTCAAACCCTCCCCACATCTGGAAGCCATTTTTTATTTAAAATCGTTGAACTCATCTTCCACACCGTTAAGAATAACCTTGGTTGTATTAAACATGTTGGATACATGCACTTGCCCTAATTTTATTTAAATGAAAAACATTAGCAACTATATTTACTTGCGAAACAACATGTAAATATTCGGGAAACAAATACCTTGGTATTTTTTAGCCCGGCAGCATTGAAGCAACATGACTATGGGTTCGCCCGTAGTCAGTTTGTACGACAACAACATATCAACCATAGGACCCCAAAGAGTGCATGCGATGCGATGACATTGCCCCTTTTAAAATAGCATTAGAAGTATTAGAGAAAGTTTAGTGGCAAAAATGTAAGTGAAAAAAACCCTATTCACAAAGTTACTAACTTTGTATCTCCAAGGATAAGTTCAACCAATTTTTTAGGGCGATCGTTTTTTAAAATTGTCTTGGGATCCTTGTCATGGACGACTTGTCCAATGATATCTGCATTATGACACATATAACTCAATTGACTGCAGCCATAACACGACATCGATTAGGAAAACACCGTAATGTATTTACAAACAAACTGACCAATCGCTGCCTTGTCGTCGATAGAGTCTTGCGCCTGCAATGCAGCAAAGGACACCAACGAAAATGTCCTCAAGGGAAACGGAACCTTGATTTCAAATGCCTCACTCTTTTTAAAGAATCGTAGCCTATAAGCGCTTGTGGTGGTTTTGAAAAACATGAAATTTTCTTCTACCATAAAATTTTTTATGGCATACACACGTCCCTCCCTGAACAGCCCAAAAAACTTTGCCATAAATTGATCTGGAATGTGACCATGAACTTAGAACCCTGCAAAAAATAAATATTATGATTATAAAAACGGGAAACCATCTTGTCTTGTATAAAATGAAAGGTATTTACAACACCTCTTCATCATGGAATATGACTTCCATAGATGGAGGAAATCCATCATGTGCGGGTTCTCGATAGACCCTTGTAGCCCTTGCCTTTATGGCCCATGTTGTTTTTGTTTGATCGATTTGCCTAATCATAGACCACATCCCCACCATTTTTTCCAAAGAATTAATCTAAGCACAAAGATTTTTGTTTGTGTTGTTGCGGATGAGGATTGTGCTTGGACCCACTTGTATTTATATGGCCTGTTGAGCCCACAAACATTAAATGAAATAACAATTCCACCACCCAATCTAACCAATAAAAATCAAGGAAAATCAAACATGAGATATTGGGACGTACGAACTGAAATCTGCCAACCAAGTTCAACCAATTGGAGTTTTTTGCCTTAATTAAGTCTCACCAATATTGGTTGTGGAGGCCATAAACATTAAATGAAATAACTATTCCACCACCCATCCAACCAATAAAAATCAAGGAAGATCACAAAGGAACTATTCACACGTACGAAATAAGATCTGGCCACCAAGTTCAACCAATAGGAGTATTGTGCCTTAATTGATTCTCACCAACCACAATAAAGCAAGCATTTGAGGTATCACCAACCGACTGGTGATGGAAATTAAATTCTCGATCTTGGAAATTTTGAAAACAAAAATTGATTTTGAAATTAGTTTTGATGTAATAATGATTAAAGGCATGATGTTGACAATTATTGGAGGGAACACTATTCACCCAAAAACTGCTCCTTTAGATATTAATAGATGTTCTACTTTGACTCTATTTTATTTATTAATGTATTATAAATTAAATTTTTAAAAAATATTATTAAATTCCTATCACTTTAAATTTTCATAATGTTAGACCCCAGATTTTGTTGAACTGTTTTGATGATGCCAAAAGCTTTTGTTATCCTCCCTCTATTATAGTATTATTATAGGAGTCTTTGCTATCCTCTTCTGTAGCATCTTGCAGTTGTCTAGTACTAAGAAAATTATCTAGATGTTTCGTGCTCCTGTTATACAGTTAACAAATAAATATGACTGGAAAACCATAAAATGCAATAAGGCAATATTGTATTGCCTTAAAAGGATATCGTATAAATCCAACCAGTTAAATTTATTTGTTACACAATAACATCTCGCACAAATAAACTATCTATTTTAACTGGAAAACAAAAAGCAATAAGGTAATTTTACCTTAATAGGAGTTGATATCCTACCGGTTAAATAGTTAGCTTATCATGTTCGAAATACTAGATAAACCATACACTCAGAGGAAGAGTTCTTGATATTCTATTCACTACAACAAATAACAATGTAAAATCTATATAACAAAAAGAACACACTGGGATTCAAAATGAAATAAGGTAAAGTTGTCTTTATCTTAAAATTGGATATTTAAATCCAACCAGTAAAGTGTTATTTGATATATAGATAAATCAAAGTGAACAAGAATAGTGAACAACTAACTGGAACACAAAAATGCAATAAGGTAATAACTTTTACCTTAAATAGGATTTGTTATCCTACCAGTTAAGTTGTACACAATACCTGCTAAACTACACAAGTACTTAAAAGTGACAAGAATTCCAATGTACAAACTATGTATCAGATTAAACATACTGGAACTATAAAATGCAATAAGGTAAAAATTATTTACCTTACGTGGATATTTAGATCCAACCAGTATAGCTTTAATTTGGTACATAAGTTTAATCATGTCACTTAAAGAAAGAAAGTGATTAGTAAAATAAGTGACAAATTTTACTGTGAAATTTGTACCAAATAAATTGTACTAGAAAGAACAAAATGCAATAAGGTAATCTTATTACCTTAATAGGATATTTCAAAGATCCTACCAGTACAAAATTTATTTGATACAAAATATTCTAAGTCACACATTTTTACTTCACTACACAAATTGAGCAGGTTCACGCACTCAGCTTTACAAGTGTAGTTGCAAGACAAGGCTAATACACTCAGAACGCAAGAGGAGAGAAGACATCTGATTAGGTGAATAGTGAAGAGTTTCAGAATAGGCATGCAGCGATAAGAAGGCCTAAGGTATGGGTGTTATCTTCGTACAAAGCAAGTGGTCTTCAAAAGACAAATCCTTATCCTGCTCCAACACAAGAAGACGCAAGTACAATACTTTGGACGTCTAGGATTAAATCCTCTTAACCAACGGAGGAGATTAATCTACTGGAGATGCCTATAAAAATAGGCAGAAGCATGAGATCAAAGGCAAGTCATTGAGTTCAAAGCAAGTGGTTCAGTCATTACACTACGCATATCCAGCAAAAGAAAAAGTGCTTGAACACTCTGCTTTGACTCATGCTTCACTAAGCTCTTAGACTAGATCATTCATTGTAACATTTATAGAGCTTAGGTTTTAGTTGGAGGTTAGACACTTCGTGAATCAATTCATGTTGTTGTAAACACTTAGGAGAACAGTTGTTCGGATCCTAAAGTGTGGTTAGATAGATAGAGTACCTTTTGATCCCCACTGGATCAATTGAGAAAAGTCTAAGGACTGAGTAACTTTGAGTGGTGTTATACTCATTGTGAAAAACCTTCAATCTAGGCCAGAGTTGTCAAGGCTAGATTGGCACTAATTGTATTGGGCTGAATACTTTAGTGGAAATCCATCTGAAATAGGGTGGGACTGGATGTAGGAGGATTACACCACCTCTGAACCAGGATATATCGTGTGTTGATTTACTTTCATACATACAGAAGCACACACCAAACACATCTCACTAAAGGATTGAAGTTTGCCAGCAGCATCCTAAGCAGTAGTCTTCATCGACTGTACTGCTTAGCCTACTGCTTAATAACTCACTCTCCTTGAGAGTGTTTTCCACTAGAAGTTATCTTACACTCAGAAGGTGCCTCAGCAGTACCCTGGTCTTCACCCTCCTGCTGAGCCCACTGCCCATTTATATGTGTCTTTCCGAACGCCATAACAAGCCAGAACAAAAAGCCATCCAAGAGTCATCCTGTTCTTAACAGTTGCCTCAGCAGTAACCTGCCCACCAGCCAACTGCCAATTCAGCAGTTGCCTGCCAGTCAGCAAACTGCCTGTGCAGCAGTAGACTAAGCAGTTATCTGCTCACCAGTCTACTGCCAAGCCTACTTCCTCTTGTCACCAGTCTAAACATCATCTAAACTAGAAAGTTGTCTCACACCAAGTATAAAGAGGTTAAAGACTTCCGTTGTGCATCTATTAATCTCTTAAAAGATTATAGATCAACTCATCTAGAGGGAAAACTTCACAAAGTTGAAAAAGATTTAAAAGTCTATTCACCCCCCCCCCCCCCCCTCTAGACTTTTACCTCTATCCGGGACCATCACATAATCTAAATTTTTTAATTTTTTTTACTAATACGGAATGGAAGATATTAATGGTCAAACTTGTGCGTTGGCAAACGTGAAAAGTGGACCGTTGCAATTAAAAAAGAACGGAGGAAGTATTAAGTAATATCAAAACTTATCATCAACTCCCCGTCAATCATGATCCTAATTAAATTACTCAGTTCTTTTATGAAACTTCTTTCTATTTTTTAAGGATGTATTTTAGTCATTTCAAATTAAAAGACATGATTACATTAAATGTGTTTATTGAAAATTGAGAATAATCTTAAATAATGATCAAAGATTTGATATTTGGTAAATACCAGCCTTTTTTCTAAATAATCTTTCAAAATTATTCCATCTCATCAACCATGATCTCTAAAAACATCTTCACATCATCATCAAAATGATTCCCAAATAAACTAATGGTTGAGAATGCACGTACAATATCTTTATTCCAATCTCATGCATAAAAAGAGGCTTTAGGTCACAAATTAAAGAGTGAGATATCACAAGTTTAAGATCTCGGCCAACTTCACATTTATTTCTTATATATACGAAATCAAAACCAAGATGCATATATATTCCCCAATTTATGCAACTCTTAAAACTATGGTTTTATATTAATTGAGTTATATTCATTTGAGACCGAAAACGAGACCCGGTCGATTTGAGCTGGTATTTATGTTTTGCAATTTAGATTCGGACTAGCTAAGCTAGCTTTGGGCTGAGCCATTTACGTATTACAAAAATGTGTAGCATATTTTAAAACTTCTATCTAATGTAACATTATTACCCATTAAACATGTTTTGTTACACAATATATGCTTAAAACAGTATTGAGTAATAATAAACAACATTTTTTGTTCAATAAGCATTAACAAATACTACAAAGTTCCAATTAATTTATCATAATTATAACTTATTACCATATTACCTATTTCATGTTTAAAATTATATGATCAGTTAATTTAAGTGAATACTTTAATGGGGCCTGATGAGTGCCCTTGATACCAACTGTGAGCTCCAAGTGAGGTAAAAGTCTAGAGGGGGGGGGTGAATAGACTTTTAAATCTTTTCGTTTTCTTCCCCTTATTCTCTTACTGGAAATGTCCCAACATCTTTTGAGAGATATTGAAACATTCAACGGAAGTCTTGACCTCAAGAGGATGACACTATATAGAGACAAATTTTATGACCCTTTTAGTTGTGAGAGAGATGGGTTAAACATTGTACAAATGTGTTTGTCGGAAACAGAACACTTTTGGAAGCAGGCTGCCGAAACCTGAAGGAGATCAGATTGCTGCCAGATTTGGGAGCTGACTGCCAAACCTTAGGAGGAGGCTGCCGAAATGTGTTTCTGTTTGTTTAGTTAAAGTATAGCACATAACTTTACTCTAACAACTTGACTGACTTTAGAACTAGTCTAACACAAGTGTATGAAGGATTTAGACTAATGGAGATAGGTCACTTTGAAGAACAGATAACAAGGAGATGACTCACAGTGAATTGGGAAAGTTCACTGGACAGTTTAAATGAGCAAGCTGTTTTTCTTGTGCAGTTGTGAAGGTGAGTGAGAACTGAAATAAGTGTTAGGTGCATAATGTAAAGGTGACACACGATGTATCCTGGTTCAGGGGTGGTGTAATCCCGCTACATCCAGTCCCAACCTATTTCAGATGGATTTTCACTAAATGTATATCCCATTACATCTAGTACTCAATCTACCCTTGGCCCAGGCGTAGATTCTGAGGTTTTTCACGAGGAACTTGAACACTGTTCCAAGTTACTCATGTCCTCCCAAGGTTTTTCACTAATGACATTGACTCGCCAAGAGCTACTCATGTCTTTGCCCTTTCTCACCTTCTGGATTTGATCACCAAGCCCTCCAGAATGCCTAACACTAGTCTAGAAAACATGGGTGTATTTTCTAAACTACTAACTAGTCTAAGCTCTATTGATTTGTATGAATCATAACTAGTCTAAGAGCATTAGACGAGTGGGGTGGCGGCCTAAGTGTAGAAGGGAAATCCGTTGGCTGGATTTGAGCGTGAAAAGTGTGATTTCCTTCTATCCACTTGGCTCCTTTGTTTTTCCACTTAATTACCACATTTTTCCACACTTGGTAATTCCGCACTCCTTCTGTATTTATAAACTTGATCACTTCATCTTCACCATTGGCTGAGAAAATGAATCTTGACCGTTGCTTGATCTACTTGTTTTGTTCCACTTGACTGAGGCAACATGGTTTCTTCTTGTCACGTAGTAACACGGATCAACTATCTTCAGCTCAACTTGTTTACACATTTCAATGCAAGATAAAAGATATTTCATCTTTTATTTTCCGACGTAGAAACTAGTATAAAGCTGAGTGATATTTCAATGCTTCCTTACGACGATCGAACACTTGCTTTTGTAAAATAAATTTATAAGAAATTCATAATGTGATAAAAATCTCTTATAAATTTACTTTTTAACAATTTATTCTTTTGTCTGCAAGTTGGTCTTTTGTATAAGTGTTTTGTGCTAAGAGAAGAGAGAATTGGATTTCGGATGAGTTAGCTGAAAAACCTAGTTATTCAGCTGGCTGCCAAGTCTTTTGGCTGGCTGCCCAGAAATCAGCTGACTGCCGATTTCTGGAGTTTTTCCAGTTTAGCTCATTCCTAAACTTTGAATACCAGTTAACTCTTTTAGTACCTTTTGTTGTTTTTTGAACTTTTTCTTTCTTCTGTGTATGGTACGTTTAACTTCTCTTTTTAGTACTATTTGCTTTTTATGAGTACTTTATCCACTAAATATGGAGCACATTACAATTACACAAAGTAGAACAAAGTAGTAGACTATTCTAATACAAGAATAATAAAAAGGTGTGACATCATCAAAACTATTACATTTGATCATCAAAATCTAGGGGACCTAACAGGGCCCATTTTGTTTTCTTGTCTCGTTTGTAGGATATATCAAATTGAATTGAGATTGATTATTTAGAATTATTTCACTTAGACTTATCTTTGTCTCCGGGATTGGTCTAGATGGACCCTCAACTTAACTTTAACATACATGATTAGATAAGAATAAAATTAAACACACTAGATCGAATAAGACTAGGATTTTAATAATAAATAATAATAATACTAATGCTCAGGGTCGCCTAATGAATTTGGAGGCCCCATTTCAAAATGTAAAATCGAGTCCCCGCATTAATAAAAAAAATCTCATTCTAAATACTTGTACTCAAATCACTTAAATACTCATTAAATAGTGTAATAAAAAAATCTAAAAGTTACTTATAATACTGGATTTAAAGCAACACAACTCATTGCTCAAGCAATTTGAGTAAAAGAGGATTAAAAGGACCGATGAAAAATGATGAATCTGTGTTTCTCTTCCATACTAACTGTATTTTACTGATTAATATTAATATATAATATTACTGTATAATACTAATATTTTTTCTTTAAAACTCGAGGCCCCATAAATCGGGACCCCTATACTGTAGAACATATTGAACCTCCAAAAAACGCCTATAATAATAGTAAGTATTCAATTATTCATGATATCATAACTCATAAAACAAAATCAAATTTAAGGAGTTAGGTAGACAACACAAATGTTACCAAATTTGGTATGCGACAATCATTATGTGATGAACCAAAAAGGAAAGATATGATCATTTCAGCGGAACATATATAATATTATACACCAAAATTAAATTATTATCCACTCACGTGTTATTTTCCTATTAGCTAATTTAAACATACTACCTCCCATCTCAACTTAAACTTATCATTGGATAATGATAATTTATTTATACATAATCAAATAAGTCAATTTGAGTATATTTTCCGAAACAATTTGGATAAGCATATATGACATAATAGTGTTACTGATGATAACGATTATGTTGTTGACGAATTATTTTAATACTTGATGATTACATTATCATTTAAGAGTGTTAATTATTTTCTAAAAAAATGTCAATTTTAACTTGGATGCCCAAAAAGGCAAGTGAGAAACTTAAATTTAGATGAAGGGAGCGATTAAAATTACTTGTACAACATTTAATTTGTAACCTCCGACAATAAAAATGGAAAAAAAATATACACCGTATCATAAAGACTTTCAAGTTACAACTTGCGATCGATATTTTATCAAGGATCCAGTTTAACATGAAAGGAAAATGTTATAGGTATATATAAATCAGTTCTATTTGTTATATCCACCACTTTTATACCCACCAATGCGAGAGGTTATTCTTAAATGACGTATATAAAATAACATATAACATTGCAAACCGTAAATTAAATCAATATTCAGACGCTCAATTTTAAAAAGTATTTTTCATAAGTGAAATTAATGGAACAAAGGTAAGAATGCTAATCATAATTAACAATTAACAACCATAAAATATTAATTGCCAATGACAAACCAGGACAAATTTAAACTAGGAATATTCATCCTCACTGATTTTTTTTTTGCTATAATTAACTGAATTATTATTGTTATAGTTTATAAGATCCGATACATTTATTAATATTAATTATATTGGACTAAGTGAATGTGGGTAAAATCAACACTACTCTAGTAACTATTGCGTAGCTATATATTGTATATACTATGATATGATTCACTTCGTATTCTATAAAATAACTGATTCTTTGGAATGACTCGGAACAGTTCATTTTGATATGATTCTAGGATGATTCTATTGAAAAGCTGATACCGTACCATATTAATGCTTTTGAAATCCTTATTTGCATCTATCACATTACATTGTCTCATTTTATGTGTCTTGTTTGAATTGACACAATCATTAATAAACTAATTGGAAAATATAAAAATTATGGTTGAAATTTGAATATAACAAATTGAAACGTTATTGGTCACATAATTCAAAAATAAAAAAGTAAAACAAGTAAAATTGGAGGGAGAATATATTAATCATAATCAAAATTCAACCTAGCACGTCTTGGTGTTAGAAGCTGTTCCGTTCGTCTTAATCTTATTACTTATTCCTTAATCTTATTTTATTCAGATCAGATCAGATCAGATCAGAAAGATTCAGATCAGATCAGATCAGATCAGAAAGATTCAGATCAGATCAGATCAGATCAGATCAGAAACATTCAGATCAGATCAGAAAGATTCAGATCAGATCAGCAACATTCAGATCAGATCAGAAAGATTCAGACCAGATCAGACCAGATCAGAAACATTCAGATCAGATCAGAAACATTCAGATCAGATCAGATCAGATCAAAAAATTCAAACATGATTTATCACTTTTATTAATATATTAATTATGATTATTATATTATAATTATTGTTAATAATATTAATATAATAATATTATTAATAATATAATAATAATAATGTTAATAATATTAAATTATTATTATAATATAATATAATATAACATAACATAACATAACATAACATAACATAACATAACATAACATAACATAACATAACATAACATAACATAACATAACATAACATAACATAACATAACATAACATAACATAACATAACATAATATAATATAATATAATATAATATAATATAATATAATATAATATAATATAATATAATATAATATAATATAATATAATATAATATAATATAATATAATATAATATAATATAATATAATATAATATAATATAATATAATATAATATAATATAATATAATATAATATAATATAATATAATATAATATAATATAATATAATATAATATAATATAATATAATATAATATAATATAATATAATATAATATAATATAATATAATATAATATAATATAATATAATATAATATAATATAATTCAATATAATTCAATATAATTCAATATAATTCAATATAATATAATATAATATAATATAATATAATATAATATAATATAATATAATATAATATAATATAATATAATATAATATAATATAATATAATATAATATAATATAATATAATATAATATAATATAATATAATATGATATAATATGATATAATATGACATAATATAACCTAATATAACGTAATATAACGTAATATAACGTAATATAACGTAATATAACGTAATATAACGTAATATAACGTAATATAACGTAATATAACGTAATATAACATAATATAATATAATATAATATAATATAATATAATATAATATAATATAATATAATATAATATAATATAATATAATATAATATAATATAATATAATATAATATAATATAATATAATATAATATAATATAATATAATATAATATAATATAATATAATATGATATAATATGACATAATATAACGTAATATAACGTAATATAACGTAATATAACGTAATATAACATAATATAACATAATATAACATAATATAACATAATATAACATAATATAACATAATATAACATAATATAATATAATATAATATAATATAATATAATATAATATAATATAATATAATATAATATAATATAATATAATATAATATAATATAATATAATATAATATAATATAATATAATATAATATAATATAATATAATATAATATAATATAATATAATATAATATAATATAATATAATATAATATAATATAATATAACATAATATAATATAATTATAATTATAATTATGATTATAGAAATAAATATTATAATTATAATTACAATAATAATTATAAAATTAATCATAATTGAAAATATAATTACATTTATAATTGTATCTGTACTTATAATTAGTGTAATTAGTATAATTGTTATAATTTTAAATTTAATTTTAATTATTATTTTTTTATAATTATGATTATAATTGTAATTTTATTTAAGTTATATTTTTAATTACAATTATAAATCTAATAATTATAATTATAATTACAATTATAGAAATATTCAAATCAGATCAGAAAGATTCAGATCAGAAGAATTCAGATCAGATCAGATCAGATCAGCAACATTCAGATCAGTTCAGCAACATTCAGATCAGATCAGAAAGATTCAGATCAGATCAGAAAGATTCAGATCAGATCAGATCAGATCAGAAAGATTCATATCAGATCAGATCAGAACTTAAAAAATTCAGATCAGAAACATTCAGATCAGGTGAACGGAACAGCTTCTTACTCTATCTTTTCAATGTGTTAGTTTTTCGAATTTTGGTCCATAGGAGACCTTACAAAGAAAACTGGGCATAGTCAACCCGACTAATGGGCCATACCTTCCTCTCCACATGCGCCTCCATCGCCCAATGCATCTAGCAGTTGTACCCTTCGCATTTGACGGTGGATATCCAAACGTACAACCTTGACGTAAACTTGTTCCAACTCCCAAGTCCCTTCTAGCCCTGATCGTTGTTCTCGAAATCGATCGGAAAATGGGGAGAGGAAATAACAGACAAAGCAGCAGATCCAGAAGTCGAAGGACCCGAAGCACTTATCCGGATCGCCCTCTTTTCGTCGTAGGTGGAGCCTTGTCTCAATGGCAGGCCTCGGATCCTACCCCTAGAGGTTCTTTCAATCCTAAAAATGTTTTGGAAATTCGAGCTTCATTAATGCTTATTTGCGCGCGCCATAGATTGTTTATATTCGTTTTTGATTGGGACTCTTAGGGAATAGCTTGCGGGGTGGATATGGAAACGGAAGTAGAAATCCCAGAAGTAGTGACAGGGATGTAGCCACACCTAAGAAGTATTCCCGTTCGGATTCTAAGTCCAGAAGTCAATCTATGAAGACTAGAGGAAGCGCGATTGCTTATGCATATCCCTGTGATGGTGGTCAGGTAAATGTTTTTTGTTTTGTACAAACTTAGAGAACATTTGATTCCCAAGATAGAAAGCGTGCATTTAGAGTACAAAGCGTAGAAATATTTGCTGTAGCCTCTGTAGTGTCTTATTGTCTCCCGTTTTTAACTTTCCTTTTTTGTTGGTAAAATATAAATGATCAATTCTTTAATGAATAGATTTGGATATGTATTAGGAAGGTTTTGCTGGTGAGAGCATTGGAGAAGTTAAGGATACCAAGTCAGAGCAGATGCATCCTATTGTTTTGGTTGATTCAGTGGAATCGAAAATTTTTGCTTACGTAGATGAAGGACCAAACAAGGAACCTCAAAATCCAGAGACTCTTTATGAGTATAGTTCAAATTTTACACTAGGTGATGGATCAGATGATGAACAACAACAAATGGAATATGCTTATGATTACAGTACCTGTGTCTCAGTGGATGAAGGCACACACATAGGATTAGGATTTCACAAAAAAGCAGAAGCAGTGAATGGTGTTGGATCATCTTCCAAAGCTGATGAGAAGGAAGATACTGACTCTGGATCGTCTTGCTCAGATGAGGAAAATGGAGGGTTTTTGTCCATCGGGGGTCTGAGATTGTACACACATGATATATCTGATAAAGAAGAAGAAGAAGAAGAAGGGGAAGAAGTTTCATCTGACGAAGAAAGTTCAGATTCTTCTGAAAATTCATCTGATGATTGCAGTGATGAGTTTGAAAGCGGTTCAGGAATAGATGATGAAATTGCTGCAGATTATCTTGAAAGTACTGGGGGGATTGACCATATTGTGAATGTTGATAAACTTGTTGACCAAATTAAGGATGAGGATAATAGACTTAATGAAGCATTAGAGAAGCTTGGAGGCATTGCTCTTCAAGAAGCATCAACAAAGTATGGCATGGAGAAGCACCAGCCTAGGAGAAAAAGCCTTGCAAAATCCCAATATACCCCTCCCAGACATGTCCTGTCACCTGTAATGGATGACCTTATGTTTGTAAAAGATCCAAGAACTATTTCAGGTAGAAAGAAGCATGCTGCCAAATTTCCTCACTCATGGCCCTTCGAGTCTCAAAAAAGCAAAAACTTCAGGAGGATTCCAGGTATGGAATATATATATGTGCGTGTGTGTGTGTGTGTATAGATGCGCAAAAATAGGATTTTTAGTGGAATTATTGAATTGGTAATGGTATGAAATAACAAATTACTGGACCCTATGTAACTGGAAATTGGAAGGAAAAGAAGAGATGGATGCAACAAAAAGTAGATTTAGAACAAAATTGGTGGTGGTGGGGGGGGGTTAAGTTTGACCAAACTCAATAGATCAATTTTAGATATTTGTTCAAACTTATGGTTTTGTATTTGTTTCTATTATACAAAGATAAGGAATATGAATATATTAAAAAAATTGAAACTTTTATTGAAATTTGATTTGCTTTTGTAATTTCCAACTCGAAACCCAACACAGAAAACCTAATTTCCATAACTCATTCCACTCTCCATACCATTTTCTGGGTTCCAAACATGGTTGCAAATTTTGTGTTTAAACTCTTTACTCATTGTGATTTATGTTGTCAATTTATCACACAGTTTGCTTTTGTATTAATTGAGTTCAATGTGATGCATTTCCACCATTTATGTCCTCTAATATAAAAACTTGTGTGTTCAACTCCACTGTATTAGTGTATTTACTTCTAACTTATGATCTCAGGTGAAAAGAAGAAACACCGGAAGGAAGTAATTGCGATGAAGCGCCGAGAAAGAATGATTAGACGTGGTGTTGATCTCCAGAAAATTAATGAGGTAATTATTTGATGGATTTTTCTTTTAGGGTATCTTTGGGAGTTTAGTTTGGAGGGAAATGAGGGGAGTTTTTTTTAAAAAACTAGATTAGGAGTATTAATATAATATGGCTATTCACTATTGTAATAAAAACAAGTATTTTTTGTACTGATAAATGATTAGGACATTGAATTTATACTGATGTACTTTATAAAAAGCATCACACCAAGCACTGTTTTCGTATAATGAGAAATAACACCTCCATTACCTAACTCCCGAATACCTTAAGGAAAATGTTGGTCAGATGCCAGGAATTGTACCTAATTGGTCTATAGTCTTTAAACAATAGAAATGAATTCACCAATCACCATGCATTAAATTAAATATATATCCAGTGCTCATATTTTACCTTTAAAAGCTTTTACTAGAAAAAGCATTTACTATCCAAATTCCAAAGCTTTGGTCACTAATATGAGTTTGGCAGATTGAGAAATGTATCAAAAAGTTATGATACTGATATTCCTTTGTGTTTTATTAAATAAAAATAGAAACTTATATGCGTGAAGGGGAGCCTTGGCAAACCGGTTAAGGTGCTGTTGTATGACTCAGAGGTCACATGTTCAAGTCTTGTGAGCGGCCTCTTGTCAAAAACATGACATGGGAAAGCTTGCCCCTTATACACCCTTGTGGTGAGACCCTTCTCTGGACCCTTGCCCTTGCGGGGATGCCTTTACACCGGGCTTCCTTTTTTAGAAAATAATATGCTTCACTTAAAAAATAATTGGCTTGACGTGTGAAAATATTTTCTTCTGAACACAAATTATTAACAGTAAAACTTATTGGGCAGTTCTCAATTATTGACATTGACCTAATTCTTAATGTAGAAGTTGCAACAGATGGTTTTGAATGGGGCTGATATACTATCATTTGAACCTATGCACACAAAAGATTGTTCCCAGGTATGATGCTTTTTACCTCAATATTAGGGCAATTAGCAGTCATAGCAATAGTAATACTAATAGTAATAACAATAATTAGGATAATAATAATAATAATACATGGTAAATGCTTAGTAACCAAAGTGCTTAAATACCTTTTAGATGCATTTCTAGTTAATAGAAGGTCCTGTAATGTTCTGATGTGGGTTGGCCATTCAGTCTACACTATAGTTTAATACTCCCTTTGTCCTATTTAACTGCATCACCTTCTACATATACCAAGAAAATCACTTAAATCTCATAAATCAATCACACTTATCTTGTCATACCAAAATTACCCTTATTTATCACATTGTAAATTGTTAAGTTTCAATATATAGGCAATAAAGTATAGTGGGTAGCATTGGTAAAAAACATTAGTCCACCAATGCACCATGTATTTACTAACTGGATAGATATAAATACCATTAACTTTTGAGAAGGTGGAGAATTAAATAAGATCTAAGGGAGTAACTAGTGGTACTCTATGGTCTTAAATCCTTGATGTGCATAGGTACGTAGACTTGCATCAATCTACCGCTTGTGGAGTGGCTGTCAAGGTTCTGGTAAAAAGAGGTATAGTACTCCACCTATATTCTAAATTTTAGCTTTTCTACTTCAGGTTTTGTACTTAGGACATGATATATTTTACATTTCATTTGTCTCATAGTATCACTTTTGTAGATTTGTCACTGTAGCAAGAGAACATAATACAAGTATGCCATCAGCCCATGATAGAGTTCGCTTAGAAGAGGTACTATGCGTACATGATTTCCGATTTATCTATTACTCCTAATTATTAATTACTTATGTTACGAGCAAGCTCGGCATCCCACCAGTTGAAACTTTTCAAGGGATTCCTATTGCCCTCTAACCCGTGAATACTCATTCTTAACTTATCCACCTTGGTTGGGTTGGATGTTTAAATTCTTGCCTGAGGTGGATGGTTGATCAAATTCACTTAAAATTGTTACCGTCCAATCAGCCCTAACATACAATATTTATATTCTCCATCTATCATAAAAAAGCTCAAAACCTTTTTGTCCCAAAATAGTCCTATTTCATAAAACTAGAATTTCATGTAATTTACCAAAAAAGACTAGATCTTTATATGATAAATTTATTTAAATAGGAAATTAACTAAAATATAAGTAGGAATCCATGACTTCTTTTGACTTGTACCTTGGTAACATATAAGAGTCTTACCTTGACTGAACAATATTTTTGTTTGAGACGGAGGGAGTAGTTAATATTAGTCTTTGTGCATTTATTGTATATTAGCTTATCAAATCACCAAATTTCAATTTAGCATGTTAATATAATACTCCGTATAAGATGTCTATTTTTTTTATGTAAAATAAAAAAAAAAAAACTAAAGATTATATAATGCTTTGTATATAGTTTTTTATTCTAACCAAATTTGTGAGAATTTTATTCACATATTTAGAATGCTATAAATATTTTTAAAGTTAGATTTGAATGAAAATATTAGTCAATTAACATATAATATATAATTAGAACTATGGTAACATAAAAACTAATAACTTGCCAATATTTAGTGGATAACTGCAATGGTTCTGGGGATGTCCAAAAAAATCACCCGAGGTGTGGATATTGGATCTAGAGGTACTTGTTTATGTAGGATCCATTGGTGGATGTATGCTCACTTGACCTGGTCCTGGTCCATTGCCATCCATGTTCTCTGCATTGCCCTCGCCCATCGCCATACCTGACTTTTGGTGGTTTTTGAATTTTAAGTTGATAGGAGCTAATGAAGAGGATGATGAATTTGTAGTCAATGATGAAAGATTTGTTAGAAAGGACCACAAACTCTGGAACAAATCTTCAAGAGGCAAATGCTCTACATCAAGAGAACCCAGGGACTCGAATTCTTCTCAGATAAAACCACTCAAAAGCTTTTTGAACTCTGGGGGCAATAATAAAGATGCATCAAGCAGAAAGAAGCGGGATGGTAAAATTGGTCCTTCATACTCTTCTCAACCCGTGTCATTCATATCAAGCGGTATAATGGGTTCAGAGAAAGTTGAGGAGAAGGCTATTGAAGAATCAAAGGAGTCAAATATATCAACCCCACTGGAGAACTATGGTGCATTTGAGTTGCATACGACCGGTTTTGGTTCCAAAATGATGGTTAAAATGGGCTTCACAGGTGGAGGTTTAGGAAAGGATGGGCAGGGTATTGCAGAGCCCATCCAAGTTTCTCAACGTCCTAAAGCACTTGGTTTGGGAGCTCCCATTGCTGAAACGAGCACTGTTAAGGTAACCACTCTCTACTCTAAACTTCTAGAGTATCTTTGGATCTCAGGAATTGCTAGGGAAATGGGGAAAATGCTTACCCTGAAAAATGTAAAGGAGGAAGTAACACGACTTTTTTTTGTAACACGACTTTTATTATATTAAGGGGGTGTTTGGAACTGATTCTGCTTCTGCTTCTTTTTTTTAAAGCGGAAGCAGAATCAGAATCAGTTTTCAGAAGCTGGTCACCCCCCAGCTTCTAAAAAACTGATTCTAGGAGCAAATTTGAGCACCAAAATCACTTCTGCACTCACCCAAACACTCCAGCATTTGCTTCTGCTCCCTGAAGGAGCAGATGCAGTTTTAAGAATCAAACCCAAACACCCCCTAATATTTCTCAGTCTATATTACTACGTATATGCATAAATAAAATGAGTATCAACAAATATATAAGATAAATTTATGGAGTTCTAGGACCTGTTTGCTAAGACCTAAAATGGCTGAATTGCTGAAATTGTGGCAGAAATATGCTGAAAGTAACATTCTCACTATCCTTTCCAATGAGTCGATTCAGCGGGCATAGTGAAATAAGATGGTGTTTGGTATAAAGTATGGCTCATGAGGCTGATAAACCCAAAAAGTATGCAAATGGGTATTACTTGATAGTTTTGGCAAAGCATAAAATAACTGGAGTGGTTGATTCTGCCAAAGTTATTGAATTTTTGACTGAAATTGAGAATTTGTTGAATTATAGGAAAACTATATTATTAACGCATTACAGAAAAATGTCCAAAAAAGGCAAATATGGTCATCTCTTGCAACTTCAGCATTTCAGACAAAAAAAGTATAACCAGCCATTTATCTTTTTATTAACCAGTTCAGTGTGCATCGGTGTGCAGACTGCTATGTCAAAAGCTGAGGTTTTGTAAAAAAAAGGCTCATAAGCCGAAATTTAGACTATGAGCCTGTTTGGTGACTCTGCTTATCAAATTCTGTTTATCAACTAATTTTTAAACCAAACACGTAACTTTTGATACCGCGCGCTGAATAGTGTAATAATAAGAAAATGTAAGATTGAAGTTACTTTGTTGGCTGTATTGGATGAAGTTACTATAGATGACTATTTTTTCTATTTTTCATATTTTCTTCTTTATTTTATTAATAAAATAAATTTGAAATATAATTTTTTCATAAATCAGCAGAATCAGCCAATACAGTCATTTCAGCCAGAACTTCATAAATTTCAGGAGAATTAGACGATTCAGCCAATTTTAGTGTTACCAAATGGGCTCTATATAAAGGCCACTTGATCTTACTTTCCTTTTGTCCACATTTTCTTTTCTTCAAAGTTTCTTCTACTTATACCTTCCCCTTTCCATACCCCAGCGTGTTCTGGATTCCAGACGGACCCATACTGAATCAGTTGATTATAGCAAGGATATCCCGGGAAGAAGCAGGAATTCGGGGAAGAGAGTACCTAATGGTCGTAAGGCTCAGGAGGAATCTCAAGGGTTTGCAGCGTTTGAGAATCACACGAAAGGATTTGGATCCAAGATGATGGCAAAGATGGGGTTTGTTGAAGGCATGGGACTTGGAAGGGATTCCCAAGGTATCACCACTCCTATACATGCCGTGAGGCGTCCTAAATCACAAGGGTTGGGTGCCAAAAGATGATTTATTTACTGTTTCACTTCTATGATGTACGAAGTATAACTTAGGGCTGTGTTGACTTTAGCTATCTGTGTTCACCATTATATTTTAGAACTCACTACAATAGTAGTATTTCACTGCGAAGGTGTTATTTTATTTATTATTATTTAGATATACTCTCGAAATGTCGTAACTAACGAGCATTATGTTGGGAAATGTTCAATGTTTATTAAATAAAGGCTATCCTTTTTTAATCTTCTTATTTCTCACTTTAAAAAAGGATCTTTATTTAAAGATACCACAAGCAGGCCCACAGTAATATTATTATTGCATATAATTAAAAAATAATATAAAAAGTAAAAAAAGTGATTATACTTGGGGTATAAATGAACACGACAGAAACAATGTTAAATATTACGGAGTAGCTTACAGTATATGTATGGGACAAGGCCGGCTTATTGGTGCCAACTGCTAGTGCTGGACTCGGGCCGGGCGGCCCGGCCCGGAACCGGCCTGAGTCCAGCACTACCAACTGCCAATGAGGCAATGACTCCAATCATAGACACTCGTCAAGTCAAAAATGGTTAAATTAATGGTTCAAGAATAAATGGATTAAAGGGTGAATCCCAAATATGAGTGAGGGTGTTTGTAACTGCTTCTGCTTCTTTTTTAAAGTAGAATCGGAATCAGTTTTTAGAAGCTGGTATCCCTATTTCTAAAAAAATTGATTCTAGATATAAATAAGAGCACCAGAACCACTTGTGCACTTTCACCCAGAAGGCAGAAGGAGCAGAAGCAGTTTTAAGAATCAGATCAAACACCCCCTAAATGTAACCCCAGATTCTTAAATAGAAGTGATCGAGTCTTTTTACGTAGTTAGGCCTATGTTAGCAGCCAATCATGTTCTTTCTCTATATATACCCCTTTCAAAGCCTCTTATAAACCCTAATCAATATTCACACTATTCATCATCTTCCTCATTCTCTCTAGCTCAACTATCCTAAATAATATAGGAAGTAGTTTGGATACTCCTATTATTCATCAAGGAGTTAGGAAAAAACAGGGGTAAATGGAGTATAGAATGATTAGAATCAAAAGTACCTCCAAAATGAAAAGGCATTAACCATAGCAATGATATCATCTAAATATTATTTAACTTAAAATAATTATTAATTACTACAAATTCTTGCTACCCTCTGCACCAACTAGCAACCACCACCAGGGGCGGACCCAGGAAGTTTGTCTTGGGAGGGCGGTAACTTAAACAAAATATTTTTTGAGAGGGCGAAAATTATTTTTTATTATATATATATACTAAAAAATTTTGTTGTTGGGGGGGGGGGGGGGCGACCGCCCCCCTAGGTCTGTACTACGTTCCGCCCCTAACCACCACTCTTTCACTATAATTTTACTTCTAGTGACATCTTGTTACTCGATTATTGGACTCTATCAGTCTATCACTATTAACTTGCTATACTTTTATCATGTTTTTACATTCATTTTATATATTCACTTTCATGAAAGTAAATGTTGAATAAGCACTATTAATACCATTTCAATAACTACTATTGCCATATTTATCTATGATTGCAAGAAAGTGATTATTAGATGGAAATTGGAATTGGACAAAACTACATCAATTGACATACCTTATCATATCAGGTATTACCAAAAATTCACTAGGAAGGTAGTGAGTTTGTAAAGGAAATAAAGTAATAAACGTTCCAGTAGGATGTGGTCTAGTAATACTTGTCATGAAAGAAAGAGATGGAGAGCATTAGGTTTTGTAATATAAAACATAGCCTATGGTGTAAGTTAAACTTAAAAGGAGTCTCCTTTCAATAGGATTGCAACTCGACCTACCCACTACCTCTATCCATCCTCGTACTTTACCCCTATTCGACCATTACCCTACCCCCACCCCTGCGTCCCTACAACGACCCTACCCCCACCCCCACCTCGGCCCCGCCACGATCCATACCCTCGGCCCCACCCGATCCTGACCCCACCCCTACCCTACCTTACCCCGATCCCAACCACACCCACCCCACCCCACCCCAACCTAAGCTCTTACCACCTTACCCCTACCCCCCTACCCCTCACCACATCGGCCCTACCAGACCCCACCATATCCTATCTTACCCTACTCCTACCATACCCTACCTTACCCCGGCCCTAACCCCAACCGAGTAGTCATATTAATAATCTTAGCAATGTTTTACGTTCATTTAAGATATTTTTAAGAATAAATCTCATCAATTATAAAAAACAATAAATCTCATCAAACCAATCCTTTAAATATCTCTACCATGCAAAAATGAAAAGTTGAAAATTACTTTCTGTATATTCTTTTATTTGCAATCATAGGTAAAGTAGAAAAAAGATGATAAAAAAGGATGACACCCCATTCCCGAGAGCCCCCAACACCGACCAAACAGTTTTATGGGAGGATGTAAATTGGACATTAATCACAATTTACATGATAAAATTGTGAAAGAAGATGATTAAAAGATGAAAAAAGATAATAAAATAGTGAAGTAGGTGAAAGAAGGTAATTAAAAGTAAAAAGTTATGATATTTAGTTGATGTGTTATATAAAACTTTCCCCATAAAAGGAAGGTGTTACACAGACATATAACAATAAAACAATACGGATGGAGTGCCTATTTTTGATCATTAAAATGTGGTAATTTGTAAATAAAAACAAACAAAGATAATTTTTTTTGAATGAAAATGGTCTATCAAAATCAATCAATAAAACTGAGTCTATTAATATTACAATACACATACGAGCCGCAAACGTCCCTAACCATGTATTAGATAATTTGTTTTTTTTAGCGAGACAAACTGAAACTTAATATCACAATAAATAAAAAATAATTTAAAACACTTACAACTATATAAAAGACAAAATGATTAAATAAAAAGTAATTAGACAAAATATCAAAAAATGCGATTGATACTTAAATAATTGCTCTTGTTTACTATTCAAAGAAAAATAAAATAAAATACAGTATAAAAATAAAAACAAAAGAAAAGGTTAATCCTATATTCTCTCCGGTCCACAGTTCGTTAGGCAGTCTTCGTGTGTTCGTTACTTCGTTCTTTTCAGTTCAACGTCAATTGCGAGCCACAATGCATGATATTCCCTCCAAAATTTATCTTCTATGGCTTCCGGCTCGAAATGCAACAAGGTAGGGAACACCGGCGGTTCGTCGGAGAACGGCGCCGACTTCAGAGGTGGCAGCGGGAACGCCCCTTTTGAGTACTCCGGCTGGGTGTATCATCTCGGGGTTAATTCAATTGGTCATGAGTATTTCCGCCACCGGTTCCTTATCATCCGCGGCATGTTCGTCCAAATGTATAAGCGTGATCCCCGTGAATATCCCCGCGCTGTAAGCTTAATAATAAGACATTGCCACAATTGTTTGGTTTATTTTTCTATATTTTTGTTGAATTCATTTTGAATTTGTTTATCTATTGTGATCGAATTGAGTGAAATGATCCATATGCTGTACTTGGATTTTGATATTCATCTATTTTCAGCTCGGCTAATTGTTGCTAAAATTTGTTGTTAACCCTTTCATGGTGCAGAGGCCCGTTAGGAGGGGAGTTATTGGTAATTCATTTGTGGTGGAGGGATTAGGCCATAGAAAGGTTAATCACGGGGTAAGACTCCTGTATTTAAATATGGAGTACAGTGTAACTACCTGATGCATTTAGCTTGTCTTTATTTCCCTTATATAATTGCTTTACTATATCCATACCCTTCTTACACTGGGATCCTTAATTCTTTATACTCTAGTTAGCTTTATTTTATCTACTTCTTACAAATTTGATTATTTGCTTCCATTTCCTCACTGTTTACGTTTCTCTATTCTGCCTTGCCTTCCCATTCTGAAGACTGATTTTTTAATGTATATGTTAGGATGTATATGTTGTGAGATTTTACAACAGATCGGATGAGACAAAAAAGGGAGAAGTAAGTGTTTTATGTCATTCTTAGTTATGTTTGAGGATCTTACTTCAAGCGTTTGTTAACAATGGTGTAGTTTAATGCTCAAATCTATTTTTACTTCAGATCACTTTTGTCAGAGGCTGTCTGATCCGTTTACATATTAGTAACTTTTAATTGGTAACAGATTGCTTGTGCTACTGCTGCAGAGGCTGAAAAATGGATGGATGCCTTCGATCATGCAAAGAAACAGGTATAAAGAACCAGAAAGGGCATAGCTTTATGGGCCCAAGGTCTTTTATAATACAACTTCCATGTTTAAACTGTCTTGCCTTGGCAAAAGTTTCTCTTTTCTTCTTGAAATCTCATTGCCGACCCTTTAATTGTAGGTGGAGGTTGGGTTTTCAAGTGGTGATGCTGCAATACATAAGCTCAGCACTGAGAATGAGTATGGTTACACTCTCTTTTGAGAAAAAACTACGCCTAGATGTCTTATATGTGCCTTGTGTGAAAACATTAAATTATTACGTAGTACGGAGTATTATTTTATTCCAGAGGTTTTTTAGAATCCGCCGACACCTTACATCTGTTTAGGGTAAAACAAAAGAGTAGTGTAGAGATGAAGGAACCATTTCAACATGCTCATAGACCATGCTTTTTGTTTGCTCCTGTTTGATTTAACATATTATTAACTTCCTTTACATAATATATATTGTACATGTATAATGTGGTGTGTGTGTACATATTCCTGTGATCTTTCGGGTTTCAACTCGGCCAATCATGACAGCATGTGGATTTATGACTCAATGGGATGCTTCATGACCTGCAATTTTTAAGTCTGCTTGAATACTTTTATGTAATTGTCACTTGAAAAAGTATATGATCTGTTGTATGAACTCGGGATTGTCCAACTATGGCTACATCTTTTATTGAAGAATTAACCAAGAAGGACATCGACCGAAGGTGCGGCGGTATGCAAATGGATTGAAAGAGCTAATAAAAAGAGGACAAGGTTAGTTTGTGGAGACATGGCTTCTTGTTCCTGCAGATCTACATTTCCCTATCACACACTCATATGTAGTTCTGTAGGTTTGTGATTTTGTGTGTATAATATTTGATTGATGAGGTCCATGAAAAGAATTCCGGAACAGCATGGATAATTTTTTGTCAACAATATAACATGAGATTGGAGTTATGTCTTTTGTGTTTTCCTGTTTGATGCTATTAATCCACAGCACATTTTCTCAACTTAATTGAAGACTCTTTAGATCACTTTCAATATAATAATCCAGTCCTTCAATTTAAGAGAAGATATCATAGTTTTCATACAGTGGATCATGTTCAAATTCAGTACTATAGTGTGAATGGGCTTCTTGCAAACCAGCACCTTTCTATCCTCGAGGAATAATGTATCTGTCAACATTCTTGTAAACAGGGACAGAAAAACTTCTACGGCTATCATCAACCTTATGCGCTGACAGCATCCCGGAGCTATACTATGAAGCACATGGTGGGGATGCTACTGAAGCCCGTGAATGGAAATGTATCCGCACGATAAATGGTACATGCCTTTTTAGTTCTTAGAGTCTTTGTTCTTTTGAAATATACTAGGGTTTGGACATTTGATCGATGCTGCCATAGTAGGGAAGTGTCCACTTGGTGATGGGGTGTTAGATTGAGATGCCCTTATAAGTTGATGTGATGTCACAGGCAGCTGGATCTAACGATCAAACATTAATTTACCCATCTGCAGGGGTTGCATTGGAGCTCCCATATAAGTTGGTCATTCAACTCTTATTTATTTTGACTTTCATGTTCTTAAGAATTTCTTCCACTTGCAATTAGAGAAAAGCGATAAAACTACTACTCATATTACAAAGAAGATAGTGAGAGTCTAGGTTCTCTGTAGTTTTATTATATAATTAAATGTACAAAACATTCATGAAAACAGTGGCTACCAGTGGGTTGTAGAAATTAGGGCTGCACTAGGGCTACCTTATTCTATCGCAACATATTTAACTTGATCACTATTTGCTTGCATCTGTTGAATTTTCGGCCTTTGCTTGAATCTGTTGAATATACATTTGAAATATTGAAATCCATCGAAGTTATGTCGAAAGAAATTCATTTGTAACTGTAAATTGGAAGAAAATAGAGAAAGGTTTCTCTATTCTGATTATTGTTGTAATGCGGCGTATAATAAATAAAATATGAGTGAATCTAAGATATGCAATAAGTGATATTTAAAGATTTTGAGATCTCTAAGAAATCGCGTAATAAATAAAATATCAGTGAATCTAAGATATGCAATAAGTAAAATAAGCTACAGTAACAAAAATGTGGAGGTCCTCGAACTCAGTGTTGTTTTCTCATCACTGTTAATGGGTTTAACTTGTACTTCATACTAATCATCAATATTGGTCTGCACTCTGTTTCTATGTGAAATGTGGCCGACTTTATAACATCCAAATTGGCGAGTTTGCTAAGGACTACTTTGTACTTCTTGTATAGTATACATAATAAAGATTTAACTGCTAATGGTCATATTCAGCTCTACACTGGAGAAACCTGTACCAAAACTTGGGGTATATGAGTCCATCTTTTCAGTGAAAGATTTCAAATATGAGTGAAAATGTAGGATTCAGAACTCAGCAACTTTTGAGTAACAGATGCGTATTTGTTGAATAAATCTCAGAGTGCTTTGCTAATTTGGAGATGAGTCAAGAGTGTTGCTTTTTTTTCTTCTTTCTGTGTAACTTCTTTTTCTCTGCTTCTTGTAGTGTAGGTGTTCGAATATTTGAAGATATGACGGAAGTAAAGGTATAAATTTATCAAGTATCACAATTAATTTGAAATTCTTGTAGTCATGCTATGACCTGATTCTCCATACTGCTTTTAATTGGGAAAACTGGTTCTCCATACTGCTTTTGGTTTCCACATATAAAAAGGGGGTTCCCTTATTATGCTCCTGTTAACTTCATTTATTTATGCATAGAGCTGTAAAGTTGTGCTCGTCAAGGCTGTTGGCGTTGTTGAAGCAAGTGCAAACACTATTTTTGAGATAGTGCTAAATCTTGATCGACATCAAAGATACGAGTATGTTTGGCATTTGTCTCGCAAGGTATTTGAAACTGCTGCATTTTAAGTTTATCTAATAGTGCTGCAATGCAATAGGTGGGATACATTGACAGGAGACCTGGAGTTGGTTGCTTCCTTGAGTGGACATCATGATGTTGTTTATGGGACATTTGAGCCAAGGCACCTGACTTGGTAATCTTGTTTTTTTTTTTGAATTAATAAGATAAACATCTTTTTTTTTCAAAGATAGTTTTATTCAAAAACAAGCCAAGTAGAGTACATTGTGAAAGGGAAAAAAAGGCATAAACCACTAGAGAATACATAGAAAAAGAGAAAAAAAATGAAAAGGATAGACAAAAGCCCAACCCTAAGAACAAGTAAAAAAACACCCTCCACATGTGAGTTTTGTCAAGGTAACTCCACATGTGATTGAGTCCTCGTTCTCATTGGATGTGATCGTTGATTCATTTTGTATTTACTTGGAAATCTTGTATTTACTCAAACTATTAGGCATAGATGTGATTCATTTTGTGAGTTGCTAAGTACACTTATATGTCTAGTCAATTAGTGGTCTTGAATAGCATGCAGCCTTACATTTGATTTGTGTACACAGTTTATGATCTTTCTTGGTTTGTGCTTTATGTTAGTTAGCAATTATTGCTGGCCCCACCACCTCCCTCGTCCCTCCCTTCACTCCCTCCAACATATACATTACTTGATGTTGGGGGAAATGGGCGCGAGATAAAGGTAATACATTAAGCTTCTAGGGAATTATGAAAGAAACATGAGGTTACATTTTGACAAGTGGATAATGTAGGAGAGCTAAAAAAAAGTATGTTGGAGATTAAAAGAGACGTCAATGACTACTGACTAAAATTGGGGCTTTTCATGTGTACTTTTCTTTTCGACAGATTCACTATGCCCCATAACATGTTTTTTGTTCCACTGTAATAAGTATACCTTCACATGTTAGCTTACCAATTAATTCCCAACTTTAATATGCATGCCTATAATTTTCATGAGCAAATGCCATACATGATTTCAAACCCCACCCACAGTAGCTTTCCTATGTGCTAGCCCCTGCGCTACTGCTTTCTTTGTTCTTTTCTTTCCTTTAGTGCACAAAAATTGCACACATTTAGTTTCATATTTTTTTTCCACTTACAAGCTAAGTTCTTAAGACTGCTTGTAAAGATGTCCCAAGCGCACTGTCAATATGAGCTAGGCTTGCATGCAACTTTGACTTGCTTTCTTGCTGAGGATTGAAGTGTGATACCAATCTTCTGCCATATTTTCTAAACTCTGTTAATATTATAAGTACAACTTATTTCTATCCACTACTCAGATTTGTTTCTGCAGGTGGCACTCTAAGAGAGATTTTGTCTTTTCCCGTCAATGGTGGCAAGGTCAAGATGGAACTTACAGTAAGACTTATGAACTCTTTATACCCTTTTTATTGACGTCTGTGTATGGCAGCTAGCTAACTTGAGTGATATTTTGATATTTGTTAATAAACGCATAGATAAAAATGTAAGACATCAATTTAAATATATCCAAAGAAGAAAAAAGAATTATCAGTTTCTAATGCCTTGCTTAAAATTTAATTAGATACTACCTCCGTCCCACTAAGATTGGGACATGAGGAAGTGATGTGATTATCAAGAAAAGTTGAGTTATGTGGTTGATATTGAATTGATAAAATTTGAATAAAGTAAGAATGAACTAGGATTACACAAATGCTATTAAATAGGGTATGACACAAACTTAGTAGGATGGATGAGAAGGAAAGATGGGACAAAGATAAGTGGGATAGAGGGAGTAATAATTTTTCTGCTAAGGAATCAAATTCAAGGGTCAACTTTTTTCTAGTGTTACGTTTAACATTCATATCTAATTTTTTGTAGAAATCACTCAGATTGGTTATTTAAATGTGCAGTAATCTTGCAGTTTCCAGCTGTTCATAAGAATTGGGCTCCAAAATCTGGTTATCGTCGTACAAAAATAAACTGTAAGAGATCATCTTGATGATTCAATAAACAAATAATGTTATGATCCATTGAACGGGCTCTTATCATCTTTCTTGCAGTAGAACATAAAGCATTTGGCATTTACTGGTAGTGCTCGTAATATGTTGTTATTGTTTGATAACATGTGTATACTATATGGAGGAAGAGATAAATAAAAGTTGCCATATATATCACTCATTGAATATTCCATAAAATATTGAACACTACTCTCGATAGGTAAAGGTCTACTCATTAGTGTCTTCTACAAAATGGAAGGTCCTGCATACATCATAAATTGGCTACATTTGGAGCGGTGGGAGAAATCCACCGGTCCAAATCTAAAAAATTCTGTTTGGAGACTGAGTGGTAGGATGTGACAAATATGCCACGCTCACCACCCAATGTAGCATCTTTCGTGGTACAGTTAAAGCTTTTGAGGAGTGTCCGGAGAGGAATTCCCAAAACCCCTTTTATAAATAATAGCATATCAGATAAGTTTAACTTTCAAGAGACTGCTTTAAGCAAAACTAATAAGAGGAGCCATAAGGCTCTTCATAGCTACTTTACCACATCACCCAAGTTACTAGTACAAAGCGAAGCTGTCACATCTCCTCTTTCTAAACATTTTCAGAGCATGTTATTATTGAAGTACTTAAATGAATTTATTTGAGTAATTATCAACGATTTGGTTTTATTAGATATTTAGATATATATAAATAAAATCTTCAATACTTTAAATTATGGCATATTCTATTCATATTTATTTTGTTTGTTTGTGTAATATATAAATAAAATTAGGGTTGTATAAAATTATTCCTTATGTATTCTATATAAATATGTACTCTTATGGTCATTTATCATTTACCACGACCGCATCAAAATTCAAAACTCACTGATATTGTTCTTCACTCACCACTCCCCAAATGAAGTTAGTGAACATGCTCAGTAGGGTCATAGCTAGGGGCCATCCGGACCTGGGCCTCTCAAGTTCGGAAAAAAACTCAATATTTTATGCATAAAAATATTGTGTAAAATGTTTATTTGAAAAACTAATTACATTGGCCGACCCAAATGGTCTCAAGCTATCCATGAGTCCATGATCGATGCTTCTCATTTGATGTTGCGTCTCTCATTGTGAACTTGATGTTATCATCCGTAAAAATAAGATTATGAACTCATGTATTTTGTTTTGTCTTGTTAATTCTTCATGACTTTGCTAATGTTGCCATATAGCTTCCTCATGGGAGATTAGGAATATAAGCACATCATCAAATTCAGCAAAATGTCTTGTGACACTAATGGTGGAGATCCGCTCTAAAAACTGGTTCAAGTGGAAGAAGAACGACTTCTCTGAATTTGAGAAGACTATTCCATTTGGACTGCTAAGTCAAGTGGCAGGTGAATAGCTTTGTTTTCTTGCATCTTCTTTGTAAAGTTTGATTCTTATTTAAATTCTCTTGGAGAGTAAATGGACAAATCTTTATGGGATGCTTTTGGTTTCCTTATCTAGAGTCTTTCATGTGTAAGTGATATCAAGGGGCACCAAATCGTAGTGCTCAAGTGTTTTTTTTTCTCCTTCCTGCATGCCTTTCACTTGTGGTTGCACTAAATTCTCTCTCTTAGTATTGTAGGTCTGAAAGAATATATTGGAGCAAACCCAACACGCCCATTCAAGTCATCTGGTGTAAGCTTTAACTCAAAAAAATCTGATGCTTATGCACACAATAATGAACTTGAGGGCACAGAAGGGGTGGATTTGTTTTATGATGCAATAGCCTCTGATTCGTCATCATCTGATGAAGATAGTGATGATGAAGTGGAACCCATTAATAAGGTTTGTAGTTCGTTTTCTCATTAAAGTGATCTAAGGAGGCATGGGTATAATGTTTCTTTTTTAGTAACACATATCGTTAATGATCTTCAATTTACCTTGTTTAGGAAAAAGTAGTTAAAACAAAGAAGGTTTCATGGGCAACAGCAAGATTAGCACTAAATCGAGCTTCAGGTATTTTCTCAGTACCATCTTTTCCATTCAAAACGATTTCTTTCTGAGTTATACTTGTAACTATTAACTGATTAGGCCACCAGACAACATAATTGTCTCAATAATTTGATCTCAAATTTGTAAAGAAGTAATTGTCCAATGGAATGTACCACTGCTTGTTAGAGATGAAGTGCAAGAAACTGTGAAATGTTTTTGGTACGAATTATCTATTAGCTTTGATCAGAAAACAGGTGGGGGTGCCTTCAAGTCATCTTTCTTCAGTTGTTCAAATCCCCTTTATTATTATTATTATTATTATTTTGCTGTATGGGTTACTACTATTGTTGTTGTTATAGTAATAAAAATGACAATAACAACAGTAATAATAATTTATTGTTTGATATTGCACGAGGATTGTTGGAATGGAATTGAACCCTCTACTTAGGGTTTTTTGCTCGCCCTTTTATTGTGTAAATTGGATATAATTCCTGTCATACTTGGCACTTCTACAATAGTAAACTCATTTTGATCAGATGCAGCCAAAAAGAGAATGAATGTCATGACTGAGTGGCTAATATATATATAGACACACACACACACACACATATATATAGTTCTTTTTACCCCCCTTCCCCCCCCCTCGATAAGATGTAGTGAATGACAGAGATTTTCTTGACCATAGTCTCAATTTGGCTTATTAAACTTCGTGTTAATAACTCGTTGCAGCAAAAGATATTGGCAAGGAGCTTAGTACAAATTCAACTTTATCTCTCAGTCCACGTTATTTCTATGGTACTATGAAGCAAGGGAAAGATGTGAATGACCTGAGCTGCTGGAACTCTCCAGGGGGGTTGGGATTCATGATAAGAGGGGAGTCATACTTAAGAGATAATAGAAAGGTATTTGCTTACACGTGCAATTATGCATTGCTACACTTTTTGCTGATAGCTCTTACTGATATTATTATAGATGGACTGCATCATTTAGCTACACTCATCAGTGAGAAAAGGCTGAAATTAATTTGGACACAACCATAGTCTACACGTACTAACAGAAAGTCCTCTAATAAGATTACGTCAAAACTGGCTTTGGTTGTCTATGAAGATGTTATTAAGTTGGGTCTTTTTGTAATTTATATTGCATTCCTTTTGAATATGAATATTATACTCCCTTCATTCCACAAAGATACACTAACTTCTTTTTAGACACGCGTTAAGTAGTAATAGTCAATGTAGTAAAAAAGATCAACATTGCATATTTGCGTATATTTTACTTGTATACCTTTATATCACTTTAATTATTTTGTTAACAATCCATTTAGGATACATTAATCATGGGTGTATATGGATTGAAGAACTAATGGTTTATTTAGTTTAGAAGCTGAACTATCTTTGTGAGACGACCCAAAAAGGATTGGTGGTCTGTATATGTGAGATGGACATATTAGAAATTAACGTTGCTTTGATCCACTGCTACCATCTTTCCAGGTCAAGGGTGGAGATCCACTGCTCAATCTCATTGCAGTTGATTGGTACAAGGTGGAACATTGTATTATGAAGGTTGCATTGCACCCCAAATGTGTTGTTCAGGTTGGAGCATCTTTAATGCTCTTGGGTCCAATAGTTTGATCTGTTACGTTGGACCCAACTTTTATCTCATAATTTTTATGTAGGTCCCGCATGGTCCAAAGTCAATTTCAACTTTTATTCTTAAGATCAGATATAACCGATTTTTAGTTTTGAATCCTGTTTAACGTCCACATATAGACATTGCCATAGAATTAGAACCAGTTCACGAATTTGTCTCCACCAGTCTTCAATTCTTCATTGATATTAAATTAAACAAAAAAACTTTTTTTTCTCTCCTATGCCACCTAAGATAGACCACACAGAATTCACCCTCCTATGGGAGATCGGGAGTACACAAAACTCAGCTTTGTTTGTCCTTGGTTTTTCTTGTAAAAAACCCTTATATATATTAATAATTGAGAGAAATCCTTGCATCATAAAGTTGTGCAATCAACTATCAGACCTTCGTGGGCAGTTTCAGACTTTTCATGACTGGTTTATGCTTATAAACTTTAAGTTAAATATCTAAAATAATGAATTGTTCTTATTGCAGTCTGAAGCAGGGAAAAAAATTCCATTCATCCTTGTCATTAATCTTATGGTATGTGTAAGAAAGCAGGACTGTTTTTAATGATTTTTTTGTTTAAAGTGAATCCTTCCAACTTTTTTATGAAATGCATGTAATGTGCAAACATTGGGCTGTAAGTGGGATATCTCTAGTTCTTAAAGCCATTGACTGGTTTTTATAACTTCTCTGTTGGTCAGTTTGGGCAGCAAAAAAACAGGAAAAGGCGGAATATAAGTATTTGTGTTAAATTTTTTCAAAAAAAAAGTATTTGTGTTAAACAAGATGAGGCAAAATGACCGGTAATTACTTTTGTAATGAACACGAGAAATGATATTGTGGTGTTATCTTCAGGTTCCAGCTAAACCAAATTACAGCCTGATTCTTTATTTTGCCACTAATAAGCCCATCGTAAAGGATTCGTTGTTGGGTAAATTCTTTGATGGTACCGATATGTTTCGTGATTCAAGGTTCAAACTTATCCCAAGCATCATTGAGGTATCATCAGATTCATCAGTAACCATAGTTATCTCTTTTCATATTTTTTAAGTTACCTCAATCATCATCGAGGCAATTCCTTTTCATTATTTTTCTTATCTTTCTTCTCTTTTTGGCTCTGATATCATGGATCGATTCATGTTAGCCGACCCCAAAATCTTTTGGGATTAAGGCTTGGATGTTGTTGTTGTTGTTTATCCTTGACACCAGCATAATGCTTTGTTTTTATAATAACAGGGACACTGGATGGTCAAACGTGCAGTTGGGACTAAGGCTTGCCTGTTGGGCAAAGCAGTAGCATGCAAATATCTTTGCCAAGACAATTTTCTGGAGGTTGGATTCCATAACTATGCCTTTTGCCCGTATTCATAACTATAGGGGTTTCCAAATGCATTTCACTTATCCCATTTGATTTGCAGGCTATTGTTACACATGAGTGTGGGTGTTGGACTGTTTAGGGGATGACCCAACATAAACCCATAAAATGATTATAAAAATAGTAAGAGTTTTCATGAGAGCGTATTATATTGTATTAGGGGAGTATTCAAGAGATGAAGTCATGGCTGAAAGCTTCCCTCCAAATGAGAGCAGAAGGCCCCTCTTATACGTGATGGTGTGGACCCATAAATATAGGGGAATAATTGCACACGAGTGAGCTAATAATAACAATAATATGCTAATAAATTACTAAACTTCACACAATCAGTGCCATTAAATGAAAACATGAATATTAGTCTGTTGTGAACTAATGAGAATAATATTGACCGTTTGAACCACTGCCAAATGCTGAGTTTGGTCTTTGTCTTTGTGCTTAACCAAGGCCTGAGCTTGGTCAGTCTTTAAAGACCAAGACATATGGAGCGGTCGATCAGGCCGCGAACTTATATCCATCAGGAGGTTACCAAGTGTTCAGTGCTCACTCGATGAAGTTGTGTGGTACTAGGGGACAGATAATCCCAATTTGCCTCTCCAATGCCATGTTAGCCCACTGATTTTTTTCATTTAATTTTGGGAAAACTGTCAAATAGGTCCTCGAACTTTCATAAAAAGATCAATTAAGTCCTTCTATAGGAGGTTCTGTCCGGCCGTCGAGATTTGGGGCAGTTCACGGTGGAATTTTTTGATGAAATTTTTTGAGCATTTTATTCACCAAGTCTAGTTTACTCATATCAAATTTCAGCTAAAAATTCAATCGGGAACACATTCAAATTAATTCTTGAAGATAACTGCGCATTTTTGCGTTCTCGAATTAATTTGAATGCGCTCCCGATTAAATTTTTAGCTTAAATTTGGTATGAGTAAACTAGACTTGATGAATAAGATGCTCAAAAAATTTCATCAAAAATTCCAACGGGAACCGCCCCAAATCGCGATGACCGGACAGAGTCTCTTATAGAAGGACGTAATTGACTTTTTTATGAAAGTTCGGGGACCTATTTGACAGTTTTCCCTTTAATTTTTTAACTCACTATTTTTTGGCTTGATTTCCATCATTTTCAATGGAGCCAAAGACTCACTATTTTTTGGCTTGGGAATATGATGGAATAAAGCAAAATGGCTCACTAAACTGTATGCGCTTCTTTGTTATAAAGTAACAGTCAGTCTATGCAATTTTCGACGTGATTTTCACTGTGGGTCATTCGGAAACAGTCTCTTTGTGCTTTAGTACAGGGGTAAGACTGCGTACATCTGACCACCCCTTACCCCACCGTAGGTGGGAGCCTTTGCGGCACTGGGGTAATGATGATGATGACTATTTTTTGCCTTGGGAATATGATGGAATAAAGCAAACTGGCTCACTAAATTGCCTGCGCTTCTTTTTTATGAAGCAGCAGTCTGTCCATGCAATTTTCGTCGCGATTTTCACTATGGGTCATTCGGAAACAGTCTCTATGTGCTTTAGTATAGGGGTAAGACTGCGTACATCTGACCCCCTTACCCCTATGTAGGTGAGAGCCTTTGCGGCACTGGCGTAATGATAATGATGATGATAATGATGACGTATGTTAATAGAGCTGGTTTTCAGAATTTAAAACGAGGTAAGGGTCAAATTGGTACTCGAAGTTGCATAAAAAGGGTCAAATAAGTCCTTATATAAGAGGCTCTGTATGGCCGTCGTCATTTGGGGCGGTTCCCGGTGGAATTTTTTGACGAAATTGTTTGAGCATCTTATTCATTACGTCTAGTTCACTCATACCAAATTTCAGCTAAAAATTCAACCGGGAAGGCATTCAAATGAATTCTTGAAGATAACTGCGCAGTTAAAAGCGTAGTTATCTTCAAGAATTCATTTGAATGCCTTCCCGATTGAAGTTTTAGCTAAAATTTGGTATGAGTAAACTAGACCTAATGAATAAGATGCTTACAAATATTCATCAAAAATTTCCACCGGGAACCGCCTCAAATGGCGATGGCCGGACAGTAAGGACTTATTTGACCCTTTTTATGCAACTTCGAGTACCAATCTGACCCTTACCTCATTTAAAACAGTGTTATGTTAGCTCGCTGAGTCGATATCCCAAATATACTCCTAAGTAAACAACCCTCGAAGGTCCAACCCTAGGGTGGGGACCTTAGCTAATGTTATACAGTATTTATTACTTCTGGTATCTTCTTCTGAGATACTTGAGTCTGATCTTATTATTAATTAGAACTTTGTATCCAGATTGATGTAGACATTGGCTCATCCTCTGTTGCAAGGAGTGTCATGGGGCTTGTACTTGGATATGCATCTAGCCTTGTTGTTGACCTCGCAATTCTACTAGAGGTACTTCATTTTTTTCATATTATTGTAAAATTAAAACTTTCCACGGCGTCTGCGTATGGAAGAATTTGCCTCCCCAATGATGACTACGGGCTAAAAGCCTAAAATAATGGTGAGCAAGAGTTTATCCCAATTGCAAAAGCTTAGTATGTAAGTGTGAGGTAAAAGTAGACCCTTTTGGAGTGAGCTAGACCCAATTTAACAAAAACGTGTAAGTGCTTACTTTAAGGGCAAACCATGAAAAAAAACATGAAATGTATCAGTATTCACTCCACGGGATTAGCATTTTATTGGTCAATACTCATCACAAGCACACAATGGATAAAGGCTTATCATTATTGGTCACGTATCATGAATTGACTTATCAAGCATAATGATAAGTCAATTCATGATACATTTTGTATATCTTTCTATTGGTTCCCTGAGGATTTAAAGTACATTTTTTTATGTTTTCACTCAGAAGTGTTGCTCTGAATAACAGGCAAAAGAAGAATCAGAACTTCCGGAACAAATTCTTGGAACTGTTAGACTTAATCGCGTAACAGTTGATTCTGCTGTTCAGTTAGAGGTTTAAAGAATCATTTGCACAAATTACATCCCCACATATGTATCATCATCCGAGAGAGTGCTACATAATGAGACTATTTTTGTAACTGTATAAAAATAGAAATAGCTTGTACATATAAATCATTTTTGTTTCCTTATTGATGCTGCCAGTGATGTCAAGAATAGAGAGCTGACATTTTGCTGTTCTCAAGAGGGGGAAATGAGAATGTGTGGTGGCACTTGACTTGGGGCTATCTGTTTTTTTTTTCAGAGACTCAAAAGAGTAATGTAATATGCTAAATGGACAAATGTTTTTGCTTTTGGTCCATAAGCCACATTTCAGTCCTTCATTAGTCATTATGACCCGTTAATTAGTCATTAGGCATCATTCAATAATTAGTCATTGACATGATGGCCAACCATCATTCATCAATAAAACTAATTAAAGAACTGCAAGTATGGGATATATATCTGCTGTCTCATATTATATGCCCAAAGACGCATTAAAAAACCTTGATTTTTGTCGCTAATTTTTGTCGAGTTGTAATGGAGAATAACTTTTAACATTTTAGTTGCAAGCTGGCCCAAGTTTGGATGCTTCGTTGCATATAGTCATGGACTGAACCGGGCCCGGTTCCGGGTCGGGCCTAGGCCCGGCCGGGCCAAAAAAAATTTCAGAGAGGCCCGGGACCGGCCCAGAAGTTGACCGGTGCCGGTCTGGGCCGGGTCGGGTCCGGTTATATATACTCCGTATTTTTTTTTTTTAGTTTTCTTGATTATTTTGTCCCCTACCCCCCATCCCCCATCCCACAAACCCATCTGAAACATCCATTCCGGCCCATTTAAACCCAGCCCAAAGCCCCAAACAAAAAAAAACAAAAAAAAACAAAAATTGAAAAGGCCCGAATCGGGCCCGAAACTGGCCGGTAGGGTTGGACTCGGGCCGGGCGGCCCGAACCGGCTCGGTCACTGTTTGAACCGGCCCGGCCCGGCGGCCCGGCCCATGGTTCGGGTCGACCCGGCCCGGTGGCTAACGGTTCCGGGCTCGGGCCTTCATTTTGGTGAACCGGCCCGGCCAGTTCGGGCCCGGTCCGGGCCGGATTTATTTATTTTATTTAATTTTTTTAAGTTATTGTGTTGGATTGGGTATTTTGGGCCATTTGAGGTGGTTTGGGGTTGAGGGGGAGGGTAGGGGGTTGATTAGGAAAACCCAAAAAAAAAAAAAATTATATAGAACCGAACCGGCCCCGGCCCGAACCGGACCCGGGGTTACCCGGGCCGGTTCCGGGCCTCCCCTACCTTGAACCGAGGCCCAGCCGGTTCAAGGCCCGAATCGGGCCCGGCCCGGAACCGGTCCACCCCTACCGGCCGGGCCATTTCTCAATTCCCTCAGCCCGTACCCGCCCCGATTTCCCCTTCAAACCGGGCCTCCGGTACCGCTACCCGGTTCCTGGGCCAGGCCCAAACAGTATCGGGCTGGGCCCGTTCCCGGGCCGGGTGGTCCGAACCGGGTCCAAGCCTAGTTGCATATACTTTTGGTCAATGGATTATACGTAAAAAAGAGTGGAAAATAGCCGTAGTATCACACGACTTTGTTTTCTGTTTCTCCCGACACATGGGGCCCATTTCTACTTGGCTCCATACCGGGGTGACGCTTTGGGCCTCTGAACAGTAATAGGCCGGGGTAATATACCCCAACAGTATTAAAACTAGTTAATTGTTACATTTCTCATTATCCTATTAGTTAATTAAAATTTAATACTTTTTTCTTTTAATACTTTAAACTTGTTCAAGATTTAAACTACTTCATTGGCTCATTGCTACGTTTTTCAATTATTAAAAAAAACTATTTAATTGTTACATTTTAATATATTAGTTTTTATTTTAATAAGCACACTTGTTATTTTAATAAACACACTCAAAGTATTCGAATTTCATTACTCCTATTTTAATAAATTAAATACACTTGTTATTTTATTAAAGTACTTGGAAATTTGCTATAATTTTTTTAGTTGCATTTTATTATTACTATTGTACTCATATTAAAATATTTGATATAATTTAATATTTGTTACATTTTAAAGATGGACCGTGGTAGACATTCTGTAGATATGGGTAATCTCCAACACAACCGAAGGAAGGAGATTGCGACAACTCATCCTAGTTTACGCAAAGACAAAGGTAAAGGGCGGGCCGGGTCTTCTTTTCAAAGTGGAGATTATTTTGAAACGGATTACCAACGGCGAGATGGGGATGCGATGTCCGACGAGCAACTACAAGACCTATTGGCGCAAAATGATGGCCGCTTTTTCCATCAACAAAACATCCCGGAGTCCATTGACGAAGATGAGCTCGAGGATGAGGATGTGGAGGAGGACGTGGGGGGCGACGGGACTCACGGCACCTCGGATGATGAGCAAGAGTTGGAGGACGAGGGTGATTCATCCCAAATTGGTAATAAATCTAAATTTCCTATTATAGAAAATAATTTTACAAAGAGGAAAGACAAAAAACCGATAAATGGTACGCAAGTTGCAAACTTGCAATCATTGCAATAAGGAGTATAGCTTGGGAACTTCCGGCGGATACGAGAGTCTCACAAGGCATCTTAAGTCCGCGCACTTGGTGAAGTATGCGAAAATATCGAAAGACAATGGGAAGCAAACTCAAATATCGAGGTTTGCAAATGGAAAACCTTTTGGTAATTTCTCATACAATGATGCACAAAATTTCACTGGTATGACTAACTTACTTGTTGAAGAAAATGTGCCTTATTTGTTTTCTGAAAGTCTTGCTTTTAAAGATTATGCACAAACTTGTTTAAATCCTCAATATAGAGATTATAGTTGCAAAACGGTTAAGAAAGAAATTATAAGGCTTTATCGTGCGGAAAAGACAAGGTTACAATTTTTTTTGCAAACTTTAATGGGCGTGTTACTATTTGTTCTGACATATGGGAGGATACTTATCATAATTTACATTATTTGGGTCTGACTGCACATTTTATTGATGATGATTGGAATATGCATAAATGTGTTCTTGCTTTTCGTGAATTTAATGATCGTCACACCGTTGGACATATTTATATGTCCATTGAGCGTATTTTAATTGAGTATAATTTGATTGATAAGGTGTTTGCTATAGGTTTTGATAATGCTACTAATAATAATGTTGCTATACCTAGATTGCGTGAATTGTGTGGTTCTAATAATTTGATGGGTAGATTTTTCATCAACGATGTGCATGCCATGTTATAAATTTATGTGTGCAAGACGGTCTAAAAGTGTTAGGAGATGCTATGGAGGTAGTCAATGGGGGGGGGGGGGGATTAGACGTATTTGGGCTAATGGTCAACTTAAATTAAAATGGAAAAATTATTTGACTGAAAGATGTGTGAAATATGTTGCATTTCCTAAAGATTTGTCCATTCGCTGGAATAGTACTTATAAATTAATTAAAGTTCTTCTTAGATATAAAGAACATTTTCCTGCTTTTTTAAAACAATATGATAACTATATTTTAAACACCGATCACATCGACACTTGCGAAAAAATTTGTAATGTTTTGATATTTTTTAATAATGCAACTGAAAGTTTTAGTCATGTTTATAAACCAACCTCAAACTAATTTATTCGTGAAGCTGTTAATCTCACCGGTGCTTTAATGAATTTGAGAATGCCGCTTACGTGAGTTATTTTTGTGGTTTTATGAAGGAAAAGTTTTTAAAATATTATGCACATATTCCGCATATTTATGGTATTGCATTTATTCTAAATCCTCGTTTTAGACTTGGTAATTTGGAAGAATGTTTCAAGTTCTATTATCTTGCTTTTTTTGGTCCATATCGAATGTATGACGATAAGGCCATCGATCCGCAAATAAAATACAACGAGGTTAGTACTTTATTTTATGCCTTATTTAATGAGTTTCATAATCTGCATTTGACAATCTTTTGAAAAAAAACTAAAACAACTCACGCTACTGAAAAAAGCTCAGTTAATGAGATTTCTTTTTCTTTAACATATGACATCGATTTTGATGAAAATGAGGACTTTGACGTTCTAAAGTGGTGGAAGTCAAAAGAAATAATGTTCCCGATTTTAGCACGGATAGCTAAGCAAGTGCTATCAATGCCGGTTTCAACAGTTGCCGTGGAACAAGAATTTAGTTCGGCCGGCAACGTCCTAACGGCATCTAGAACGAGTTTGAGCGCAGAGTCTCTTGAGACGCTTATACGCTTATTGGTTGAAGGTCATACGTAGAACTCAAGAAATTAGCATCACCCCCTCCCACGACTTTATGGATGAATCAACAACTGAGGGTGGCTCTACCTATGCCAGAGATTCCGATTGATTAGTATTTTACAATTTATTATAAAATGTATTTCATGTTTTCATTTTCCCCTCAATTCTCTATTTTAATTTGTAAACTTGTAGTTCATATTTCAAATAAATATACGTTCATTTTTTTTATATGTAGCACTTCTCAAATTAATTAATTGGTTACAACTTAGAATTAATTATATTATTATTTATTAGAAAATGTATTTCATATTATATTTTTGTTCTCTGATAATGTAGTTCTCATTTCACATAAATGCACTTGAAACTTGTTTTTAATATGCAAAAGTTGTATAAATAAGTAGAAAAGGAAAAAAAATTATAGGCCCGACCGGACCCGGCCCGGTCCACGCCTACGTATGACAAATTGATAAGTTTATACTTCCTTCAACATCTCATCTCAAACATAGGGGAAATCGGTACCCAAGTTTGGATCTGGTCAAACTAAAGATGGAAAATAATGAAATCATAAACAAAAATATATACTCGTATATATTTTTACTTTGTTGAATTCCAAAAAGAGTTTTGGGGTGAGAGTTAGGGTATGTTTGCAACAACTTCTGCTTTTAAAAAAGTGTTTTTTTTTAATGAAATTGAGAGAAGTGATTAAATAAAAGTTGATAGTGTTTGAGAAAAAAGTGATTTTGAAAAGTAAACGTGGGTAGTGTTTGGTAAAATAAGTGCTTTTTGTGTAATAGAAAAAGTAAAAGCACTTTTGACGCGGAAGCCGAAAAAAATAAAAGTTGTAGTGTTTGGGAAAATAGGTGCTTTTTTAAAGCCAAAAGCTGAGAAGTGCTTTTTTATAAGGAGTTGCAAACCAACCCTTAGAGAATACCTCATCTATTTATTAGAAAAAAAATAACGGTACATGAGTAGGACCAAAGTCTATTAAGAGAAAATGAGTTAAATGGAGTAAAATATAGGGAAATTAACCTCATCAAATTTAAGGATACCAAAAAATTGATTAAAACCGTGAGTATTGGTTTTGATTGACACGCAGCCATAGGCAAGGAACTCTATAGGTCTATTGTCTTTAGGATTCGTGTGGTTGATGACCAACCTTTCGTACATATAAGGATAATGTCAAGTGTGGACCGGGGATATGTGTGATCCTTCCAAGCTTTGTCAATGATATCAACTATCATTGCCTAAGATCATTTGGAGTGGTGTGAGAGTCAAAATATCGAAAATGGACTCCGTCCATATGAAAACAGTGTTTTGATTCCTATTTCTCTGTATTCCAGCACCGTCAATAAAATTCACTTTGCACATTTTTTTACATATCAATTTAGTAAAACATTATTTAAATTATTATAAGTAATATTTTTCTTTTTAATTTAATCCCTGAATAATTTCGAAGTAAAAATACACATTTCGATGTAAAAATAATAAGTTTCATTAATTTTTTTTTAACATTTTTCGGTTAACAAAAAATGAACTTAGTTCAAGTAAAGTTCGATTACGGAATATTAAGTTATTTTTGAAGGCTACATGAATTAAAAAATTGTGTTTTGTATTTTTTTTTGGGCTCATGAAAATTTCAACAGTTAAAATTTCAGATTTTTTTTCATTTTTTGTATTACATATTGGTGTCATATGAAAGAGTATAAAAAATTATGAATTTTGATATATTTTTTAAGAAAAAACAAATTTACATATTTGTGAAAAAACAAATTATAACCATTTTAAGAAAGATGAAGTTTTATTTTATGGAACCCACTAACTACCCACCACTCATGATTCTTTTCTTTTTGGCAAAGTAGCACTTTCACCAAAGTCAATCGGCCGGCTAAAATTGGACTCCTCCCTCCCCATCTCCATTTTTAGCCTCCTATAATGTTCTCCAATGTAATAAATTAGGAGTCTAAAATCTCCACTTTTAGCATTTTAGACTCCTAATACCTTACCACTACAAATTGTTTAACAGAGCTATTCTCATTCATCCAAAAAAAAATTGAGCTATTCTCATATTACGTAAGTGAAACAAGAAGTACTCTGTATTCATTTTAGGCTAAATGATCAAATAAGTTCATATACTCCCTTCCTCAATTACAGAAATTACCAATTTTTTTTTTTTGAACAAAATATAATGCGAGTAGCCTGTTTTGGAGGTTTTAATAATTGTTGCCTTAGCTTTTCAACAGACATATATGGCCCCTTTCTTCGTTCGAATCCCTCAACTCACCCATCATCAACAACAAATGTTAACATTGTTGTAAAGTCCAGAAATAAAATGATTACAATCTACGTGCCTTGACGTTTTTGACTTTTTTCTTATTTAAGATTTCTATTTTCTACTTTGTTATTGCCTTATTGGTATAGTTGAACTGTCCACGTGAATTATAATTCAAAGGTGAGGTGACTGGATGATAAAGCCAATATTTTTATAATGAGATTATTGATGATTATTACACCTTAAAAGCGGCTATTCGAACGATAAATGTAGGTTTATATTGTAGTGAGGAAGATGCTGCCAATCAATAGGTAGCTTGGAGGGAAAAAATGGGACAGGCCGAGAAAAATACATTCATAAGTTTTTTTTTCTTGTTTTCTTTTAAATTCATTCATAAGTTTTATAACTCTTCACATAAACAAGTGTACACTAAAAACCAATTTTTTATACCGAAATTAGGGTTGGCCTAGGCTATAGGCGATAATACAAAGTTGCAAACAATTTAGACCGAAGGTAATAATGTGAACTGAATTGAGTAATTTAGACCGAATTATCAATGGAGTGAAGTGAACAATTTATAATTTTATATCGATACAAGGATCAAAGAAACACATTGTTGATGTTTTGTACTTTTTCTATTGATGATTTTAATGGAGTTTTTTATTTGGTGATGGAGTGAATTGAACAAATCAATTAAAACACGTTGAATTGACCAAATTGCTAATCAAGACTAAATTGCTAATCAACTAAACTATAAAAAAACTGAACAATTAATATCTAGAAAATTTCAATATATAAGAGCATCTTCATCCATAATCTCTAATAATCATTTTTTTCTATGATTCTTACCATCTAAATATTGTTACGTAATTAATGTTCAAATAATCTCAAAATTCGGTTATGTCTCTTAATCATCATATTCAAATAATCTGCTTTTTCTCTGTCCTCCATTAACCTCTATTACATATACTTTTCAAATAATCCAAAAATAATCCGGATTCATATTTTGATCTTAGATTATTGTACCAAATAATCTTATTAAATAATTCATATCACTCAATGATAATTTTCTAAAAAAACCGCCACATCATCGATTTAATCTCTTAATAATCCTACCAATGAGGATGCCCTAAGAATATCTTCAATCATATCTTAAGCAACTCAATGAGTGAGATCATGGTGATAAATCAACAATTAAGATAGCGGGGATATTATCCTACACAAGAATACTACCACTTTAGGAAATTAATCATATCTTACACAAGAATACGACCACTTTAATTAATTTCCTAAATAAGGACAATTTATGTTTCGTCACATGTCATTCTTATTTGTAGTTCTACCATATCAGGTGTATAGCGGGGATATTATCCAAATTTTATTTATTTGTAACTAATGTGTGAAAAACTTTGTTTATTTATTTGTGATATTTGTACAACTCGGTCCAATTTATATGCCACAATGCCACATAATAACACTAATACGAGGGCGGAGTCAGGACACTAGGCCAGATCAGACCGGTACAAAGAATACTTTGAGAAAAATATTACACGGAATTTTTTACACAAAAAATACTGACATTTTTTAAATATTGATATAATATTCTTTGGAATTTTTGTGAAATATCCCATATTTATATTATCAATGTTATTACTTGATGAATTGTTTGTTGTTGTAAAGGTAACCATGAGTATTGAAGTATATTCATTATGATTTTGTTAAATTCTTGATATAAATCATGAGTAATATCTTTCTCTCATTTCCACCTAATTACAATCCTAATGACGGTGGTCAACCGGATCCAATAAAATAAGAATTATTGTCCTCAGAATTTTGTGATTAAGTGTTGAAGATTGAACTTTGAACACAAGAACACACTGTCTCATATATAAGGCCATACACATCTCTTTGATGATTTGCTAGCTGTGATCATTAGGACAGTATGTAAGCAATAGACTAAGAAACAAAAATTCAATTAACAAAAGTCTCACGGTCCCCTGCCCTCTTGCTTCTAAAGAAATTCAATTATGCTTTCACTTTACTTTATTGACATTTAATACTTCATTCTTTTGGAATATGTTAGGTCTTGGATGTTGATATTTGTCTATTCCCATTTATATAAAAAGTGATGAAAAGGCATGGGTGTACCGTAAAATACTTGTATTCAAAGATGTATTGCAGTATTGGATTAAAGGGAATATATAACGATAATAATCATATAATTATGAGTAATGGCACTTTGACTACCCTATCATACACCTTAGAATTATTGTAATTCATATCATGTCAAAATAAATTAATTTGGTCATTACATATGGTATTCAAGAAAAGTTACAATAGTAATTTGAAAGATGTATAGCCCGTTTGATAATACGCAAATCGATTACATTGGTTAATTCTGCTGAAATTTTTAAAGTTCTGACTGAAGTGGCTGGATTAACTGATTCTGTTGCTATATGAAAAAATTATATTTAAAATATATTTTATTAATAAAATAAAGAAAAATTATATGAAAAACAGTTAAAATGATCTTCAATAGTAATTTTAGCCAGTATAGCAAAAAAGTAACTTACAACCTTACTTTTTCTTATTATTACACATTTCAATGCAACAACACATAAGTTATGTATTTGGTGAGAAAATTGACTGATAAGTCTCATAACCCGAAAAAAGTCAGCAAACGGGCTCGTAGTAATACATAGTGTACTTTAATGTGGTCTAAATAATTGATTAAGACATGACTTTTATAGCAAAGTGACGGACGTTGTAGATAATTTCAGGCTTTGTTTTTGCTACCACTTAAGAAAAGTTATTTTGGCTTTTTTTTTAAGAAAAAGGGATTTATTTTATCAAACACCACCAACTTTTACTTTCTCGGCTTCTGTGTAGAATCTACTTTTTACTTTTTCTATTACACAAAAAACATTTATTTTACCAAACACTGCCAACTTTTACTACCAATCATTTTTTTTTATCAAAAAGTGCTTCTATTTAAGCACAAGTGGTTGCAAACAAAGCCTTAGGGTCTGTTTGCAACAGCTTCTGCTTTTAAAAAAGTGCTTTTTTAATGAAATGGGGAGAAGTGATTAAATAAAAATTGATAGTGTTTGAGAAAAAAGTGATTTTGAAAAGTAAAAGTGGGTAGCGTTTGGTAAAATAAGTGCTTTTTGTGTAATAGAAAAAGTAAAAGCACTTTTGACACGGAAGTCGAGAAAAATAAAAGTTGTAGTGTTTGAGAAAATAAGTGCTTTTTTAAAGCCAAAAACTGAGAAGTGCTTTTTTAAAAGTAGTTGCAAACCAACCCTTAGTGATCTTGATGATATCTGTTTTTAATGGCATTTTTAGAGTATATGGATAGATTATGAAGACATATTTTGACTCATAAATGTTAATTTTATACTTCGTACATTACATCTCCCATGGGCCATTCCCCCCTCTCAACCACATCTCCACTACTGTCCTGTAAGTTCCAATGGTGATTCTTCTTCACCTTTTACTTCTCTCTGTATCTCTTTTCCTCTTCATCTTATCAAGGCCAGTTTCAGCCGTGGACCCCATTACAGAATCTCTTTTGAGCTTGAAATCCGAAGTGATTGATGATTCCAACGCTCTGGGTGACTGGGTTTTACCCACTGTAGAACCGAATTCTTCAACACAAATCCATGGATGTTTCTGGTCTGGTGTGAAATGCAATGAGAACTCAACAATGGTGGTTGGGTTAGACCTTTCTATGAAGAATCTCGGAGGAGTTTTATCAGGGAACCAATTTGGGGGTTTTCTTGACCTTCTTGATCTCAACCTCAGTAATAATTCCTTCTCAGGGAATCTCCCTCCCGGGATTTTCAATCTCATTCATCTCAGAACACTTGATATCAGCAGAAACAACTTTTCCGGCCAATTTCCGGCCGGAATCTCGAGTCTTGAGAACCTGGAGAATCTTGATGCCTTCAGTAACATCTTCTCAGGGAACTTACCTTCTGAGGTCTCAAAACTTAAATCATTGAAAATGTTAAATTTTGCAGGCAGTTATTTCAATGGATCAATCCCCTCAGAGTATGGCTTTTTGGGTAATCTGGAATTCATCCATTTAGCAGCGAATTCCCTGACTGGGAAACTCCCACCAGAATTAGGAAAGCTCAAAGCTTTAACTCACATGGAGATAGGCTACAATGCCTATGAAGGAAACATTCCGTGGCAATTTGGTAATTTGAGTGAACTTCAGTATCTTGACATTTCCGGCGCAAATCTCTCCGGCCAAATTCCGAAAGAGATTGGGAATCTCACCAAGCTGGAGTCACTTTTCATGTTCAGAAACTTTCTTGATGGAATCATCCCCCAGGAACTGGGAAGAATCAGTTCTCTCCAAAGCTTGGATCTTTCCGATAACATCCTCTCCGGGCCTATCCCGGAGACCTTTTCCGACCTCAAGAAACTCAAGCTTCTCAGTATTATGTACAATGAGATGACCGGGACTGTTCCCGAAGGCCTCGCGAAGCTTCCCGGACTTGAGCATCTTCACATTTGGAGCAATTTCTTCAACGGGTCACTTCCAGAAAGCTTGGGGAGACATTCGAAGATCAAAAGCTTAGATGTTTCGACAAACAGGTTTGTCGCCGGAATTCCACCGGGAATATGCTCCGGCGGGGCGCTACAAAGACTGATCATGTTTTCCAACAGGTTTTCAGGCCGGGTCGACCCGTCCATCTCAAATTGCCCCTCTTTGATTCGGGTCCGCCTCGAAGATAATTTATTTTCAGGTGAAATCTCTCTGAATTTCAGCAAGCTTCCCGACATAGCATATTTAGACTTGTCGGGAAACAACTTTTCCGGTGGAATTCCTGCCGATCTTAACTCAGCTACAAAACTAGGATATTTTAATGTCTCTTATAATCCGGACCTTCGAGGGACAATTCCGGAAAAAACATGGACAATATTGTCCCTTCGCAACTTTTCCGCTTCCAATTGTGGAATTTACGGAAATATCCCTCCTTTCAAAGAATGCAAGTCAGTATCTGTTATTGAATTGAGCTTCAATAACTTATCAGGGGTAATTCCGGAAAATTATAACTGTAAAGAATTAATGAAGATGGATTTATCTTCGAATAAATTAACGGGTCAAATACCGGATCGGATATCGGCAACGTTAAAAATACTTAACGTGTCGTTTAATGATATCTCCGGGTCAATCCCGAAGCAGTTTTGGGCCATGGACAGCTCTTATTTCAGCGGAAATCCTAAACTCTGTGGACCGCCTTTACGGGCTTGCTCTAACGGGCTGGACTTAAGAAGTCGAAAGGCCCAGAGAGTTATTTGGGCTTTAATCACTTGCGGGGTGGTAGTCTTATCTATTATAGCCGGGGTATTCGTGGCTCTCTATTACTACCACAAGGCCCAGTGGAAAACGGTGTCGTTTAACGAGCTTCACCAGTTCAAACTCAACGATATTTTGAGGAGCTTCGATTCGACCGACCCGGGTTCGGTTCGAAAGGTGGTTCTGCCCACGGGTATAACCGTTTCGGTAAAGCGGGTCAAGTGGGCCCCATCTAAGGCTACGTCGGAGTTTATCAATCAATTGGGAAATGCGAGGCACAAGAACTTGACCCGATTGTTAGGGTTTTGTCACAACAAGGATTTAGCTTATCTCGTTTATGATTACTTACCGAATGGGAATCTGTCGGAAATTGTCAATGGCGGAGAAAAGAGAGAGTGGGAAACGAAGCTTAAAGTCGTGATTGGGATCGCTAGAGGACTTTGCTATCTTCACCATGATTCCAAGCCCGCGATTCCGCACGGGGATTTGAAGGGGAGTAATGTGGTGTTTGATGAGAATATGGAAGCTCACTTGGTTCATTTTGGGATTAAATCACTCATTCGATTACACAGATTTAGTTCATCATTGCCTTCAAGAGAAACAAAGGAAGCAGGTATATACAAACATATATTTTAGCTCTTAAGACTTTGCATCTGAGTTGTTCGTAAAATCCAGCCTTTTCTGATTCTTTAATAGGATATTAATGCAAGTTTTTGCTTTGCAATTAAATTAGTATGAACCAGAACCAGTTTTGGTCCAAGCAGGTTCCTGGGTTCTTCCAAAAGTGAGATATGTTTTTTAGTTCCTGGGTTCCCAGAATTAGAACCCAAACTAATTTACCCATGTGTACGGTTCCTTCCAATCCCCCATTGCTCTCAATCCAGTCATTCTAGAATTGAACCGGAAGTGGACTGAGTCCACCCTAGTTAAAGTTATTTGGCCAAATGTCAAAATGCGCTGAATTTTCTAAAAGTAAAAGCGTTCGATATGGACATATGGTTCATTTAGTCAAATAATTTGCACAATGAGTAAGCCAAATGAGGCTAAATGGAGCCTAAAGCTAAATGGAACCAAAGAAGGATGATTTCACCTATGGATTCTAACGACCAACTTTGAAATACGGAAAGGAAAACAAAATATGATTAGTTTTTTTATGGTGTTTCCTATATCAAATTAAATGTGCAAGATTCATAGACAAAAATAGGACTACCATCACTATACCACCGTGATCATTGAACTGTCATCATTTCATCATTTTCATTTACCCCAGAGCCGCAAAGGCTCCCACCTACGGTGGGGTAAGGGGGGATCGGATGTACGCAGTCTTACCCCTGTACTATAGCACAGAGAGATTCCTGGTGATCATTGAACTGTAAAATAAAAAATTGAGTCTGTCACGGTAGTCATTTGTAAAAACAAATAAGAAAAAAAAATCATTGTGATCATTGTGTACTAAAAGTTGTATTTTGTCATTTTAATTTTATTTACTCGTATTTGTAGTATTAGTTTTTTTGTCATTGTTGTTGGATATATTTATATCCTTAATCTTTATATAGTAATTAATATGCATAATTTAAAAAAATTTAGTGTAACCAGATATCTAATTTGAGTTTGATTAAACAAATATCTAATTTTCTTAATTGAGTTTTAACACATTGGATATTCCTCCCACATTTCTTCTCTTTCTTACTAATGTCTCGCTCTCTAGCTTGTTTTGTTCTATGTTTTCATTCCTATTCCGCCTCATATTCAAACTGTCTATATGAGTCACAATGATTTTTTATGTACACATTTTTCATACAATTTAAAATTTGTTTGTTAAGTTGGGAAACAAAAAAATATGTATTTAAAAAAATACAGTTTTACAGAGTATGACCCTATCGAGAAAATGTACCTAATTTCTATGCTCAAATATTAGTTTGACTCTATTTGACTCAATGTATGTAGAAAGTATAAGCCAAAATGTGTACAAATATCATTTTCGTCATGTTTCGTTATGGTCAAATACCCACGTATGCACTAGGCTGTTGTAATTACCTAGTTTTTTTCTCCTGTTTAGGCTGGCCTTATTGTGATTAGTCCCTCCTAACCCTAATGAATAATTACTCATCGATTAGGTGCTAGGCTTTTGTCTGCCGCGTAGTATTTTTTGTCTGCTGCCCAGTGTTTTTTTACAACATTGAGGTCTTTATGTCAAAGTATCATGTAGAACCTTTTCAGTCATTTGCGATTCTTTTCCTTTCTGCTGTTAAATGACATAACATTGAATTCTTGATTTTCAATGACGGTAACAGAAGAATTGCGGATAGCAGAGAAAGAGGAGCTTTTCAAAGACATATACAACTTTGGGAAACTAGTAATGGAGGTCTTAGCCAATGGAAGAGCTAAGAGTGTAGAAGTTGCAGCAAACAGACAAATGAAACCACACGCAGATGGTGCTCTTCTTAGAGAGGTCCTATTCGAGAATGACATCTCGCCTTCTAACCCAATTCAGGTGGAGGAGGTGAAGCGGGTTCTTGAAGTTGGGTTGCTTTGCACAAGAATTAGGGCATCAAACCGGCCATCCATGCAAGAGGCTCTGAAGCTGCTTCAAGGTCAAAAGTGTCAAGAAAGTAACGTTCCAGAAGTGCTATAAAACTGGAAAGAAGATCCTGTATAGTAAAGGCTTTTTATTGTTGTAGTTTATGTTTGTACTTTAGTCAGATCCTTGAGGCTCTTTTTGGATGGGGGGTTGTGGAGAAAAGGATTATGAAGGCTCAGTCTATGTCTTGGTAAATAGAATATAAATGAAAATTAAAAAAAAATGTGTTTGAAAAGCCAACTCCCAAACATCTCAAATATCCAGCGTCTAAAACCCAACTCCAAAACTGAGCCTAAAAGAAGATGTTAATATAAAGATGAAGAATTTGAAGGTTCTCTTTGTACTTTATTGGGAGAAATATTTTTTTAGAGTAAATTATTACAATTATTTTTGTTTCTGTTGTGGTCATTATACAGTGAAAGTTGCAACTGAGATTATAATAATAGTTACTGGTTGGTTTATAAATAAAAGTTAGTAGTGTTTGAGCGAAAAATGCTTTTAAAAGGGTCAAATTTGATAGTGTTTGATAAAAAAAAGTTTTATACGTAGTATGTAATAGAGAAAATGAAAAGCACCTAAGAACACTCATCCATTTGCTTCTAGCTTTTCGGTGTTTAATTTAAGCATATTTAATCATTTAAAAAACACCCAATTCAACTTTGTTAAGTCAAAAGGTAAGAATCATTTTTTTTAAATTTGTATAGGCACTCCCTATATTCATTAAATCAAAGCCAAAAAAACTAAATTTACAATAGCCTGAGCTACAATGAGAAACTTCAAGGAACTCTCCCAAAAAGTGTGGTCCAGAAATTTAATTTTAATGAGTCTTTTTCTTTACAAAAATGACTGGACAAAATTGATTGGACATGGACATCTAAATACCAAGTCTCGAACAACTTATTTGTCAATATGTATATGTGTATAGGAAAAATAGAAAATATACTATCTCTACACTTTTAGAAAACAAAAATATTAGGGGTGGGCAAAAACACCGAACCGGCATGGTACCGAACGGGACCGATAAACGAGGATTGAAAAGGATGTAAAAATTTGTTGTCCCAAACCGGATCGTACCGGTTCCAAACAATGTCATAATGAATTCTCATAAAATGAGAATCGGTACCGTACCGATGTATGATTTAATTATTTAGATTTGTACTACTATCATGAATATGTAATTTATAAATTACTCCATCCGTTCCAAATTGATTTGCAAAATCAACATTTTTTGGGCAACTACTGTTAATGTTAAGTACTCCCTATTGATAATTAATACTCCCTCCGGTTTTTAATAAACTTCACACTTTCCTTTAAGGGACGGTCTAAAATAAACTTCACACTTCTTTATTTCCTTTTTTGGCAAAGAAATCTACATCAAAACAGTGCCAAACAGTGTCTCAACAGTGCCAAACAGTGTCTCTACAGTGCCAAACAGTGTCAAACAGTGCCTCAACAGTGTAGTCTACAGTAAAGTCAAATTTCTTTCCTTATTTTGTGTGAAGTCAAACTGTGAAGATTAAAAAAAACCGGAGGTAGTACAATTTTTAAAAATTAAAATTTACATATTTGGAAACCACATTAAAATATCTTTTAAGTTGCAAAAATTCAAATTAGAATATACTTTTTTTTACTGACAAAATTAGAATATAGTTTTTTTCGTCAAAACGGAGGACTTAAATTGATAATACAACATTCAGATACAGGGTAAAACGACAAAAGGACCACAGACAACTGTCAGCCCTCGAACCAGACTTAAAGTCAATCACCTCCAAAAAAAAGCAATATAACTCGTTGATCCTATAATAGGCATAAATGAGCCAACGGCAGTTAAAGCAGACCCCTCATCACTCAATCCTAATGCAAGAGTCTTACACAAATAAAAGTAACCAACAGAAAAATAAACAGTCTGATCATGAAAAATAAATAGCAAGCAATCAGTAAAATTAAAATATTGCTTTCAAACCCTAAACTCTCCTACATTCCATGGCGGCGGTTCGGAGGGGGACGGTCCAATAGTACTGTAGCTTCTTCCGCTCCTTGCCTCCGGTCCGGATCTGTTCCAGCCCCTAGCCACACGCTTCGTCCATGACCTTCTGATCTCAACCACGAATGACATCCTCGAAACTCTCCACCTGCTGCTAGGGGTACACAACCTTTGGCCGCTATATAGGCGCTGCGGTCTGCCGAAGAAGAGAGTCTCACTAAAGGTGGACAAAAGGCGCACAAGAAAGCAGCACTTCGTCGAAGACGAAAGCGGTGAAAAATAACCCCAAAACCTAGGGGAGACGGCCGCCTAGAGAGAGAAACTCTAAACCCGATCAAGTTGCCTTTTAGTACCAAATTAGAATATAGTTAAAAAAAGTGATATTCTAATTAAGTAAATAAAAAGAAATTGTTTGACCAACAAAAGGTTGACTTTGCAAATCATTTTGGTACGAAGGTAGTATGGAGTATGTAATATGAAAATTGATAAATTGTGTGCATTTTTGAAGGATGACAAAACTTCAATTTTCCATTAAACAATGGGAAAAAGTGACATTGTTTAATATTGGTATGACATGATATCATCCCGTTTGAAAATATATTTGTACTGAACGGACCATGCCCACCCGGCCACCCCTAAAAAATATGACAAGTTTTCATATTTTTAAAAAGTGTGACTATTCTGTTCCAAAAAAAAGTGCGACTAATCGTTGTTTCATTAATGTTGGAGATATTAGTCTTACCAAGGCCTCCCTTACACTTTATTGGCTTGCACTCTATGTCTACTCCTACTTGCTAGTTGATATACTCCTATTAATTACCTTACCGACTCTTCTTATCTGCTGTCTACTCTTATTGACTTGCGTTATTGGACCTTTGTGTTCTGACTTTTGATGAGTCAGTCTGGAGCTCCTTGTTTGACAATAATACCCATGAACAATAATAGGCAGTTTGCCTATTATATTATTGCACTCCTCCTTTGTGAAACCGCAGCCTGCGTAAACCTTGAGCAGTGTGTCTCCTCCTTTTCCTTAGTGTGAGAGGTCCTTTGTGGAGTGAGAGTGATAGGGTAAACATGGTGAGATGGAGTGGCCTATCCTTGTGGTGGTGTGTGAGTCTAGCTAGATAAAGGTTGGAGATATGAGCCGAAGACGAATCGATCCTCAACAATTAGTATATTTTTTATTTAATTCTAATTCGAATCGATTGCCGCCGAACCACTGTGCTAGTTGAAGGAAATTTTCCTGAGGATATTTTTCAGATTTTTTAAATTTTCATTAGAAAAAGTTAACAGAATTCTTTTCCAACCATCACAATGTCATATTTCACGGAAACTGTGAAACTAAAATTAGAGTGGTTAGTCTTCAAATGTTTCCTTTAAAAACAATTCCTCTCAAATAGGAGGCGGAGGCGCGGAGCTTAAATTTTTTACACTATAGGAGTTGAAGCTTCATATTTAAACATTTTTTATCCATACATTATGCATTTCTTAGGTCCTCTCTGACCTTTCCTTGTCTATCGTTGATTGCTGCCACCTATGATCTATGTGCCTACCCTTTAATTGTGTAAAATTACAATGAAACAATTTCATCTCTTTGAATTGGAGCTCACTTAGTTCCAAGGTAAAGCATGATAGCATGTAGCTGATATAATGATTCATTGCATGTTTCCAAATTATCGCATGCTAGCTATCCAAAGCTTCCACATATTATTGAGGTTCACCAAAATCAATCAATAAAAGATACGGATAATTCAAAGAGGGGAAATGCAACTATAGTGCACTCAGCTCTCTACTACTATTACATACTCCGTACTTCGTATATCTCAGTGACAAAGCTATTGGTGTATGCTTGACAGCTTGACCAAACACCTTGTCAATCTGAACATTGTTGTACAATGTTACTCCAATCCTAAAATTACAACAACCATGCTAGGGTATACAAGTTGTACACAACTTGTACACAAAATATTGTGCAACATGAAAATATTGTCTGTGCACACAGGCACTGCAGTCTGCACATATATTGATTGATTTGCAAGCTGATGTCAGTGTCAGGCGGCTGTCAGCGTACTTTTTACAAAAAAAATAAATGTCTGTGGACACAGACAAAAATTGTCTGTGTCCACAGACATTTATTTTTGTGTACACAACTTGTACACAAAAATATCGGTCACAGACAATTGGTACGGAATTGTTTGTGGTCACATACAAGAGTTGTCTGTGTACACAAAATATCGGTCACAGACAATTGGTACGGAATTGTTTGTGGTCACATACAAGAGTTGTCTGTGTACACAAACAATTTTTGTCTGTGTCCACAGACATTTATTTTTTTTGTAAAAAGTACGCTGACAGCCGCCTGACACTGACATCAGCTTGCAAATCAATCAATATATGTGCAGACTGCAGTGCCTGTGTGCACAGACAATATTTTCATGTTGCACAAACAATTATTTGTCTGCGTGCACAGACAACTTTTACCACACAGACAATAGTTGTGCATTCTAGTGACAATAGTTGTCTGTGTGATAAATTTTAATTAGCTGGGTGAACAAAAAACTCAATTTTCTATATACATCCAAATGAAGGATGTAGTTGTATGTGTAATCAATTTACATTAATTTGAATAAAATTAGAAACATAATAAAAATATATGAAATAAGATGAATAAGTTAATTTTGTGCAAATAATGAAAAAAAATTGATAAATAAAGGTAGAGAAAAAGAGGATGCAGAAGGGAAGAGGGGGATGAAGAAGATAATATAATTTTTTTGTTGTTGAGAATTTTAGAAGAGATTGGATAAAGAGGAAAGAGAGAAGGGGGAGAAGAAGAGAGAAGGAAGAGAGAACCGAGAGAGGGGGGAGGAAATGAGATTTTTTTGCTTTTATACCGTGTACAACTTGTGTACATGGTGTGCATACTTAGCATTTTACAAATTACAATCACACAATCACAACTTTAGTTCTTTCCTTGTAGTACACATGTCATCATAATCATTGCTATCACATCTATGTTACAATTTTACAATTGTACTCAACAATCTATAATTCCCCTTTCTTACTCTTAGCTTGAATTTTAGACTCCACTGCAACAAGTTCATCTCTTAATTTTACTCCCAAGTCCCAACAAACCTCTGAAGTTTTTCCAAGAAAATAATATGCATCCTCCTTCCTGGATTAATGTGTAGAATCAATAAATCAAAACACATCCTCCTTCCTGGATTAAAGAATATGCATCCTCCTTCCTGGTCAAAAAAATATTGTAGGTTTATAATCACTTACTTTTTATCGTTGACACCCACCGAACTTCCGACCACAGGGCCGTCTCCAGGAATTTTGATGCCCCAGACAAAAAAATGACGAATGAGATCAAATAATATTTAAAAATAATAACATAATTAAATATGAAGTGATTAAAAAATTATAACATCGTTTTTTAGTAAATGTGAAAGGTAAAACTTGACATAAAATTGATATAAAGTATGTGAAAATATAAATTCTTCGAACTAATAAACAAAATTATAAAAGTACTACCTAATAACCTATTCTTCTTGCTTTTTGATGTGCAAAATTTGTAAGTACATCTCCACAATCAAGAGTAGATAGCACTTTTTTTTCTATGGATAACGTAGCAAGCCCACTTAACCTCTCTTGTGACATTGTTGAACGGAGATAGTTCTTTATCAACTTCAACTTCGAAAAACTTCTTTCGGCAGATGCAACTGTCACGGGAATAGTTAACAAAATTCTGTAAGCAACCCAAGCGTGCGGAAAAGAAATATGCATCTCTTTAATGTACTCCATCACTTCAATGACTTTTTTTTTATCTTCAGGCAGTGACTTGCTTAACAATTGAAGTTCCGAAAATAACTCAACTGTATCAATATCGCAATCATCCTCGTGCTTCAAAAAACTCCCAAGGGTATCACAAGAACGAGCCAACTCTTCATCACTTATTGTCCTTAGCTTACTCACATTATACAAGAATCCAAAAGTTCATATTTCTGAAATTGTTCAAATCTAGTTTCCAATGAAGAAATAGCATTATCAACAACTACTAAGAAATATGCTCCTCTAAACACATCATCCGCAGACTTCATTGGCTCATCATCTGCTTTCTCATCAAAAAACTTCTTTTTGGTTCGAATACGGATCTCGCGAAATTGAGGCTCAATATGTAAATCAATGGCAATATTTTGAGCTTCAATTTTGGCTTTCTCAAACCCTTCTTCTCTATATTCCTTGAAAAATCAAAAGATTGCATTACTTCATCTTTTCTTTTCTTAATTTTTCTCTTTAAAGCTCCTGACTCTTGTTTCCGTTTCCCGGTCATAGTAGATACTACAAAATAATAATTTAGCACTGAATATTAGGTATATTACAAGTTAGTAAATATTAAATATGGAAACAAATAAGACAATGTTTAAAAAAACAAGTTCAAGCTAAATTTAATAAATGAATAACTGCAAGAAAAAAAGGAAAAAAAATTAACACAAAGTTTCAAGTTCAATACAATTAATAATAATTAATAATTAATAAATTAGATGTAGAATAAGACATTTACAAATTTTAATTTCTAATATCTATGCTGAATTTTACAAAAAGACAAAATCTATGCTAAATACTGAATTGGGGATGGGAGGATAATTGAAGAAATCATTGAAATATACTAGTACCGTAGTTCGTATTAACAAGTTAGAAAAAGTTTTTTTTCGTATTAACAAGTTACTAAGTTAGAGTTGAATTGTTGAAATCTAAAAAATTGGAAGTAAAACATTACCTGGTTTGCAGATTGGTAGGGCCGTAGGGCATCTGTTGCCTGGCAGAAGTGCAGAAGAAATCGGCTGAATGGGTGGCTTTACTCGTTGGGCAGAAATCGGCTAAAAAATTGAAGAGTCCAAGTTGTTTTCCTCTTCCGATTTTGAATTAATTAATCAATAGGAGTCTAGGGAGTAGGGACTACTGACTAGGGTCTGGGGTGAGTGGGGTCCTAAATTTTAATTTTATACGGAGTACTTTTGTAGACTTTTGACATTACTTTTGACAATGGTCATCCGGACCTACGGAATATATTAATTAATATAATATATGTATATATAATAATACTAGGCTTTTTACTCAAAAATGATGCCCCCTTTGGGGGTGGTGCCCTAGGCCATTGCCTAGGTGCCTACCCCCTATGGCCGGCTCTGTCCGACCATTCCCTTCCCATACACAAAAGAGATTTTAATTACCCTTTACAAAGGAGTATTAGGAACCATCTTTGAATTTGTGGTGAACGATGCTGAAGAAATGATGAGCCTGGAGGATTTGCCCTGAATGAGACTACGAATGAACCCAAGATTTTTCTGAGGTGAACGATGTATCTTGAGAAGAAATTTTGTACAAAATAATGGTTCTATGTCGTTTTAAAATTGATGATGAGTGGTTGACGTGATTAAAAGTTAAGATTTGCTAAAATGGGGGTTAAATAACTGATAATCGAGTGTAGGGGGTTCTTAGTTGGTCATAGACCTCACCTGCTTGGTTTTTAAAAGTAAACCTATGTTGGTGACACTTTTATAAGTAGTTGATCTTATGTGATGATTTGAGAATAATAAAAGGTCATATCTTACTCATTTCTCAAATATCTATGTCCTAATGAGTGAATATTCCCACGCATTTGTGCTTACCAACACAATCATAATCATAAGACTATTTAACGGCGGTCGAGTTACATATCTTTTATGGTCACCACAATCCATTAAGGTGGAATCGTTCACCTCAGGCACCTTCACACCCTGACTCGACAGAATGATGGAGAAATAATTCATTGTATGATCTAAAATTGTTTCTGAGTAATTGATTTGGAGTCAAATGCACATGAGGAGCCATCATATTACTCAAAAATTCTACACTGTCATTGTCAAAAGTTAAACGTGAGACCTCAACTCAACTGTTTCACCTAGTAACCATTTAATATTCACACCACACCACACCATTCGGTATTTTGATTCCCACAATTTTCAACGGCTCATCATCAAAGATAATTAACCACAACTGTAAATTTGTAATACTCCGTAACGTCATATTAAAACGTTTCAAATGAAGTGCTCATGCTCAACATCAAAACAATTCTTGTATCATCTGTCCCCACATTTTGCTTCATTTTCACTCTTCTTCTTCTTCCCCCTTTTGGGTGCCTTCACTTTAATCTAATAAAGCCATGGATTACAATTCCAAATCCAACAATCAACTTTACTGAAGTCTTTCTTTGACTTCGTTTTGTATCTCGATTTCAATCTGCCTCTATTTCCTGCAAATTTCATCAGTCAAAATCAGATCACAAACTTCATGTTAACTTTGGCTGCCTGATCTGGAAGAGGAATAATTCAATTATTTTGATTCTAACTTCATCCTTGAACTCAATCACATCAGGATTTTGTTCGCTACTCCTACGATCTATCCTACTAAAGGATTTCTTTTCTAGCTTTTGCTTTCCCTGTGTGAAACCCCACATATCGTGAAAGGTAGCCATTAAAGTAAGCTACAACTTGCCTACATGGCTACGTTGTTGTTTAATCGGGCCGCCAGGGAACCCGAAGAATTTTGAATATTTTTGCAGTATTTATTCTCCGTATGACCGTAACTTTTCAACAATCTTAAATATGCATTCACATTGAGATCCCTCTCTGCTTTCTCTCTGTGTTTTTGTCAATCTCCCCCGCCCCGTAATTTGGAATCATTTGCGCAGTTAGACTTAGTTCTCTGTTCATGATTCGGGCTCTGTTGATCGAGTATAGAGTTCAATTCTAAACAAATCGTATTTGGCGATTTACACCGGCAGTAGTAGGAACTGTAGAAGAGTAGAAGCAATTGATAGAGCTGTGGATTGGGGATAATATTCCAGTCTAAAACCTTTCCGCTTAGTTTGAAGATTTACTGAGATAATCGGTATAGGGAGATAGAAAGAGGATGTGGTGCACAACGATTGTACTCCGGCGGAAGAAGAAGACGGGGGTTGTGCCGGTGTACCTCAATGTATATGATCTCACTCCGATCAATGGTTACGCTTACTGGTTTGGTCTCGGCGTCTATCACTCCGGCGTCCAAGGTTAGTTTCTTTCATTTAGAATTTTCGTTCGGAATCAACAGTTTTACACTGCTGCGTTTCCATCTGAATGATCAGACTATCCCCTAATCCTTGTATGGCCGTATAGGAATTAGGAACATGGAATGTTTAGAAAGCTACAAACTCTGGAAAGTACTGTTTTCAGTAATGGTAAATTAGTTGCAGGATGCAAGAGTTCTAAATATTGATTTATTCGCATGCTAACTGCAGTAGTATTAGTGCATAATTACATATCAAATGGAGATTTGTTTGACCAATATTTACAATCTTTTCTTTTCTATATTTTTGAATGAGAAATTATTCTTCAGTTTTAAAATTATTCTTTTGGTTTTCTAGTTATTCAAATTTCACATTGAAAAGCATTGCTAGCCTACCTGGGGCTGTTTTAGAAGTGCAGTCATGTTTCCTATGTGAAATCCAACTCATGGAAATTTTAGTTAATTGATGAATGATGATGGTGATGTAATGGGGTTCGCTCTTTGATTTGATCTGGTAATATATCATGCTTATTCTATTGATGATGGGTTCTTTTTTATAACGATATCATAAGAATAGAAGAGTTCTAGCTCGCAATTTTGTGATAATGATCTTTATCATCTCTAATAGTTCATGGGATTGAATATGGATTTGGTGCACATGAGCATTCTACCAGTGGTATATTTGAAGTAGAACCAAAGAAGTGCCCAGGATTCACATTCAGAAAATCAATACTTATTGGGAGAACTGACTTGGGACCGAAAGAAGTCCGGACATTCATGGAGAAACTTTCCCAGGAGTATGGTGGTAGCTCGTACAATCTGATCACTAAGAACTGCAACCATTTCTGCAATGATGTGTGTACCAAATTGACCGATAAATCGATACCTAGATGGGTTAATCGACTTGCTCGTCTTGGTAAGTAAACTCTTGCTTCTTTTTCCCAAATATCTATCCTACCCCTCTCCTTTTTAAAAGGCAAAATTAGACCCTAACTCCATGTTTGATTCAAAGGTTACAGAATGGAGGGAAGTGAGAAGTGACATTTAATTTAATTAAGTAACTCTTGCATAAAATTATTTCAAGAAATGATTTTTGCATTAAAATGTTAGGAAAAAGGTGAATATGAAAAGGTCTAAAGAGAAAGAGAAATTCATAATTGAACTAATATATATGACACATATTAGTAAAACAGTTTGGATGGAGGGGTCCAGAGGGGTTTGAAGAATGTTTATATAAACGAATAAATGTTGATCGAAATATTGTACTCCGTATTATCAAATACTAGTACTTAGTATTAGGGAAAGTTCCCGAAATAGGACTAAAACAGTTTGAAAATTCCAAAATAGGACTGACATGTTTTTTATTCCCAAAATAGGAGTAATTACTGCCAAGTTTGGAAAATACTGTCAAGTTTGAAGTATGCTACGGCCAAAACATGGTAGTAATTAGTCTTATTTTGGAAATAAAAGCATGTCAGTCCTATTTTGGAATTTTCAAACCTTTTTAGTCCTATTATGTTATTCGTTGTGTAAAATTTTAAAATGGGGCTCGAAATGACATGTTTGGATGGATAGCTATGTGATTTTTTTTCCCATGGAAAGGCTTTGTAAGGCTAGTCTAGATGGGAAGTAGGGTGAGAAATAGGTGCATTTTAATTTGGGTTTGTGGGGGGTAAGGTTTTCTTCATTGGGCACATGTTGCTGAAAAGGAACTTCATTTTACTATGCACACCAAAGGCCGCAGGGATTGACCTGGTAGGGAAAACTGCTTCAAAATTAATACACTCATTTTAGGTAATAATGTACTCGGTAATATATTGGTATTTACATTTTTATTTTAGTTTTAGAACAGACCAAAAGTTTTATTGCCCCACAGGATTGTATTTTTCCATTACTTGCATGTTTTCATTAGATAGTACTAGTATGAAGTTGTAGATGGGAAATGGGCTAGCACAGCCGGTTCCCCCCACCCCCCTCCAGTGGTTGAAAATCCGTCCAGCTAATTACTAGCTCCCCTACCAAAAACCAACAACTTTGTGGAAAAATGGGCCTCCTAATAAATACTTTGGGTACATTGTAAGAGGTGATCCCTCTGTTCTCAATAACAACTATTTTAGCTCTTTAGAGTCTTTACATACTATGTATATTCTAGGAAAAATATAGTCCTTACATTTCTAAACTTCAAGACCAAAATAGAATTTGAAGTGACACTGTGAGTCTGTGACAACGATTTGAGAACAATCCCCCCTCCCCTCTAGCTAAATGGAAAATTATTTGAGCAGTAATGGATATCATAAAAATGGTCGAGAATAGATATCAATAATGATGGAAGAATCTACATCGAAATATGGGAAATGGGTGAGGAACAACGGGCTTTTGCTTTTAAGTTCATCTTCCATTGCTGGCCTTTGCATTTTATCAGCTACCTTTTTGACCAATTCCTTTGCTTTCGTGCAATATTTTTTTCTTCTTTTCCTTTGGCTGTTTGGGAATAAGGAATATAATGGGTTATTAAGTTCAGGCCTTCTCTTTTCCTTTTGTTTAAACATTGCTTTGGATGCTTTCTACTTTCTACATGACATTATATCCCGTGCTGTCCTATTTAATAGCCTAATAGGACCCACTTGACCATGCTCCTTACTCCCTCCGTATCTTATATATCTTCCCACTTCTAAAGTGGGTGAGATTAAGAATAGTGAAAGGAGATATAAATTATTGAGGGTATGATGGGAAGATGGTGAAATAATGTGATGGAATGAAGGATAAATCCAAAAAAAGTAGGTGTAATAGTGTATTATTTTTTAAATTATTGAGGGTATTTCGGGAAGATTTAGAAATGGGAAGATATAAATGTTACGTCCAAAAAAGAAAAGTGAGAAGATATAAATGTTACGGAGGGAGTATAAAATTAATTCATTTTGAAATTAGGGAAATGCTATCTGAAATCACGGATCTTGTTGGGAAGAAAAGTAGTACGTAGGCTTTGTTTGCAAGTGCTTGTGCTTAAATAAAAACACTTTTTGGAAAAAAGTGATTAGTAGTAAAAGTTGGCAATGTTTGGTAAAATAAGTGCTTTTTGTGTAATAGAAAAAGTAAAAAGTAGATTCTACTCGAAAACCGAGAAAGTAAAAGTTGGTAGTGTTTGGTAAAATAAGTGCTTTTTTCCAAGGTTGTTAAAATCTCGATTTAAATCGTAAAATCGTACGATTTTACGATTCTACAATAATAAATCGATTCAAATCGCAGGTAAAATCGTAAAATCCTAAAATCGTACAAAATCGTAACAAAATCGTACAAAAATCGTGTAGAATCGTATAAAATCGTATCAAAATCGTAGCAAAATCAGAATAAGTTTTTTTTAGTGAAAATGGTTCAAATTTATTAAAATTAACTACTACAAATTGATACAAAATTTCAATAATAATAACATCAATAATATATCTAAAAAAGTAATGGATTCTTGTGTTATTTAATTATTTTTATGTTTTACATATGTTTAATGTTATTATTCACTCTATTTACAATATAAAAATAGTTTATAAATCTTGTTTTTGACCTTGTAGGTATAGTGGTATGTAATAAAATGACATAATACCATTAACTTGCAACTTAATTTTAATATTTATTTATTTTATAATTATTAAAATATGTTTGATAAAATCTTACGATTTGCGATTCGATTTTACGATTCGATTTTCAAAAACATCTACCGATTCGATTCAAAAATACGATTTTAACAACCTTGCTTTTTTCTTAGAAAAAAGCCACAATCACTTAAATTAAGGGGTTTCAAACAGAGCCGTAGTATCATTTGTTCTAACCCTACCTTACTTTAATAGCAAAATGCATTACTAATGCAGGAATTAGTACTTTTTGTCCTAATCCTAGATTAAGTTACTATTTTGAGTTTGAACTGCAGTGTGGAACTATTAGCACTTCATTATAGGTTATTTTTAAATCACTGGCTCCTATTTGAATATTTTTTTCATAACAAAAATACTTGAGATAGTACTCCGTAATACTTTAGCAAAACTTCAGCAACACTCATAAGACATGTTAAATTGATACGTTGAATAGTCTCTCTTTCTCATGAAGTCCTGTGTCTATTTCTTTAACAGTATATTTTTGTTTTACTAAATTTATCATAATGAATTTGTGTCAATTTTTTTTTTTTTTTTTTTTTGGGGGGGGGGGGTTACTAGACTCATTACATTTACAGATTCGTTCTTAGAGAGCCCACCAAATGAATTTTGTCCTTCACAAAAACCCTAGAGATTTAAACTTGTCAAATCCTTGGGAGTTACGGTCAAGCTTTCTAATTAGGTGTGTGCTATGGTACCCATCTTAAATGGGAGTATCATGCATTTGATTGGTTCAACTCATTATTTCATTAATAATTTATACTTAAATCATTCAACTGCAATATTCTAATTGGTCTACTTGGAAAAAGGAGGATACCTTGAGGATACAATCATACAATAGAATTTACCTTTGAATTATGTGATATATCATTATTAGTGAAGTTAAACATGATATTTAAACTACAGATGAGTCTTGGTGTGTAACTAGAATAGATATGTAAACAATCCTAACCTATCATAACATTGCTAATAAAGGTATAACTAGAATAAAACTTTGATACCAGTGGAAAATTCTAAGAAACTAATAGTCTAATACTAATTCTAAAATGCTCCTTGTAATCTTAGGCTCGTATAAAAATCATTTTTTTTTCTTGAAAAAGGATCCATTCCATTGCTTAGGATTGCGACATTTCACTCATAAATCTGAGCTCATCATCTTTTGTCTAATTTTGTTGTATATTGTTTTGAAGGTTTTCTTTGCAATTGCGTCCTCCCGGCTGGTTTTAATGAGACTAAAGTTCGACATATTAAGGCTGAAGGCAAAGTTAGTGACAAGACAAAGTTAAGAACTAATTCAACTAGATTTTTAAGTACTTCTCCTGCCAATACAAGCACCATTGCACCTCGTCCTACAACATCAAGTACAAGTAGTGAAAGAAAGGGAACCCGTAAGTCTCCGTCCATCTCGGTGACTCGCTCTGCTTCTACTTCTACTTCTCCTTCTGTACAATGAGGCTTTAGTGACACTTTAGCTCTTCATACTTAATGGGGTTGTACACTGGACATATCACATATGTAGTAGTAAAAGAAAAGATTGGGATGTTCGTATATCTTTAAGGTCTTCCCGCTTCCTTGTTAGCTTGAGTTATTTTTTTCTCTTCTCAAATTGAAACAGAAAAGGCTGCTTGAAAAACATTGCAGCAATTCTCTTTCTGTAAATTAGGTTGCTATTTTTTAATTATTATTTTTATCTTTCTATTGTGAGAAGTTCTAAGTTACTGAACTATTGTGGATTGCCTTGAATTGGCTACTAAAACCTCAAGGAGTGTGACAGGAATGACAGACAATGATTAGAGGTTAGTTGTGAAGCTTAGAGTCCATTTGGTAACAATAAATCAGTTGAACCTATTTAAAATTTTGAAATTTCGGATAAAATTTTGAAATTTTAATATATACTCCATATTAGGTATTTTTTAATAATATAAAGAAAAAATTATTTGACAAACAAGTCCAACTAGTTTTGTTCAACTAGTTCATCCAAATTAGAAACGTAATTTGAGTACAGAGTATTGTTTACTTTTATTATTACGCAACTCAAGGTGCAAAAATGAAAGTTTAACCCTTGATAAAAACATCGACTCATAAAGTTCCTAAGTTATAATAAAAGATTTTCATAAAATTGGAATCAACCGAATCTGCCGGAATTGATGAAGTTCTGACTGAAACGGTTGAATCTACTGAATCATAGGGAAATTATATCTTAAATATATTTTGTTAAAGAAATAGTTATATGAAAAGTAGTTAAAGTTGTTCTCTCCAATAAGTTCTGCCAATTCCAGCCAGTTGTGAGGTTGTCGTGTCTAACGAGAGGTCTCGAGTTCGAAACCCGTTAGGCACATAAGGGTTTGAAACTCAATGGAATGAGTTTCGGTCCTGATTACTCTAGGCTTCCCCCAGCCCCCCCTCCCCCAGACCCCCTAGAGAGAGAGAAAAATTAATAATAATAATAATAATAATAATAATAATAATAATAATAATAATAATAATAATAATAATAATAATAATAATAATAATAATAATAATAATAATAATAATAATAATAATAATAATAATAATAATAATAATAATAATAATAATAATAATAATAATAATAATAATAATAATAATAATAATAATAATAATAATAATAATAATAATAATAATAATAATAATAATAATAATAATAATAATAATAATAATAATAATAATAATAATAATAATAATAATAATAATAATAATAATAATAATAATAATAATAATAATAATAATAATAATAATAATAATAATAATAATAATAATAATAATAATAATAATAATAATAATAATAATAATAATAATAATAATAATAATAATAATAATAATAATAATAATAATAATAATAATAATAATAATAATAATAATAATAATAATAATAATAATAATAATAATAATAATAATAATAATAATAATAATAATAATAATAATCATGATGACGACGACGACGGCGGCGGCGGCGGCGACGACGACGACGACGACGACGATGACGACGATGACGATGACGATGATGATAATAGTGGTAATAATAGTAATAATAGTGATAATAGTGATAATAATGGTAATAATAGTAATAGTAATAGTAATAGTAATAGTAATAGTAATAGTAATAGTAATAGTAATAGTAATAGTAATAGTAATAGTAATAGTAATAGTAATAGTAATAGTAATAGTAATAGTAATAGTAATAGTAATAGTAATAGTAATAGTAATAGTAATAGTAATAGTAATAGTAATAGTAATAGTAATAGTAATAGTAATAGTAATAGTAATAGTAATAGTAATAGTAATAGTAATAGTAATAGTAATAGTAATAGTAATAGTAATAGTAATATAATAGTAATATAATAGTAATATAATAGTAATAGTAATAGTAATAGTAATAGTAATAGTAATAGTAATAGTAATAGTAATAGTAATAGTAATAGTAATAGTAATAGTAATAGTAATAGTAATAGTAATAGTAATAGTAATAGTAATAGTAATAGTAATAGTAATAGTAATAGTAATAGTAATAGTAATAGTAATAGTAATAGTAATAGTAATAGTAATAGTAATAGTAATAGTAATAGTAATAGTAATATAATAGTAATAGTAATAGTAATATAATAGTCATAGTCATAGTAATAGTCATAGTCATAGTCATAGTCATAGTCATAGTCATAGTCATAGTCATAGTAATAGTAATAGTAATAGTAATAGTAATAGTAATAGTAATAGTAATAGTAATAGTAATAGTAATAGTAATAGTAATAGTAATAGTAATAGTAATAGTAATAGTAATAGTAATAGTAATAGTAATAGTAATAGTAATAGTAATAGTAATAGTAATAGTAATAGTAATAGTAATAGTAATAGTAATAGTAATAGTAATAGTAATAGTAATAGTAATAGTAATAGTAAGTTCTGCCAATTCAATCAAAAATATAACTCAAGACTTATTTATTTTGATTTTTACACAATTCAGCACCTCAAACCATGACTTATGCGTTTGGTAAAAATATTGATTGATTAGAGTGATAAGCACAAAATAGGAGCTACCAAAGTATAAATTTGTATAGGATTTTGTCTATTATTGCTTTACGGAAGGTTGTAGACTTTTTTTTAATGAACAACCGTTTATATTAATATCATTAGGATTCACATCGTTACATCAAACTCAAAGAGACCAACATTCACAACAATTATATGTAAACAATTTTCACTATCACCCCTGAAAGAAGAATGCAAGTTGTTATCAAACGTGTGTGACATATCAATCAGTGGTCATATAGATCCTTATAACAACATGATAGTTAGTAGAATTGTCAATCGTTATTATAGACCTAAAGTTAAACACATCAACAAAAAGCAGAGCAATGCAAAGAAACATAACGCAAAATTAAAATTATAAGAAATAAAATAACTGATTAAAGCTCCAACCGAGAGTAGTAAACTCACAAAAATATGGAGCAACCATAAGGAAATTGAGAATGTTTTAACACTTTTTCTTCCCGTGTTACAATTCGTAGAAACTTTTTCCTCGTTATATTGCCATCATTTTTTGCATTTCTTTTTTGTTATTAGTTGATTCTCACAATCTTAATCTCTTATAAGTCTTATTTAATAAAGCAGTTTATTTCTTTTTATTACTGTTGATATGTTTTTTCGGTTGAGTTTCATGGCTCCTCAATATTCTCTTTGTTATTTTTATTCTTTACGGACTATCTTTACAAAAAGTCTTGGATAGCTTAGATTCTTCAAAGAGTCTTGGATAGCTTATTTTCATCTTGTACCCCTTGCCGGGATGTTCAGAAATCAGAAGTCAGAACTCCTTATATTTCAACTTATTTTCTATGCTTGTTATTGCTCATTTGCTTGGTAGGTCTGAGACAGGTTCGATTCTCAGGAAAACTATGTGGAATCATTTAAAAAAATCTCAATGTTTTATAATTAAAACTAATATGAAACCGCACCAAACTTTAATGGTTCGATTCTACTCATTTTTAGGTTCAATTTTTTAAAAAAACTTCTACAAATCACCGATAAATTTGTGTCATGTAAAGACATCCAACTTATAAGACATACAAATAATTCAAGGTCACCATCATTTCAAACTTCAAAAGTTAAGTTTTAAACATAAGTACATAACAAATTATAAATTTTAGTAAATATAAAATAAAAAATTCATTCACTACGAGAGGAATCAGTTGAATATTTATCAAATTTATGAACTCTATTAACTAAAGTAAATTAATGAAATTTAATATATAAATAATATTAGAATATTCAACTAATAGATAAAAACTTAACTATTATATAACGGTTCCTTAACATATTGATGGAGTATATAGTGTGGGGGGCCCCGGCCCACATACTCCTGCTACAACGAATGGTCCCAAAGGCACAAGCGGCCCAGATACAACATCCCAAGTATGAGTAGCCCATTCCCCCACAAGGAACACCTTTTCGGCCCCAAGGCCGAGGGGCGAGGGTACCAAACTTAGGGAATCACTCTGATTCGACCCAACGGTAAGTCTGGGAAATTCGCCTCCTCACATTTCGAGGGGCTCCATGTTGATGATGGCTTGTATCTTTTCAGGGTTGGCTTCAATCCCCTTTCGGCTGAACCCCAATAATTTGTCCCTTGCACGTCGTAGATGCACTTCTTCGGGTTCAGCCGAAGGTTGAACTTCTATACTTTGATGAATATTTCCTTGAGGTCCTCAGCGTGACTGGTTGCCTTCTTGCTTTTGACGATCACATATTTTTATAGGATCGAGAAACGACCCTTTAATAATAAGTAAGAACAGAATCATTATTAAATAACTAATTAATGTTGAAACTTAACTCAATCAGGTCATAACAGTTGGATCAGTTCTTGATTCAAAGTCCCACCCTGGGATTTTTTGAGCCCACGATTGTGACTATGCCAATTGTATTATTAACAAGTTGGAACTTGGAAATGCTTGGAAACTTGGCCACGTAAGACAATAACATAAAACTAAGGATAAGGACAAGCAATGGTTGAGAAAAGCTAAAATAATATTAGCCCTTAGATTGATTAACGTACCTTTGACCTTATCTTATACTATTACAAATTCTGTGTCCCCAGCCCATATGCTATCTAAAAAACACAGTTATCAGTCTTAATCAGACAACTCATGCAGTCCAGGAAGGGAAATACTTACATATGACAGAACACAAAAGTAGCACTTTAATTTGGACAGCTCTGGCTCTGTGTCTTTATTACATATTTTACCCCAATCTCATGAGACTGCATATGCATGATACAATGTTGGAACTTCCACCATCTAAGGGGTACTCCTTCACCCTATTCAATTGTGATTAATGCTTTCCTCGACTCTAAAAGGTGTGATCACCTCCGGGCGCCCCACACTTGGAAAGGTATGGAGGAGTAAATTAGGGTGTGACCCAAACACTTTATCAATCGTAGTGAATCTGAACCTCAATCCATATTTAAGAAGTTCTTATTACTTGAATTTATTTCAAATCTCAAACCGGACTAGAACAAAATTAAACAGACCAGATCAGACATTAACAAAATATACACAACACCAAGCATTTATTAGACCAAACTAGACTTAAACAAATCAAATACAAAACATCACTAGTATAGGCTATAAGCATCATTTGGGTTATAAAAAATGTACTGAACACTTCAACATATTTGAGAGCATTCAACCATTCATATTCACTGAATCATATAAATACATAGTCTTCTCTTTATTAAATAAAAAGAAGGTTTAGCATGTGAAATCCTTCGCACCAATTTTTACCTATATTTGTTGCACCGCATTTTTGTAAATAAGTGATTTTTTTTATCTCGTCATATATTTACTATCCTCTTGCAATTAAATAGTTGTCACAAGTCATTTGCTAGATTTTTTCAAGTAATTTTTAGATATGTACATATTATTCATTTAGAATTTCTATTTTATTCATTAAAACATAATCCATTCTTCTTTAATTGCAAGAATTTTACTTATGGGCAATAAGTAAAATTCTAATCAAATTTTAGAAAATTTTAGAGACATTCGACATTTTTTACATAATATAACATTGTTAACAAAATAACAAGTGATGCATTATAGATCACCTCAAGACAAGCAAATGATCCTGGAACATCATGCTTTGATCTCAATATTGATAATATTAGACATTTGCTTCCCGACGAGGCTCAATGGCTCATATGTCAGTGATTCTTTATAAATGGTCCGTGAATCGAGTAATTCATACATTAGCTAGAGCTGCACTTTCCAATGCGGATGGTAACATATTTATAATTCAGCTCCTTATTGTATTGTCAATCTTTTGGCGAATGACTCTTTGATTTAATATAAAAATGCCACTGTTTTCTCTAAAAAAAACTACTACATCAATTTTGATAACATGAGAATAATATAAATAGTACAATGTTTAAATTGTTGCAATTGATAAATTGATGTATTCATTAAAATATTACATTACAAAAAACTGGAATTAAAAATAAATGTAGTATTTCATAAATGCAGGGTTACACAAAATGGATAGTGTGAATATCAAGAACATCAAGCCTGCAATTGGAGACGAAGTAACTGAAAGCACAATAGTTAGATGATTACAAAAATGGGAGGACATGTAACAAAATCCTGTTTATCGCCACATCTGGAGGACTAGAAGGAGAAACATTCTAAGGCATGAACCAAAATTTAACTACCACAACAATTAGAGGACTTGAAATTGGAAAGAAAAACTCATCAAACCGATATATGTATACTAGCAACTTAGCAAGGGTAAAGATCGATGGCTGAGTCAGGATCTTAATATCTTCTCTATTCAAACTTCATTGCTGGATTTAAGGTTTGGGTGAAAAAACTAGATAAACCATATAGTGAGTGGACTTGTGTACTACTACCGTGTATTTGACAAACACGGTGTGATCCATAATCAAGCTTATGTGCCGCATTTAAGAGAGCAGCAATACAGCAGTTGTGGACAGTTACAAAATTAAAGGTGAATACAATTCTCAAAATTGAACTCACAAGTAAATACAAGTTATTGAACTATATTCACAATCCAACAAATTTAAAAGTTTTATCAGATAGAAGGCTTACCATAAAGGTTTCATTCCTACACCGCATCTTCTTATAGCTCACCCTGTCAACTGAAATCAACGCAATCCCAAATTAACACAGGGGCTCTTCTCAAAAAAGACAATCTTGTAATGCATTTCTTAGGAAAGATCAAAGCTTACAAAGGAACAACAATAGATAACCAGCCCAGCATTCTACATTTGATTGATAGTGTCACTAAAAAAGAAACCATTACTTGAAAAGTTTAATTTTACAAAATCACTTTGTAGCATATATGTATTTTTACTACTTTATAGATCCACAGCATCCCAGATCATATAGCATAAATGAAGTTCTATTTCTTAACTACCTCTTACATATTTACAGGATATTTACAAAATGACTAAATTGGGAAATAAACCAATAGTCAAAAAGAACCTAAACAGATAAACAACTGTATCACAATAGAAACAGCAGTTCAATAATTCAGTTTTTGGATATAAAAAGGAACAAAAGAATAGCAAACTAACAAATTGAAGTATATCACGTTTGATCATTAAATAAGGAGACAATTTAATTTTTAGAGAAAAAGTGCAAAAAACAACACTAATACCACTATATTAAATGGAATACCAAATTCCGTAAGATAAAATAAACTTCAATAGGTTGCAATATATGTTTAGAACCTCTTACTAAATATTTTGTCAATTTACTGGGAATTACCTTACACAACTGAGTATCTCCCTGGCTGAGCTGAGCCTGGAAGTGATGTTACTTGCATAGTTATGTCCTCTAAAACACGTTTCAACTCAGTTTTTGCCCTCTTGACAGATTGCTCTGTAGGGCCCTCAATGAACAAGTACAATTTCCTATCCCCTGGTCCAGGTACCTTCCCAGGTGGAATATAATAGCCCCTGGTAGTGATGGCAGCTCCAGTCCATTCTGAAATAGGACCTAGGGTCTCTTTGTGTGTCACTTTCCAACGAGCATTTTGAGGAAAATCATTAATTTCCAACTCGGCTTCATAATGCTCAGGCATGACCTCATTCTGAAGCTTAGCCAAGTTCTGCTGCAAATTCTTCGCAGCAAGAAATGCTGCTGTTGTGGCTGATATATCATTAGGGGCAATTGGGAGTCCATTACCTTGAATAATATTGGAAAGGGAACCGGGTAATCCACTATGAGGCTGCATCTGAGAAATTGGGACAGAACCTGCAAGTTGAGACACACTTGCTGCTTTTGAAGCCGCAGCAAGAGCAGCAGCCACAGCCACCTGCTGAGAGACATCACCACCTGCTTTTCGGATTCCTTCGTCTTCATCCTCTGAATCTGATTTGTCTTCCTCAAAGCCATACTCTTTTGCCTGAGCTTTCTTTGCGGCTTTCCTCACTTCATCTTCTTCTTCATTAAATTTGAAGCCGCTGCCTCCATAACCAGTACCATGAGCCTGTTCAAGTCCCTGATTAACCTTTGCCATGAAACGATCAGCAAGCACTTTCAGGTCATCAGGAACAACTTGCTCAGAGAGTTCTAAAGCTTTTACAAGATCAGGTGCATATCTTGCATCCTCTTCAGATATAAATGTGATAGCACAGCCTTTATTACCAGCTCTCCCAGTACGTCCAACACGGTGAACATAGTCTTCATAATGGTTCGGAGCATCAAAGTTGATCACCAGCTCAAGATCCTTTACATCTAAACCTCTAGCAGCAATACTAGTAGCAATCAATAGGTTACATACATTACTTTTAAAATCTGCAATAGTGGACTCACGATCAGTCTGATCTTTTGCCCCATGAAGTGAAAGGCAAGGATAACCATGCTTTAGCAAGTCCTTAAATAAAGCATCACATTTCTCCTGAGAATGGACGAATACCAAAATTTTTCCTTTCTCAGACCATTCTCCAAGTATTTCCAGCAGTCTAAGGAACCTTTCACTCTCTGGCCTCACCTCAACTAATTGGGCAATATCTTTGTTTACAACACTCCTTCCACCTACCTGAATTTCAATAGGCTTGTTGAGTACTTTGCGTGCCAACGCCTCAACCTGACGAGGAAAAGTTGCAGAAAACAATACAGTTTGGCGGTCAGGACGTGTATTTTGAACAATTCTTGTGATCTGAGGTTCAAATCCCATATCAAACATTCGGTCAGCTTCATCCATGACCAAATAAGTGACTCTTCGCAGATTGGTAATTTTCCCACTACTGGTACAAAGTATGTCAATCATCCTACCTGGAGTGCAAACAACAATCTCTGCTCCTCGTTTCAACTCACTAATTTGCTGAGCAACACCTGAGCCTCCATACACAGGAACACAGCTAAGGCCCATAACCTTAGCAAACTTTCTTATATCACTATGTATTTGCTGCACAAGCTCTCTTGTAGGGGCCATTACAAGCCCAATTGGTCCATCTCCAGGCGCAAGTGGAGGCTGATCCTTAATATGCCTCAACATTGGCAACACAAAAGCTAATGTTTTCCCAGAACCCGTCTTTGCGATGCCAATACAATCTCGGCCGCTCATAATTATTGGCAAAGACTGAGCCTGGATTGACATTGGCTTTTCATAATTAAGTTTCTTTATTGTATCCAAAATCTTAGTGGATAATCCAGTTTGGTGCCACGTTTTAACTGGCTTTGGCACATCTTTTCCATGGATCTTCAGTTCCAATTGCTTTCTGTAAGAAGCCACCTCTTCAGAAGTCATTCTTGAAATTTCCCTCACCTCAATATAAAAGTTCTTCCGAAAAGAAGGATATTCAATTTTTGAGTGGTCAACTATAGATAGTTTCTCAGCCTTGGTCTTCTTCACCCGTTTCATAAACTCTTCATCATCTTCATCATCAATAGGATCATCATTCCTAAGTTCATCATAATCTGAATCAGAGTCTTCACCAGGCATGATTCTTCCCATAGCTTTTTGGATGCCTTTCCTAGGTTGCTCTTTCTTCCTTATAACATTTCCATCTTCCAAACCAGATTTTGTATATTCAACTGTGGTCTCAACATCGTTCAGCTTTTCAACTTCAGGCAACACCATAGCATTCATGTATGCATCTAATGGGTCAATTTCTTCATCATCCATAGGAGCACCATTGCCAGCATTCTGTGAAACTCCTAAATCAGACAAGGCATTAGAGCTTACTAGGACAGAACCATTTTCATCCAAGGGCTTAGCAGGTTCGTCTACATCCATATCAATGCGTTGTTTATCCTCCAATACTGCATCTTCATCATCAGATTCCCCTTCCAATGTCCAAGTCTTCCCTGACTTGGGCTCATCACTCATTGCTGCGACTCCAAGCTTTTCTCTCTCTGACTGCTCCTTTACTCTTCTCAACTCCTGCCATTCCTGAACTCTCCTTCTTCGCTTCTCCATCTCATCTTCAAGTTTCATTTGTTCCTCAGCTTGCTCTTCTTCTAGATTCTTCTGTTTCTTTTCCAATGATTCGTTGTCACTTTTTTTAGGTGGGCTACCATTTCCGCTATCATCAACAACCTTACTAGATGTCTTACTTCGTTCATGATCCCTGCTCCTCTGATCATGCCTTCTCCTCCTTTTTCTTTCATGTTCTCTTGCATCGACATCATTATCATCATCATCAGTGACATAATCATGGCGTTTCTCTTTTTCACGAACCTTCTTCTCTCTGTTCCTCTCCCTGTCTTCCCTATCCTTGTCCCTTTGATCCTTCTCTCGCTTCTCCCTTTCTCTTTCTTTTTCCCTATTCTTATCCTTTTCTTTCTCTCTCTGCCTTTCTCTTTCAGGAACCTTCTCATTTTCTTTTTCTCTCTCCTGATCCCGTTCCTTTTCTTTCTCTCCTTCAGGATCCCTCACCTTCTCTTTCTCTTTTTTGCGGTCCCTCTCTCTTTCACGATCCCTATCTTTGTTACGCTTTTCCCTGGCACTCTCTCTGTCCGATTTATCCTTTTCTCTGTCTTTACTGGCCTTGTCCCTGCTACTTCTTTCCCGCTCTTTATCTTTATGCTTATCTCTGTGCTTCTCCTTCTCTCTTTCCCTGTCTCTTTCCTTGTACGTATCCTCAACGCCCTTCTCCTTATCAAGGTGATCCTTCTTATCATGGTAGTGTACCCTGTCTCTATCTCTATGTCTCTCTCCGCTCTTCTCTTTATCACGGTCAGAGTGGCCATCCCTGTCACGGTGGCTTTTCCGTCTAGGCCCCTCCACCTCCTTTTCAGAGTCAGCCCGCTTAGTTGACTTCTGCTTTGGTTCCTCCATCAGAGCAAGAGCAATCAACTAAACAGAACAACTGCACAATCAGTCATAAATAGCACAAATAACTTGAAAGTCTTTATGAATACTATCACCAACCAATTATAAGCTATCATTAAAATAAGTAATCTATTAAGCAGCAAACAGAGAGTGAACATAAACCCATAATAAGCTTGAGATCAATAAACACAGAGATCAATAATTCACATAAACTAGATCAAAGTTAATCAATTTCTGGTAAGTTGCTCTAATAACAATTGAAGATTGAGGATGTTTTTAATTGGACTGTAATATGTCCCCGACCAGACCAGACTTGGATAGTTATAAAAATACAAAGAGACCAAACATTAACAGAACAGTTCAGACCAGACCAGATCAGGCCTGAGGCCAGACCAGCAAATTACAGTCTAAGTAAACACATCTTGAATATTTATAAATGGGAAAATTATTGTGACCCCTTGAATTCAGGTCACGACTACTAATTCAACCTTGTATTTTAATATCAGTTAGTTATCCCTTCAGGTTTGATTACTCTAGAACCTTCCTCCCTATGCCAATATTAATGTCATTTGAATCTATATAACTGACAAGTCTAACAAAGATTCTCTAGGATATCTGTTTTAAAGGTAAAGAAACTTTTCCTTTGCATTAGAGGTAAAACTATAGCTCGCCTCTACCATTGATAATCACAGAACAAACGTCTTTGACAGTAGCACAAATAGAGGGATTATGGACACAAATCATAACTTATAATGACAAATGTGTAGCGTTTTGACCTTTAAGAGATGATATGTTAGATAATTTCTAAATAGACTAGTCAAATGAAATATGCATGTGAAAGTTGTGGAAAAAAACAAAGCTAAAGGGCCAATTAATTGACTTTTTAAAATACAAGGTTGAACTAATAATTATGACCTAACAACTAACCTAGAGGCGTAATGGCTATGGTATCTAATCGGTGAGTAATCACCGAGTACTAGCTACTCCGTATTGTTCCATTTTCCGAGCAAATCGCCGAGTACTCTGGCGATTTTTACTAGGTGACAGGTGCGGAGCCATACTTTAGTACAAGGGGGCGGAATACAATACAAGTATTAAAATATAAATTATAAAAAATATCATAGCAAATAAATGATATATCAATATTCATTTATAATAATCAAAATTACAAAATTGAACTGCGCGGCAATTAAAACTCAAATGCCTTCCTTGCTGCTTGCATATCACGAAAAATCGTCAATAATAGATACTACACTAACTTTTTTGGCAGTTGGTTTTTCAATATACACTAACAAACAAGCAGTAAGAAATTCATCTTCATCTTGTGGGTTTTTCATCTATGCAAAAAAAGTCACATAAATAATTTATAATCACATAGTAAACCTAAAAAGATAACAACACATAACCTCAAATTGTCACATAAGTACATAACCACTTATGTCTAGTGAAAATGCCATATGAAGAATCTATTTTAGAAACAACCAAGAAAAAATAAACAAAACAAGATGAGATAAAATAAGAAGACAGTCAGTAATAATCGACTAACCTCAGTACATTAGACGAACGGCGTGGTGTATCCTGCGTCCGACAAGGGGAAGCGGAGATGGAAACGGAGAGAGCAATCTAGCGTACGACCTCTGGCTGATAGATGGTAGATCGGCTGAATTGGACCGGATGAAACACTTAGGGCCAAATTTAATTTGGTGGATTCAGTGTGGTTCGGTACCGTATACCTTATATTTTTTCTCATACTTTTACCGTACCAAAATTAGCATATATTTACTTTACCAAAGTTTCGGTATATTGCATTTTGGGATACCGAAATTTCGGTTCGGAACGGTACGGTATCGATAAATTACCGAGCATGTCTCGCAATACAAAAAATTATTATAAACTAACGAAATATACTAAATCGTTATTACTAGCGATATATTAAATCTATTATTAAAATGTTATGAAATACAATTAATAATCTATTGATGTCAATTCAATATTGAACAATAATTATTATTAGTATATTTAAGCAGTTCAACATGCTACATATTAAAAAGTAACTCATTCTCCTAAAATAACTTCAACAATATACATATAATTAGATCAATAGTAATCTATAACAAAAATAAATAAAACGATTCAAAAAACACGGATATAAAATCATTTATTCCTAATATGATATTGTGTATTTAGTCATTTTTATAGTTTTTTAAAAAGTGAATAAGACTTTCGGACAAAGTTGTGTGTCACGACTCGCGGAATCCTTATGTAGATACACTTGTCACATAAGTGTATCTCTCTTCACTGTCAGCTACTTAGCGGCCCAGCCATCATGACTTGCAAGCTCTTGGAACAAGATGGACTTGTTTCCTGACATTTGTACATTAGTCATTAGTCATTAATGTTAGCGTAGCAGAAGCGTAGAAGGTTATAGTGCGTTTGAGAAATTGGGCCTTTATTTTTGTATTTTTGTATTTGCAACCAACTTAAGTATTAATTTTGGGCTTCAATATTGTAATGGATTTTTACAATATATTACAATTAAAAGTAATTGTTGAGTAGGGAGTCGGTAGGTATTATACCGGTATACCACGGTATTTGAAAACATTTACCTTTACTGTACCAAAATAGATCGGTACGGTATGATACCGTACTGAAAATGACAGCATGCCAATATTTTGGTATTTTACGGTACTTTTCGGTATGGTAAGTGCGTTATACAATTAAAATCGGTTCAATAGGTTGAATTTATTGAAATTGATGAAATTTTAGTTTTTTTTACGGAAGTAGGTTTAAATTGATAACACATCATTCAGATAGTAGATAATTCAACAAAAAGATTCCTAACAACCGCCGTCCCGCGAACCAAAATCAGAATTAATCATCTTCATAGAAGCAACATAACTTGTTGATCCATTAGTGGGCACAAATGAGCCAAAGACGGTTATCGTAATCCTCTCATCGCCTCCATCCAAAACCATCGTCTTACAAACAAAAATAGCAAAAACCAAACTAAACAGAACACAAAAGTAATTGTCACTGAACAAAAAATAAAGCAGATAAATTTAAAATTCTTCCTGGAACTGCCATGCCACACGAACACCCGTATCCTCCGTGTCTGATCAACCAGAAGCTGTTGTGACAGACTTACAGGCCAAAGTCCGCCCCGCCCCGTTTTTTGTCCCATCCAGTGCCATGTTATCCTCACCATTCTTTCCTTCCTCTAGGGCTTCCCATATCCTTCTTATCTTTTGTTCCCCTAAAGAATCTTCTTTTGATTCCACACCTTTGGTAATACTTGAAATATACTTTTTCTCCCTTCCATCCTGCCTATCATCAGACTTGAATTCCCCCATATATTTGCGGTCTCTGCCAGAGCTCGATGAACCCTCCATCAACTACCTGCTCCCTCACGTAGGGCTAGCCTTCACCCCAATCCATGCTCTGAGCTAAACCCTAAAACGGTTTTCCAGAACAAGATCTTCTTCATAATTTAAAGGGCAAAATTTATCTGAATGCCCTATTAACCCACATATAAAACAAAAATTGGACAATTTCTCATACTTAAAATCCAACCAAAAAAAAAATCCTTCTTTTTTCAGATTATTAGTACTCTTTTTCATAGGCTTATCACATTACACTCTGATCCTCATATAAGGCTAAAGTTTCTCCCTTTTCTGATTATTATCATAATTAACAAATTTTCCAATTAAATTACACACCCTTCTTGCAGTACCTAAAGTCACCAGACTATAGGAACATTATGAATTTGGACCCAAAATTCAACCTCACTTAGCACAATCTTATGTGGAATATCATCAGGTTTTACCTCTTTCAGCAATAACAGATTACACTCGAATTACCACGGGCCACCCTTAAGAACACGATTCATATCAAAGCGATGATTAACAGTAAAAAGATACCTCTTTTCGCCCAATTCTTTGAATGACATACCTTTTTTTGGCCGCCATAATGACAACATGTGTTCCTTGAGGGCTGAAAATTTAACCTTCATATCTGTTAGCAGCACCCCCCCCCCCCACTACCGGAAATCCCGAGTTTTGCACCTCCACCGGACTCTCCACTGCTTCTCCCCCATCCAGGTCCAACTCAATCCTCTTCCTCCGTTCCGCTCGCCATCTGTTTATATTTGTCCACAAAACCTTCCTTCACACCTTTGCAGCCTTAAATATTGCCCGAGCTTTTTGCCTTGTGTTCAACGGAAAGCAGCAACGACTCGAATCGTCTTCTTCCATGCCAAAGTCGACGCCTCGAGACTGCCGAAGACTTCCAAATGCCAAAGATCAGCACATGATCCTTGAAGCAGAAGGAAAACGAGACCGAGACGCCACAAAGAAGCCCGAAAATCGAAAGCCACACCCCAAACGGCAAGCCGTCGGCAGCGGGTATCCCTAGACGACAGCATATTCTAGAGAGAGAAACTCACAATTTTTATCTATATTTGCAAACTTTCGATCTAAATTATATTTTGATGAAATTTTAGTTAAACCGTTGATTTGACTAATTTTCTGAAATATTATATTTAAAGTAACTTTTAAACTAAATAGTGTTGAAGCACCGAATGAACTTGAATTAATTAAATGTTATAGTAGTAGCGATAATAGAATTATTCACTAATACTCCGTAAGAAATCGTTGCATTACTGATTTATAACTCGATTTTATTATATAAAATAATATTTTATTTTTATACACGCAATATTAATGACATGTGAAAGATCATAAGAATTTATGAATTTTGATATAACTTTCGTAAGATTGAAGTACAAATAAAAAAGTTATAACACTTTAATAGAGATTTTTCCTTCACTTTTCCAAATGAGTTGGGGTGACTAATATAAATAGCACTTATGCACCAAGTGAATACCACAGATTCAGAGTCAACTTGGATTAATTAAATGGTTTAGTAGTAGTGATAATAAGTATTTTATTAAACAAATATATAAGAGACTAACACCTCATTGATTTTCAACCCAAATCTATTCTTTACAATAATGTTTTTAGTTGTGTATATGCAATATTTGTGTGAAATTAAAGATCATAAAAAATTATAAATTTTGATGTGTTTTTCATAAAAAAAATGGAGTACAAATAAATAAGTTATAATACATTAAAAAAAGATTTTTTAACCAATAAGAGACTAACACCTCGTTGATTTTTAACCCAAAACTATTCTATAGAATAATGTTTTTTATATATATGCAATATTGTGTCATATGAAAAATCATAAAAAATTATAAATTTTGATTTGTTTTTTATAAAAATTGGAGTACAAATAAATAAGTTATAATATATTTAAAGAAGTTTTTTTCTCCTTCTCTTTCTCCAAATGAGCAGTGGTGATACATGTAGTGAAAATCAATGATAAACCAAGTCAACTTATATGAATTAAATGTTTAATTTGTAGTGTTAATAGAATTTTTATAAATCAATGGAATTTTTAAGTCGGTTTTTCTATTTAGGGTGTTTTATTTTGGAATGTTTTCAGTCCCAGACCGGACCAAACCAGATCAGACCAAACCACACTTCCGTAGTTATAAAATACACAGAGACCAGACATTGACCAGACCAGATTAGACCAAATCAGACCAGATCAGACCAAATCAGACCAGATCAGACAAGACCAGCAAATTTTAGTCCAAAAGAAAACATCCTTAAAATACTACATTTATCGCATTCCAAAGCTCTTGTACACTATTCTCCGGTCAACTTAAAGTCTTCTTAATCTATTTTTCTATATATCCAACTTTTATCAAATTTGAGTTTTTCTTTTGCGGCTTTATAAAACGTTTGATGTAGTCTTTAAATATGTAAATTTTATTTATTAAAAAGAATCCAATCACGGAAATGGATCAATTAACTTTATGGTCAGTAAAATATCGTAAATTGTGTAAGGGCCTTTCTACGGGACGTAGAGAGTAATATTTTTTTAATATTTTTATACGAAGTATATGATACTGGTGTCATGTGAAAGATAATAAAAAGTTATGAATTTTAATATATTTTTTTGTAAAAATTGGATTATAAATATAAAAGTTATATCACTTTAAAAATGAGAGATTATTTCTCCTTTGGCTCCCAATCAGCCGTGATGTATAGGGTTATTTATTTGAAATTGCCGTGATTTAGGAGTTAATTAAATTGTTTTAGTTGTTGTGATAATAGGATTTGCTGACATCATTAGTTTTTAACTCAGCTTTTACTATATAAAACTATAGATGTTAGACAATAATCAAACCTTAATTAAACATTGCTCTGATACTACGTCAAGAGTTGAAACAAAGGTGAGGGAAGCAGCTTAGAGAAAAAAGTAGAAAGTAAAGAAAGATATTGATAAGAGATGGGATGCTAGGGTTTAATGTTTGCATAACAAACAAAAAAAGTTTTTGCTCACGACATAGAGATAAAGAACAAATGGAAAGAGTACTATGATGAATTCCTTAGTAAAATAGCTATAAATTGAGGCACATTGTTTTTTGTATCCCGTAGTTTGTTTTTTAGCATAAGTAACTTCAAATAGTTTTTTATATTCAATGCTAAATTTGTTGGATACACTATATTTTTAATTGCTTTTATGAAAATATGGATACAAAGATCTCACACCATCTTCTTATTGCTTTATAGATGTTAATTGACATGGTTCATGCCTACAGGTTTATTTTTTGCAATAAAATGAAGCATGGGTCCATATTATCACAATTTCATATATGAAATAAGATGCAGCTAAAACATACTTAACACGTAGGTGTACAAGAAAACCCCAATGAAATAACATATTTCCTAAAATGTTGTGCCTTAAGTAAATGGGGCATTATATTCGGGTGAGACAAAGTTAAATTCAAGGCAACCTATTTAATATTTGTAAGAAAGCAAGTAAAAAGAAAATAGCAGGCAATCATCATTAGTCATCTCGATTTTACATTTCCCTCTTTGTTGGGAGCCAAACATCATCATTTCGACTTTTGATGACCCCCTAATAAGGTCTGCGACTATTGAGTAATTTAAAAGTTACTATGTTTCCTTTTCTTATGACTTCGCTCCATATCCTTATCTCTCTAATTACATTCTGATCCAGCTAGCGATCAAAATGTGCATTGATTTCTACATCTACAGGTAATGCTTCGGTCTAGTACATCTCTTTCAGATTTCCGAGGCTGTGTTTGACTTTTTTTGTACCTTCCAATCCCGTCTTGGCTAAACTCACTTCCTCCCCCATCTACCACTTTCTGTTACGCTTATAAATCGGCGTGAATGCATACAACTTCTCGAGTTTGAGACAACCAAAGATGATGTGAGGCGAACTCTCGTAAATATCCAGAACATGAACTGGATATGGAAGGTCAAAATTTTCCAACTTCGTTGTGAATAGCCATCAACAATTTTCACAATCGGGCCAAAAAGCCTACTGAAGAAGATGAAAGGGCCTGTTGCATCTCGGGTCGCTCCTACGTCTTCACCAGTGGCCTCATTGGCCCCATCTCCTGCATGAGTTACAACTGCCAACTCTCCGTTGTGAGTAGTTTCACCTCCTCCGGCAACATTACCAACTGATCTCCATGACTAAGAACAGAGAACATATCCATCATATCCATAAAAAAAGTCACTGAAATTGTCATATGGCAGCATCTTACCACTCGGTGGTATATCCACACGTCCATCTAAACTCTTAATGGCTCTATGAAACTCATCAAGTGCTCTCTCGTAGAAGCGAAAAGGAACAATTTTGTCAGCGATCATTCACATGATAAATGTAATCGTCTGGAGCCGCACAATGAGCCATAAACTTCTATACTTCTTCTTTGTGTCCTGGAAGAATCACTTCTCTCTTACAGAGTCTGTAGTAAGCTCTATAAATAAACTGAAGAGATATTGACTCCATAGCAAACGGTTGTCAGTGGCGAGCTAGATTCGACAGACCTGATAGTGTGGCACTGCTACTTGGCAGTAAGGTCAATTCGATTATGGAGGGCAAAGATATTGTGAAGGATTGAAGGGAGTGAGCCCATGACCAATGACTCGGTGAGGCAGACAAGTGGTGAGTGTAGTGAACCACATGAGGCAGTGGACGGCCCTCTCGAACGACTAGTTCGGGCTAGACTAGTGGCCTCCAAGTCCTGAAGATAAAGACAAATTGAGGTGTCGTCAGCCTGGAGTCCATCGAAACCCTCTTCCGTTGGTCGGCTACTTGGCCTTGTCCCTTCGTTTTCCTAGATTAGTTAGCTAGTTTGTTAGCTAACTGATAGGGAAGGGGTTGGACAACATAGGGGTTATAAATGGGCAAAACAAACCTTTTACGAGTTACCTTTAATAATTGGTGTTAAGCAATAACCAACCCACAATTAACATTGCTCTGATACCATATTAAGTGTTGAGGTTTCATCCTAAAAGGTTAAAACCAAACCGGAGCTTCTTTGTTTAAAACCATAGTTGGGCAGCATCTCGTAGACGCAAGTTAGTTTGTAAGTTAGTTGGTTAGCTAGCTAGTTTGTTAGCTAACTAACATGAAAGGATTGAGCTACTATAAATAGTTGATGATGTATAGCTTACGAACAGTCTGAAAGTAATATCTCTTCTCCTTCTTCTAAAAGTAATTCTCTATTTTCTCATATACCAGATTTCTTTCATTTCTTCATTAGAACTTCGTGTCGTGATTAATTTTTCACCAGGCTAATCACCACAATTGGTATCAGATCGAGCATCAGCGCATCAAACTAAACATGGTGAAGCAAAGTAATACTTGACCATATAACTCAACTATAAGCATACATGGCAGACCTTAAACTAGAGCTTGAGAATGTGCATGATTCTCATAAAGCAGATGTTACAAAGATGATGTAGGCACAAGCAGAGAGACAATTAGAAAAAATGATGGTAGCAGTTAAAGGTATTTGCAACAAAATTCCCTCTCACACTGATCGTTCCAACAAAAGTCATGATTCAGGATGGATTCCAACAAAATCTGGTAGTACAAGAGTATTAAGTTTGTTTTCCCTCGCATTAAAGAAAGTAGTGTTAGATGATGAATTAGGAAATGCCAACGTTATTTTCTAATACATCACATGTCTGATTTTCACAAAATAGTCTTAGTCGAGATATATGTGAAAGGAAATGTAGAAATCTTGTACATGGACATGGTTGTTGGCTGGGAAGTTATGGGTTGGGATGCATTTGTAACCTTAATTGTGGACAAATTTTCAAAAAAGTGAGGTTATTGGAGAATTTAATAAACTAAGGCAAAGTGGCAGGTGAATGAATATATATATATATATATATATATATATATATATATATATATATATATATATATATATATAGGGAGCGGTTCCGGTAAGAACAGATCTTAGGAGAAAAATGAGAACGAATCTGGACCGTTGGATTGTATTATGTGGAACAAAATTGTGCATTTGGTGAAACTGAAATGTGCATTAAATGATATTGAAATGTGCAAAATAAAAATTTAAACTCAAGTGTGCATTAGATTAAACTGATATGTGCGAGAAAAAAAGTGCAAAAATAACATCACAACGTACTTTTTATATTGCACATTTCAGCTTCACCCAGTGCACATTTCAATTCCACGTAATGCACAATTCAACTGTACATAATGTCACTCTATTGTACCCTTTGTGATGCACATTTCAATTTCACCTCATGCACATTACACTTTCATCTAATGCACACTAAATTTCACTTGAAGCAAATCTAACGGTCCAGATTCGTTCTCATTTTTCTCATAAGATCGTGTTCTTATTTGAACCAAAACATATATATATATATATATAAATTTGTTGAATTGAAATCCTTTATACTACAAAGAGTCATACATATTGATGAATATTACTTTTTTAAAAGTATCTTGAGAATAAAGGAAACAATTAGAAACATCGTTGGAATTGTGTCACCTGAAACTTTAGACCAAGCATTTTTTTATTGCTGAAAAGGAGCAAGTCATGTTAGAAGTAGTAGGGAGAACGGGAAAGGACAATAAGAAAATTGAGTAAATGCAAGCAATGAGACAAAGGGGATGAAGCTAGCTGATGAGAACTCTCTTTTGATGAAACGATTGAGCAAAGAAGAAATGGATGCAAGAAGAAGGAAATGGTTATGCATCAAATGTGATGAAGCATAAACCATATGGCACAAATGCAAAAAGATTTTTGTGATACAATTGTTTGAGGAGAAAGAGAATTTTAGATATTCAAATAAGCAGGAAGAAAGTGAGGAGAAGACATATTTTGGAGTCTCTATGCATGCACTCAAAGAACATGTACCTACTAACACCAATAAATTGAAAGGAAAAGTGAAGAATAATCACCTAACTATATTATGATTCTTTGAAAGTCTTCCGTTTGTTTTAAGGAACATCCACGTTATGCGTTGGAGTTCTCCTTCAAATCATTTGTTAATTTTATATTGGAACTCCGATCCAATATGTCAGAGGATTAAGAACGATAACTTGTAACCCAAGGTGAATATTCTCGGTTGTCACAACGAGAATCTCGGGTTCAACTTTTCTATCTAATTTATTCATTGTATTCTAATGAAATCAATTAAGATTTACAACCTCAACACAAGCGGTTAAGCTTGTGATATTGAAATTACCAATCCCTTGCAAGTGACAATAATAGGAGGGGGGATATAACGTAAGTCTAAATGTCCTAACTTGGAGTGGGAAATGGTTGGACACAATTTTTTTGCTGCTTTAAGAGTATTACCCCTGGGAGGATGATGGCACTAAAGTAGTTAAGTCGTTGTGTGTCTCAAATTAAATTTACTACTAGGAGCTAATATTGTAGTATAGCGTAGTAGAGTTCTTATCCATAGGGAAAAGAGCTTTTCACGCATGTGTAAGCGTAATAAATAAAAGTAAACGAAAGGGGGAGATTGGATATTTTGATAATTCAGAAAGCAAGTTAAAATACTAAAATGAGTGAAATAAAATATCAAAGGTAATCAACCTTGGTTTTGCTAATCTCCACTTAGTGAAGTGTTCCTTGATCATTGTTACTACTTTAATTATCCCCCTTGAATACTTAATTGTGGAGAAATTCCAATTCATCTAGCATAGCTATTATTCTATTAATACTTAATAGCTATTAATAACTATTAATTAATCAATATAAAACAAACGTCATATGTTGATCTTAATAGTAGCATTTGGTTGATTTAATGAAATAAATTAAGCACGATAACTTGTAACCCGCGGTGAATATTCTCGATTGTCACAACGAGAATCTCAGGTTCAGCTATTCTATCTAATTTATTCATTTTATTCTGATGAAATCAATTAAAATTTACAAACTCAACACAAGCGGTTTATATGTTTAGTCAATATAATTACTCCTTCTTACGTTATTAACCATGAGACGCATACATTAACAATATAACTTTACTACCTATGAAAGGACTAAATAAATAACAAGCGTATTTGTTGACTGATTCTAGTAATAATTAATATGAAAACATCAACTAATTGATCACTTTGATGCTCAAATATAAATATGAATATGGAAGTAATTAATATTTAAGAGGGAAGAATTAAAGAAATACTTCCTCCGTTCTTAAATAATTGCAACACTTTCCTCTTTTGGCAGTTTCAAAATAATTGCAACATTACTAAATTTAGTAACAATAGACAAGTGAAATACGGAGTATCTTTTATACCCTCTTAACTTATTTAACCCCAAATAATACTCCCACTTGCTCCGTCCCAATTCCCCAGCCTGCGTTTCCACCTCTTGCCCACCCTTTCATCTCTGTCCTACTTTCCCTTCTCAGGGGGTGTTTGGATCTGATTCTCAAAACTGATTCTGCTCCTTCAGGGAGCAGAAGCAGAAGCTGGAGTGTTTGGGTGAAATTCCAGAAGCACTTCTGGAGCTCTAATTTACTCTCAGAATCAGTTTTTTTAGAAGCTGGGGGGTACCAGCTTCTGAAAACTGATTCTGATTCTGCTTCTGCTTTTAAAAAAGAAGCAGAAGCAGAATCAGTTCCAAACACCCCCTCAATCTCCATTCTTTTTTTCCTCAATCTTCATTCCATAAGGTGAGTCTCTTTTTTCCCTTCTCAAACTCCACCATCTCTGTTTTTTCTTCTTTCACTTCTTTTTCACTTCTTTTCTCTACCCATTTTATTGGTCACTTTTTGTTTCTTTATATCGGAGCTCAACCAACAAACCCGAATGGAAATTACATTTTTTGCTTGGTCTGTTGCTCCTTGTAATATCTGACCAGTTAACAAAATTTAAAACATTTGTTTTTGGAGGAGCTCCCACCTTTGATAGATCGAGACACGAAGAATAATTAAATCACTAACAAGGTTATAGGAGAATTTAGACTCGAAGAGAAAATAAATCGAGACCGAGATATAAAGATTTATAGCTCCTGAAATCACCAAAGGTGTAGTGCGAATTTAGGAAGAAGATGAAGGAAAATATAAGAACCTGAAACTACTCCGTATAATATAGGAATCCATGGCAAAGTTGAAACAGGAAGAGGATGAGTTTGATTGTCAGAAAGTTTGTGTGGTGCACGTGGTTGAGAGCCTTAAACATGACAGGAGGGTCAAAATAGGAAGAAAAACACTTTATCTAAATTTCTTAAGAGAGAAATATTCAGGTCAGGTATACCTGACCACTGCCCCCGTCCGGCCTCCTCCATTTTGGGGTCTTCCCGATGGTATTTTTTGCTCAAATTTTTTGTGTAGGTTCCTCATTAAGTCTAGTTCATCCATACCAAATTTCAGCCAAAAATTCAATCGGGAAGGTCGTCAAATGATTTTTGCAAGTTAACTGGTCCGGAATATGTATTTTCCGGACCAGTTAACTTGCAAAAATCATTTGACGACCTTCCCGATTGAATTTTTGGCTGAAATTTGGTATGGATGAACTAGACTTGATGAGGAACATACACAAAAAATTTGAGCAAAAAATACCACCGGGAAGGCCCCCAAAAGGAGGAGGCCGGACGGCGGCTCCGGTCAGGTATACCTGACCGGAAGATTACTCTTTCTTAAGATTCGTGCCCATTGCAATGTTGCAATTAATTCCGAACGGAGGAAGTAACTCACAGCTTACAAATCACAAGTTTCAATATAGCAAAACCAAACTCAAAAGACTACCTAAAATACAAGAATAATATCTATATGAAAGAGGGGATTAATTGGTATCTCATATGGGAATGAAAGGGGTGTTTTATTTGAGAAATGAGGTGGCTGGGTCTGATACCTGAGTAGGTATTTAGGATATCTGACCGGGTATCCTTGGCAGTAGCTACGAATGTGCAGAAATCTAGTCATACCTGACCAGGTATGTCAAAATACCCGACCGGGTAAATGATAAAATCTGATTTTTCCATGTTCTCTTGCTTTATTTGATCTCATATGATTTCCAGGTCAAATCATACCCAATCGAGTATTGCATATACGCGGCCTGGTGTGATACCAAATCAGATTTATTATATTTCTTTGTCTCTCATGAAGCTTCCTTTTGTCTCCATTGCTCATTCCTTACGCTCCCAAGCTCTTTCCTCTTCTTTTCATCATGTTTTTGCTTACATGTAAAAATATCTTAAAATCTTCTAATTCTAGTTTAATTTTAGAAGATAAAGATTACACTAATTGTACAAAAGCTAAGTAAACACAATGTAAAATCATTCTAAAATGTGGAGTTTATGCACTATCAAGTAATACACATTAGAGGATATGACATGGTGATGGAGGTAGACTTGATGAGAAAGCTGGGACTAATCTTTCTTGACTATGACAATCACTCTATTACCTTTGATCATAAAGGAGAAAAGTGGTAGTACCGGGAATGCAATCAGAAATTTCAATAAACATGATATCATGAAAGAAAATGAAAGGATTATGGACCAGAGATTTACACATGGTTACTTTAATGTAAGAAGCTACAAGGGAAAGTAAAGACGCAACTACTTGATGAGTTTCAAGTGGTCTTTCAGTAACCCAAGGAGCTACCTCCTTTGAGAAATGTGAACATCAAATTGACATCAAATAAAGAGATAAACCTTTATAAAAAATCCTTATTTACAAGGACAAGAGATAGAGAGGCTTGTTAAGGAGACGGTCAATTTCGGAGTCATTCAATACATCCACAACGCTTATTCAATTCATGTACTACTAGTCTTAAAGAAAGATGTAACTTGGAGGTTTTTTGTTGACTACGGGAATTCAGTAACCATAAAAAATAAATATTTTTTTCCCTTGATAGATGATTTGTTTATGAATTACATGGAGCAACAATCTATTCCAAGATAGTTTTATGGGCAGCCATCAAGTCAGGATGAAGCAGAGAGACATCGAGCAACTTTTATAATTGTTAATGGACTATATGAATTCACAGTTATGTCATTTGGGTTAACAAATGCTCAAGCTACTTTTTAAGCTCTCATAAATAATTTTTTTTAAAGAATGTTTGAAGCAATTTGTATTAATCTTCTTTGATGATATATTGATCTATAGTCCATATAAGGAGACTCATAGGAAGCATATGAGGAAAGTCCTCTATTTACTACATCAACATACATTTTTTGTTAAAAGATCTAAATGCACATTTGGAGTTTCACAAGTGGAATACATTTGATTGGCACATGCCTTACAGATGATGCTCCTTCATTCAGCTCACTTATGACTGCTCTCTCACAAACTATTGAACCGGTTTCTCCTAACATGCCAAACATTGTCGCTAACAAGCTTCAATCTGTTGAAAATTATTTTAATGGAGGTTCACGAACTGAAAAAAATTCATTCTATTTGGGAAAGACTTCAATCCCAAGTCATGCAAGCTTGCTTGGCTACATCTATGGAACTCAAACGTCTACTCCCTCACCTTAAAAATAAAGATCAACAATCTATGGATGATAATTTACATCACATAAAAACTACTACGTACTATTAATGCTTTGACATCGGTTAATTTTCTCGTCTACTCAAAAGACCTTATTAAATACACGGATTTAGGGTTAGAACCAGAGTAAGAATCATTTGTGACCACCATTTGCTTAATTCCTGGTGGTTCAACTTTTGAAGACTTGCGCATGAAACTTGATGACGGAAGAAGAAACCATGTATGTCCAAGTCCGCCTACGACAGTCGCTCTTCGTGACAAACAATAGCGGAGAGAAAAACACTAGCAATGAAAACCCACCCTCATGAAAGAATCGAAAAACTATTCGGATCCGTAACGACATAAATTAAATTTATACATGAAACTATATTAAAAAGTTCTATAAATTCATACAAAAATTCAAGTTTAATAGAAGTTAGATACAAGTATAAAAAGTAAAAAAAAAACAGTTTTTGTTCGAAAATGACACACGCTTTTGGTACATCCTTGCCAATTAATTAGCTTAAATATACTATCCACCTAATCATTAGTTAGGTCCTTAGTCTCATCTTAACTGCTAGTTATATTTATGTTGGGAAGTTCATAGAAGAAATGATAGTGTACAAAGAAAAGTACACTTCCTAACTTGCTCTGTAAATAAGCCTTACCAATTGGTAATATGATGTACATAATAATTAATACAGTATGTATATTTCTTTAAAGTGCAATACTTATATTTATTTTAATACATATGAAACTCATTTTAATAAATCCTAATTGACAAATTTAGAAGAAACCTGATCCATATCATTAATATTTTTAAATTCCATTGAATTTGCAAAGAATGGGTCACTTTTGATTTTCGTTTACTCGTAAATCAAGACTGAAATTTTAAAGCAAAAAAGAATTGATTTTTGAATTTTTTTCGATAAACACAAATAATTTAACTTTTCCAAGCGTACACCAGTAAAGAGAATCCAGTGGGGCCCTTCAGCTCGTTCTCTTCCGTGCTGGCCCACTCTATCACCGAACTACAGCTGGACGACGCCGACGACAGCGAAGTCGACGACGAACTTCTCGCCGTCCTCAACAACCCCTTCTTCATCATCTTCGTCTCGAACCCGAATCCGCAGCTTTTCACCGCTTTCCCGGCGCGTGAATGATCGCCGCCGTCGTCTTCGTTCTCGAATTTGAACATGAACAGAGCGTAGCCGTCGTCGTCGTCCTCGAACAACCAGTTGTGGACGTCCCAGGAGATGTGGATCGGGAATCCGTCGATGACGATTCTCTCGTTCCCCCTGAATTTCCACTTTAAATGCTTGATTTGAAGGACCCTTTTGTTTTCCACGTAGAAATACAGTCTCGGGTCGTCGCCGGAGATCCGGCACTCGATGCAAATGTTACGGTGTTTCCCGCCGATGGTGGCCTCCGTGACGTACAGTTTGCTGCCGTAGACGTGTTCTCTCTTCAGAACCATGGTTTGACCCGGGCCGGCCCCTTCACCGGGGATTCGGGCCCGGGTTTTTGAATACGCTTCTTTGTGTGAATCTCCGACGAGGAGGACGATTTCGCCGTCGATGACGACGGCGATGAAGAATCCGGATCTGGGCTCAGGCCCGGATCCGAACTTGGCTCTCGAAAGATCCCAGAATATGTGCCCGTTCCTGATTTTTCCGCCGCAGCTGATTTGAACCCGTTTAGATCCCTGCTTTTTCCAGAAGACGAAGGGCTTGATGTGAAGGTGGAAGGACGGAGTGGCGGAGAGAGAAGCAACCGCCGGCGTACTGACCCCGTCATCTTCCTCCGCGGCGTCGTCGAGAGAGAAATGGAGGTGGAAGGACCGACCCAGCATGCTGCGGGACCATGTGACGGCAATGATGCCCAAATCAGTGTGGTAAAGGGAGGTAGCAAGCGTGGGAGCTGCCGGAATCGGCGGCGCCACCTTCGATGACCGACTCCCCCCGCCGCCGGAGGCGGCGGAGTTACTCGGCCGGAAACAGGAAGGGGAAGGAAAATGGGAAGAATGGTGCTGTTTGGCTATCATCCTAATACCCAAAACTATAAAAGAGCAGAAGGTGATTTAATTTAACAGAAAGAAAAGGAGAGATTTAAGAATAGTCAGAAGAAGTGGTCAGAAAGAAGGGTTTATATGGGATGAAGAAGATGACCAGAGAAAACTCTGTGTTCCATAATTACAGAAAAGACTTTGGAAACCCAATTATGACTTCACTTTTACCAAATATAATAGAGTTCGGGTATATGGGTTGGATGGATGCCCAGTTTAGCTGTCGATTTAAAGCCAAATTGTGGACCAGAATCATCCGATTAAAATCCAAAGGTCTGAAATGTTCTGCCCACGACATGTGGGTTCAAAGACAGAGGATCCCCATTACACCTGGATGAGGTTTACAAAAATGCTTCTTGTACACACATTTGTACACACCATGTACACACTATAAAAGGATTTTAATTTTTTACCCCGATTCCACATCTTTACCCATTTTCTTCCCACTCCCTTCTCTCACATCCCTCTATTACGCCACACCCCTCTCCTTCTCCATCTCAACCCTTATCCTCTGTTTCTTCTTTTTCATCCCTTTTCATTTCACTTCTTTACTCCCTTTCCAAATTCCAGAAATAAACTTTTAGGTGGTCACCTGTCTTCAAGTCCAAGCTCATCAACGGTGTTTTTGCAGCTGGAATCCGTGAAGAAGGCTTGGATGAGAGGTCGATTTGAGCCGGTCGAACAAGAAGCCCTTGTCAACTAGTCCATAAATTGAGGTAATAACTTATTCGATTTTTCTTTTGCAAAAAATAAAAAACCTATTCGATTTTTCTATTTGCACCTTAGGTTTTTGTTTTTCAATGGACTTTAGGGTTTTGTTTATTTAAAATTTCTGATTATTTGTGTATAATGTATGGTATAACACTGATTAGTTGAATATTTGGTATTATTGTAAGAGAATGTAGTGTTAACTATTGAAATTTTAATTCAATTACTCTATTTCAAATTTATGCTCATAACATGTTTGATGAAATCACTCAATGATTTTTTTTTGTTTAAAGTCAAGACTTTTACTCTCCTTTTTTTTGACTCATTCTTTTTTGTTAATTGGTTCAAGATTCTAGTTTTCTTGTTTTTTAATTTGAATAATGATGTAGATATTTTCATTGACATATTAATACGTTTATTATGCTTTTACTAGTATATTAGTGCAATGTTAGCCTATAAACTTTATTGTACATGGATCAATCCATGTAAGTATGTTAAGGAGGGTGTCTTCAAAGTGGATTTTAATGGAGTTTTAAAGATTGTGGATTTGGTGGAATTTAATGGAGTGCTACGGATTCTATGAGAATTTTATTGGATTTCACTTTGATGGAATTATTTAGATTTTAATGGATTTTAGCACTTGGAGAGTTGTATTTTTTGACATAGCAGGTTACCTCTGCGTTTCATCTCATCTATATCTGCGTTTCATCTTATGAAGTTAATGGAATTGAATAACCAGTAAGGGCATGGAAGAAGAACACGTTGGAATGAGTTTGAGCTTGGGTGGAGGGAAAAAATGGGGGAGGAAAAGGGGGGAGAATATGGCGTAGAAGAGCTGGATGGGGGAGAGGAGAGATGGGGCGTACAACAAAGCTGGGGGAGAGAGGAGAAATGGGGGAAGGGGTAAATGAGAATGAAAGGGGGTAATTATTTTTGGGAGTATATATAGTGGGTATATGGTGGGTTTTAAAATGGGTACAAAGAGCATTTCTCTGAGGTTTAATACAGCTCCGGGAAACGAATACATTAATGTTTTTAGAAAATGATAAAATTATCAACTTCTGTATAACGACTTATATTTAATGCACTTCATAGAAAATGCTAAAAATATTACTTGTACTAATGTATTGCGGAGTTTTCAAGCCCTACGCTACTTTAGTAGAAAAAACTTACTTGTTGGGGAGTTATTTGATACGGCTGTTTGCAGAAACAAAAGTAGAACAATTATAAAATAAAAAATTAAAAGGCATTGATTTTGTTAAGGTAATTTTTTTATTTAGTAACACTTGTTTGATGATATTTCTATTTGGCTGTGGAAAAGTTATAGTTATATTTTGTGAGCAGTGGCGGAGCGAGAGATTTTTCGAAGGGAGCGTACCGAAGGTAAGATTTATAGCGTATTTTCTCAAAAAAGTAGTTAATGAATAAGATGCTCAAAAAAATTTATCAAAAAATTTCACTGGGAACCGCCTCAAATGGCGATGGCCGGACAGAGCCTCCTATATAAGGACTTATTTGACCCCTTTTATGCAACTTCGAGGACCAATCTAACCCTTCACTCCGTCCAATAGCCAGGGACAAAACTTCTCTGATATACAATAGTATCACAAGGGAAACAGGAAGGGAAATCGTCCTAAACATGAGTAAAAATGATTAGAAATTCTAAAATAGGATTCATATTTTATTCCAAAATAATACTACCCCCTTCCCGTTGAAAGATTCCCATGGCAAAATGGTACATTTATCTTGACAATTATTAAATGGAAAAATTGAAATTAATAATCCCAACTATTGACGGTCCGCTGATAATAATCCCAACTATTGATTATTTTTGTATAATCCCAATTATATAGACAGTCCGCCAATAATGGTCCATGACCAAATATTACACCCTCAAAACTGAATTTTAAATAGAAATCAAGTTCAAAAATTAAAAGTTGGGATTACTTATAGGGATTACTTGTTATATCTCTCCTCATCCACTTTAGAAACTACAAGAATTTATTTAAAGGGACCATTATTGGCGGAAGGTCCCTAAAGGTGGGATTATTCTGAAATAATCGATAGTTGGGATTATTATAAGCGGACCAACCATAGTTGGGATTATTACTATCAATTTTTCCTTATTAAATAAGGTAGTTCAGATATGTTTTGAGAAATAATTTTAATAAGTATATAATATAATGCATTTTTTTTAATATTTAAAATGATTAATTTATCATTTAAGATTGTTAATTGTTTTCTAAAATGGAGATGAAAACTTTTATATGAGACGTCCAAAAAAGGATAGTGAGAACGTTTTTATGGGGCAAAGTAGTAATTATTGCAGTGTTTTGGTAATACAGAACTTTAAGCATATATGTATTTTTCAAACTTGGTAGTAGCTTTGGAATATAACTGTCTTATTTTAGAATTTTAAAACGTTTTTATTTCTATTTCGGGGATTTTCCCAAACAAAAACTATATAACTTTTCATTACAAAAATCCACCCGTAGCTAGCGTAACGGTGTTTTCTTACAAAAAAGAACTGAGAACTCAGACCGAATTGGCCCATTTCAAACAAGGCAAGTAAGGTGTGATTCATATTTCAAGTTTGATATACCTAGATCGAACCTATCCGGATAATGAACACTCCAGATATGTATACTCCAGTCGTTATAGTCTTATTCTCTGTAAAAGCCCGCACTAATCCTTGTTGTTTTGTCTTGTTTGGACTTTGGGGGATTCATCAATCTCATTTTTTTAATGTAAAAATCTATGGCCATATTTATTCTCATTTTCTTGCAATATAAATAATTTCCATATTTGCTCTTGCTCTCTATCTATGAACGTCTTCTTCGATACAAACCAATCACATGTTTCTTTGGGTTCTTTTTCAATTCTTGGTATATTTTCTTCACATGGATGAATTTAGGTGTAATAGTCAAACTAGCTAGTGATAGGATAGTAGGGGTTGTAGACTTGTAGAATTGTAGGTAGGTTGCAACAATGAAGTCAGTAAGAGCTATTGCACTTGAAGTCCCAAAATTCGGACAGAAAAGAGGTCTAATAGACGTCTTGATGAGAATGGCAATTGTTTTTTAGTTTCATGAATCATGATTAAGTCAGTTTTTTTAACTAAATGATTAAATCATACTTTTGTAAGTAAAATGACTTATGACTGAATCATCAAGACGTTATTCTCATTAAGCCCATTAAATCAAAAGTAAAAACTTTTCCTTGTTCTTTTTATTTGCAACTAAGCTTCATTAAGTATATACGAGTATATACTATGCATATACGGAGTATTTTTTTACATTAAAGAGGACATGATGTAGAAGCACAATAGACCTTTCCATTGGAGATGTTTTGCTAATGATTTAGGGGTTACTAAAGGGGTGGGATTGGGTCAATGGCATTGAGATGGATAGAGTGATGTGAGGATACTGAGATTGGGTCAATGATGTTTGATAGCAATGGAATGAATTGTTACTCTAAATTCTAAAGTTGAATCCTTCCACAGTTCCCCATTACAGTATGTTGAGTCTATGTCTAAGAAAATTAAGAGTTAGTTAAATATTGCCTTTTATTTTCAATTATTGATATTTCCATATTGGTATAGAAGAACTGTAAAAACTTCGTGAGGTTGTAAAAAATAGCAGCTAAAAAAACCTAATTTGAATGTTATAAAAAACTTGTACTTGTACTTTAAATCATATGGCTGTTGGTGTTACAAACTTACCACAACAGTTGGAAAATATGTTTTTTTTTAGATCGCTGAGCTTCCCTACCTTCCTCTTTATGGAGTTTGAACGCCAAACCAATAATTCTAGCTCAATCTTTAAATAACGTAAAACTGATTAAGTAAATCTTTTCTGTTGGTATTTAAGACGGATTGGCCCAATCAGATACTTTGACAATATCTAGATAGGCGAAGCTTCCTAGTCGGCCTTTGAAGTTATCAGCTGCTAACTTTCTAACTTTTTTACACTCTTCATCCCGCAAAATAGTTCCGGGTTTGACTTGTGTCAGAGTTTAAGAAAGTGGGAATAAAGTAGAAATGTATTATTATGGTCGAGTAAAAAAAGAATGATAGCCACACAATATTTCAAAAAAGGAAGAAGGAAGAATTTTTCAGGATGTCCCAAAAAGATAAGAGGAAGGAATTTTAGGGGACAAAAAAATACTATTAAAGCCTCTAGAAATTCTCATGTATGTTGACAACCAATTAAGAGCCCGTTTGGTAATACTCATTACTCAAATCGGCTGCATTGACTGATTCTATTGAAATTTATGAAGTTCTGGTTGAATTAGTTGGATTGGCTGATTATGTTGATTTATGAAAAAATTATATTTAAAATATATTTTATTAATAAAATTAAAAAATTATATGAAAAAACATTTAAAACGGTTTTCTATAGTAATATATGTCAAACAATACAGTAGAAAAGTAATTTCAATCTTACTTTTTTTCATTATCATACAATTCAGAGAGCGGGATCAAAAATTACGTGTTTGTTGAAAAAGTTGGCTGATAAACCTGATAAGGCGAAAAACAAGGTTACCAAACGAGCCCTAAGTGTTTCTTCTAAAATTGTAAATTTTCCTTTTTTGTTATGGAGTACTTTTTATAACTTCTAAAACATCACATACTCCACGGTACAAAAAACAAACACCTCTTACTCCATGTCTCCATAATAATAGCTAATTGGTCAAAGTATATCACAATTAACAAGTATACGTTAGAGCTTGAACTATGCATAATCAACAAACCACTGAAAAATTGAGTTCTTTCCTTTCAATTGGTACCTGGCCCAGGATATATATAACGTCTAGACATATTGGATCTTAACACTACTACTTATGTTCTTTGATGGAATGGAAATTTGTTTGATCCATTTCATATATACTTACTTGGAAATATAGATGCTTTCCACATGCTATGTTACCTAATGAAATTAGTAGTGGATTTTGAGTTTGTCGGATGATAAAACGCCAAGAACACATGGCTGGAACGCCTAAATGTCCTATATGCCATGACTCAAGTGAACATAGAATTATTGCCTGAGGTGACCGCCGCGTTATATGGAAGAAGTGGTATGAAAATGTTCAACAGGACATGGGTTTTAGACTTTTACTGCTGTTAAGCACACAAGTTTGTGATTTTTATGTACTTCTCATGTACTAGGTGAGCAACCTACAAAGATTGATAATCTTTGTAGGTTAGCACATAAACTCATTTATCGGAGGTAGGTTGATGTCCGCAGATTCTATTAGATATTTATATCGGTTGGCGGTTGCTACCATTAGAAAGTAAAAGAATTAATTATTCAAATAGGAGTAATAGCAAAGTTAATTGCACATATCGAGAAAAGAGACAAATAATGAAATAAGCCCTTGAACTATTTGTGATTCTGCAATCAGGCCCATGAGCCGGAAGACTTGCAAATACATCTCTCAACTCATTGAAAATTAAGCAATCAGGTCCTTTTTACGCGATGGTGCCGATAATTTCTGTTCTCCTTACATGCACTAGTAGGTAAAAAAGGCTTTGATTAATTAATTTTCAATGAGTTGAGGGGTGTATTTGTAAGTCTTCCGGGACAAGGTTTTGATTGCAGAATCACAAATAGTTTGATGGTTTATTTGCCCCTTTTCTCTTTTATAATTGGAACCTTTAAGCGGGATAGAGATAGTAGTTGATAGACTGTTTACCCATACCCCTAGGATAAGCAAAGGTTTCCAATTTAAGTCCTTTTTTTTAAGATCGAAAAGCCTAATTTATTGAAAGATGGAAAGAGGACATAAGCCCTTGCCTCGAACTACAGCAAAACAAGGGATAAAAGTGCAAACGAAATACAGAAGTGTACAAGGAAAGAAAAGACTAAAGACGTAAATAGGGAAAGCTATGAAATGAAATCTAAAACTCTCATGATGTTTTAAAATTGACTAGCAGTGCTGTGACCATTGTTGATATATACTTGGCGGCACGGTTTGTTGCATTTTCAATGGCGTGGAGGATAATGTGATTCTTCTAAATGATTTTTCAGATCCACGATATTATTAAATTCAAATGCTTAATCGAATTGAATTTGAGCATAGTAGTATTTGGCTCGGTTCGTCATCGAGCCTATATATTCGACACCTTAAAATTATTATGTTGCAAGAATTGTCCCAGACCGGGTGGGTCAACTCACAATTGAGCAACTCGGATCCTAACCCGGTCTAGTTGACTACTGACCTATAAACATGATCATCAGGAAAAGTCGATGACTCAATTGAGTTAGGCTCAGACCTGACCCACCAAAACTAGATAAATATGGAAAAAACATAGTGGAGCCTAAAATCCATCATATGTGAGATCAAAACCTTCATCTACCATATGATTTTTCATAATCAAAACCTTCTCCTTAGACATTATTATACCTTTTCATTTTTGAAAGGAAAAAGCTTATATTAAATTCATTGAACCAACCATCCAACATCGGTAGTAACCCAAACCTCCCCTCCAGACTCTTTAGAGCCATAGACCATTCACTCTCTAATCAAATATAAAATAAAGTATCCAATATTAAGCAAGATTAATCGTTGAACATATGAGACATCAAAAATTATTATTGGCCAGAACAACATGATTGCTTCCACTCAAACTAAACATCAAAACAAAACAAAACAAAAAGTAAACTATCTACCCTAATGTCAATGATACAGATAAAAACACTAAAAAGCAAAAATAAAGGAGAACGAAACAAAGTAAACTTGACTTCTAGAGCTCCTTCACTTCACTCTCTTCTTATTACAATTAACAAATAATGATAAATGATTTGTTAATTGTAAAATAATAATTAATGATAATACTATTATTATGTATTGATTGAGTTTTCTGGTGTTGGCCAGATTGACTGGCCGGGCCCGATTTGACCAGTGATCCCACCATTCGGCTGGGTCTTCTCTAGGTTCGATTTTTACAACACATTGAAATTATAGGTACAAAGTACAAACTATACAAGTATATCAAAATTTAAATGTAATCAGTATAGTTTTATAAATTTAAACATGATTATCAACAAATGTAATATAATAACAAGTTTAATACTACGTATTAAATAAGGGCACAAATAACACGTTTAGTCAGTTCTAAAAAATTTTGAATGAAGTCATATTTTTATCTTTTATACCACATATTTATTTTACAAGAATATTACTAAAATAAAACCTATTTACATAAATATGACTATTCATAGTGTTGTGATAACTTAAGTTCAAAACTTGAACATCAATTATTATGATTTCATTATCATTCTAGTAACTAGTCATGTTTTTGTAAATTATCTTTATTTTGATCTAATTATTTCTTCTTTCAAAAAAATACGAAGTAATAATAATCATAAAAGCCTCTTTGTTGCCACCTCGTCTAAACAATGGTCCTATTATTTCTTTTCATAATTTGGTACTGTATTGAACAACTGTCGACTTACCCGATTGTGATTTTCTGCGATCCAGATTACAATGGCTTCTTTCACAATGGCATCTGCTTCTCCCTCGTCTTCCCTACCTGTGCAAACAAAGCTAAAGGTTAGTGACAATTTGGAATACTAAAATTATTTGTTTGGTGTCGCTTCACTTTTCTTTTGATAGAGGATTTAATTGTGCTGGATTTGGTTGTTTTAACGCGGTGAAATGTGTTTCTGCTCTCGCTTCTTTTTAAGCAGGTAAAGTCGAAGCTCCGTGGCTATGGCCAGTTTTCGCTCTTTGGCCAGGATTTCATGAGCACAACAAAGGTGTGGCTTTTATTTACAGTGATTTACAATAATTTCATTTCGTAGTTTTTGGTAAACATAGAGACATAATGAGATTAACAATTGGAATTCTGTTGCTTTAATAATTTAATGAACAATAAAAGAATACAAATATATTCTGATCCAGGAATGAAAGGTGGGTTGGGCTGAGTAAAAGAAATATTACTAAACACAAGATTTAGCTTAGTGTTAGTTATGACCCGAACTTTTTTCGAACCACTTGAGTTCAAGCTTGTTTGCTAATCTAATTTAACGAACTGGGCTTAAGGAGCTTCAAACTCGAACATAGGCTAGATTTTTAGTTCGAATAGTTATCTAAGCCGAGTTCGAGCATGTGATGTTGAGTTACATCAGACTCGAGCTTATTGATCACTTATGAATTATAAGAATCAATTAAATATCTTAAAATTTAAACGTTTTTAATGCGATTTTATAAATTTATTAATGATTATTAAAGATTTTAGTATTTATTGAATAATACGAATATGAATCTATTAACAAGCATAGTCTAAGCTTCTACATTTGAGCTTATCGAGCGTTCGAATCGAATACCGAAAATCTATTGAGCCAAACTTGAGCTCCATTTTGTACCAGGTAAATATTCATTTCATCGTTTCAATGTAGCCTATTAATGGTAATTTCATATGTATAATATATGACCATTAACATGCTAAACTTTTGTATATGAAATCATTCTCTAATATTCAATTGTATATGACTGCGTACAAGGGTAAGACTGCGTACATCCCACCCCCTTTGCCCCACCGTAGGTGGAAGCCTTTGCGGCACTGGTGTAATGACGACGACGAGGATGTATTCAATTGTATATGAAATTATGATGTATTAAAAAAATTTATGGACTAAAATTATGAATTACATTTTAAATTAATCTTTAAGACTTCCACCTAATTGGGTTTTTGATTTATTTTAGTCTGGGCTGAACACCAGTTTTTTTTTATAAACCTATACCTATAATTAAAAAAATGTGTTGTGGTGGGCTGGAGCCCACCCTATCCCCTACTATGATCCGCCCATAATACATGATACTAAAATGCCAAAGTTCATAATGAACTTATAGGTGATCCTTGTTGTGGAAACTGGTAATCTTACTTTTAATGGTTTGTCTTTGCCACAGTCTCATGGTCGAATAAGAATGGCTGCCACTGTTAATGTTTCTCGTTTTGAGGGCATAACAATGGCCCCTCCTGACCCCATCCTTGGAGTGTCTGAAGCATTCCGAGCTGATACAAATGATGTGAAACTTAATCTTGGAGTGGGAGCATACCGTACTGAAGATCTTCAACCTTATGTTCTTGATGTTGTCAAGAAGGTAACTTCATTTGATTCACTTCAACATACAAGCTGATAACTGATGAAGATGCCAAAATGGAGACCGATTTGCGATTTTAATCTTCTACATTGTAATTTATGCTCCATAGGCCGAGAACCTTATGCTACAAAATGGAGAAAACAAAGAGGTACACAGCTTGATTATCTGAATATCATTTTGACAGAAACATTTTTACGATCTCGGAATTCTCACTGTTAAGCATTTTAAAAATCCATACACATATACAGTATCTTCCGATAGAAGGTCTGGCTGCCTTTAACAAAGCCACTGCAGAGTTATTGTTTGGCGCTGACAATGAAGTGATTCGACAACAAAGGGTATCATAAATCGTTTTTCTTCTCTTTGTAAATAATCAGATTGAACATATTTGGTTGGCTCAGGATCATTGTAACATATTTTCTTTGTGTTGTTCAGGTGGCTACTGTTCAAGGTCTTTCAGGAACTGGTTCTCTACGACTTGCAGCAGCACTAATTGAGCGTTATTTCCCGGGATCAAAAGTTTTTATATCATCTCCTACTTGGGGTGGGCATCATTCTTTGTACTCCCTCCGTCCCACTAGACTTTGCCAACTTTCCCTTTTTAGTTGTCCCAAAAAACTTTGCCGCTTTCTAATTAAAGCAACTAATTTGTGGTTCTGCTCATTTCTCTGTCCTCTGCACAAACTTCAACCACACAACTTTTACTTTTCCTATTTCTCACTTAATTGTTAATGCGAACTTGGCAAAGTCCACCGGGGCGGAGGTAATAATATTTATTTGTGTTATATGTAGAAGGTGGTTGTAAACTTATCATGCTACTACTTTTTCAGGTAATCACAAAAACATTTTCAATGATGCCAGAGTACCCTGGTCTGAGTATCGCTATTATGATCCAAAAACAGTTGGTCTAGATTTTACAGGGATGCTAGAAGATATTAAGGTCATTCCTTCATTGTTTGTTTTGTTTAATAGAATTCGTACCAACTGCCAAACAAAGCAAAGTCAGATTTTGAAGATTTTCCATAGTGAGTAGTTTCAAATGGTAGATTCCCACTTTTGGTGCACAAGTTGGAATTTTCTGCTACTTTAGAATCATTCCAGTTGCTTATTCGGCCAATTTGGCTACAGTTGATTTTTCGCTCCATAAGAGATGAGGACAAAAAACGGGCAGTAATTTATAGTTGTGCACCAAGGCGCAGCCCAGTGCAGGAAGGCATCACCGCAAGGCGAGGGTGCGGGGAAGGGTCCCACCACATGGTTGTATAAGGGGCAAGCCTTCCCCATTTTTGAAGTCGGTGACCAACAGTGAAAACAACCCAATAATCGTGGGCCCAAAAGTGGAGTATTTACTTGATTTACTAGCCCAAGTTTTTTTTGTGCTTCTCCCAAAAAGGAGTTTGATTTGTTACTTTGATAGAAAATATTTTAACCACGTGTGTAAAACCAATGTATTCGTTGTTATTTTATTTTCTTGCATCGAAGCATTATAAATTAGTAATTGTTAACAGGCTGCCCCTGAAGGATCATTTATCTTGCTGCATGGATGTGCTCACAACCCAACTGGTATAGATCCTACACCTGAACAGTGGGAAAAGATTGCAGACTTGATCCAAGAGAAGAACCACATTCCCTTTTTTGATGTTGCCTATCAGGTACTTTCTTCGGGCATCCAACTCAGGTTCACATTGTTCAAATATTATTGAAGACCAGAAGTGTTAAATTGGTTCTAACTCTTTCTAAAAGGATACACATTCGTGTGGTTAGGGGTGGACAACATAAAAATCTATAGCTGAATTAGTTTTCCTGCCCACACCAAATTTGAATATTTAGTGAACCTAGCTATGCCTATGCTGACTCGTGTACACTAGACTCAAATTCAACGGCAACAGACAATCACGGAAGAATACTTAGCACACACCCGCCAAGCCGGGTTGGATAGCTGTTATGTTCCCGGGCTAGAGCTCGCGTCAACCGGCGGTTGGTGAGGGCAGGGAGATGGGATCCCTCTATGTTTGCAGGTAATAACGGAAAATAAAGGAAGGCAGGGAAGGGGGTAAAAACTTCAGGAATTTTATGGAGTTCCTTTCTCCTTGATAAGTCTTAATTCTGGCTTGTTTATTATTCAAAGCAAGAGTCCCTACTTATAGTAAGGGTTACAAGAACCAGTTAAGGAAGGACAGAATTACATTAAATCAAATCTTAAAATAGACTTATCTAATGATGGAAGGAAATAAAGCTGCAGATCAACTTAACTAAGTAAAGTAATTAACTATTCTAATGAAGGAAAGCAATCAAACAATAAATCAGGAATCTGCTGCAAAGGAAATTATTATCCTTCCATGATTAACTGCTTAATCCGCTAAGGATCTGCCACTGATTTGCGGCGCTGATAGGTCTTTCCGTAGAATGCATCAATAGCTGAGTAGTAGGTGTATAAATAGAGAAAACCAAGACGGGCTGCCCAAAACCATCGAGTGGGTGCCCCCCACAAACCACCAGCTAGCAAGCTCTAATGCTAGGTTAATGTCAAATTAAATTTGCCTAGTTCACCCTAAATAGACTCTCCCAAAAGGTTATTGAAAGATATATACATATGATTTACCTTACTCAGATATATTGATCTCAACTTCAGGGATTTGCAAGTGGCAGCCTTGATGAAGATGCATCATCTGTGAGAATGTTTACTGCTCGTGGTATGGAGCTTTTTGTTGCTCAGTCCTACAGTAAAAATTTGGGTCTTTATGGTGAAAGGATTGGGGCTATCAATGTTGTTTGCTTATCAGCAGATGCAGCAACAAGGTGAAATACCCTTCTTTCCTTCTCATTCATGGAGCTAGAGTGGTTGCAATCAGAACCATGAGCGAACCATGGGCGGGTCTAGGGGGGCAACCTAGGCTCACCCCAAATTTAAAAATGCCTTAATTTTTAAGGCAAAAAATTTCATGTAAATTTGTTTCCAAAAATATTTCTTTGTACCTACCCATTGCCCTGGCTCCGCCCTTGGAGAGAACCCTCAGTCCCTCAATAGTTAGCTACTTTAACTGTGTTATTTATAGCCCGTTTGGGGAAATTTATTTGGCTAATCTGGTGAACTTTATGAATGGAAAAGCATTTGCCAACACCCGTTTTGATGTGGATCTCAAGTGACTTGCTTAACTAAATAAAACCCTTGTTGGAACCACTATAGTCAGGAATTCAAGAGAGAAAAGTTAGTGACCTTCCGCTAGGAGACTAGGACTGACAAGGCACTTGAACTAAACTCTCCCATGATCACAATATGTTATCACAGGAACAAACAAGGCTTTGATGAAGTGTAATTTAGTCGTTGAGATGTTTAGAACACTCTTGATAAACACCCAATTTAGAGCAATCAGCATTTCAGCCAAATAACATTCAATCAAAAAATGCCCATTTGGTCAAGCTTATTCGGCTTACCAGCTCAATTATCGAAAACAGAAGTATATCAGAACATCTATTAGAGTTTTAGAACCAACTGTAATAGATGTTTCAAAACAGTTGTAGAAGTTTCAATGAACTTAGTAGAACCAAAAGCTGCTTGTAAAGTTGTACTTTTTCTTTAAATGATTACCAAAGCAGAATAAACCCAAATACCCAATCAGGCTACCAATTCGGAACATCAGAAAGTCAAGCTATATCTGATTATTTTGGGAGTAAGCAGAATAAGCAAGGAAATACAACCAAAACGGACCCTCAGTTCTTGTTTGGTTCAGGGGTGTCTGAGGGAAGGGATGAGGAAGGTTTTTTGCAAAAAATGTCTATCCTCGTTATTTTTAAACTAGAAATAACTATGTAATTAACTAGTTTCTCATCTTCACTTCAATTCCAACAGGCTAAATATAAGAATCATTTAGAATAATGATTATCATCCCACCCCACCCCTCAAAATCACCGAACCTGACAAACCCTGAAAGTATTAATGCGTAGATGCTTTATTACAGGGTAAAAAGTCAACTGAAGAGGTTGGCACGGCCGATGTACTCAAATCCCCCCATACATGGAGCTAAGATTGTTGCCAATGTCGTAGGCAAATCCGAACTCTTCAATGAGTGGAAACAAGAGATGGAAATGATGGCAGGGAGGATAAAGAGCGTGAGACAAAAACTCTATGATAGCCTTTGTGCAAAGGATGCGAGTGGGAAGGACTGGTCATATATTCTAAAGCAAATTGGCATGTTTTCCTTTACTGGCCTCAACAAAGCTCAGGTTCATAGTTTTATGTTTGCCTATTTATCTCCCTTTTTTGTTTTTAAAAATATGCTATATCTCCTATTGAGTGCTCTCTCTTTTCAAATCAACAATATCCAACATTTAAAGGTTAAGCATACAGATTATAAAAATAAATGAAATTGCATAAAAACTTTCGAAAAGTAGTTATATGCCTATGCCTAATTAATACTCCTTCCGTCCCAATAAACTTTGTAAGCTTAGTATTCAATTTGTCACTTTTTATTTCCTGATCTACTTTTATATTTAATTTTTGAGACTCAACAGAACATGATAGTGTAGTTTCTAAACATGTAATTTTTTAATATTAATACGGAGTACTGGTCTAAGTTATACTAGGAGATAGTGAACTTTTATCACACCTCAAACCTCAAACTACTTGTAGTGGGCAAAGTTTGTAAGGACAGCGGAAATACTTTTCTTGGAACTATTGGGAAGTTGATTTGGGAATATTTGGAAGATAAATGAAAATATTGAATTGAAATCCTAAAATGACATTTTTTGGGACGGAGTATTAAGTATTAAGGGTATGTTTGCAAAAATTTAAAAAAATAGCTTTTAGCTTAAAAAAGCTGATAAGAGTGTTTTCAACTGACAACTTCTACTTAAATTAAACATTTAAAAGTTAAAGGCTAGAATATGTTTTTTACTTTTTCTATTACACAAAAAGCACATATTTTACCAAACACTACCAACTTTTACTTTTCAAAATCAAAATTTTCTGAAACACTAGCAACTTTTACTAATAATCATCATTCTTTCTAAAATCATTATAAAAAGTGCCTTTTTTTAAAAGCAAAAGCATCTGCAAACACTCCCTAAGTGCTCATCTGAGTTTATAAAACGGAATATACTCTTAACTAAAATTTCTACCAAAGCCAGTGATGGAGGTATGGAACTAAAGGGCAAGTTAATGTTTCTTATTTCTTCTTTTTCATTGCACTTTTATTGTTTGGGTAACCAGAGCGAGAACATGACGAACAAGTGGCACATATACATGACCAAAGATGGAAGAATATCATTAGCTGGGTTATCCGCTGCCAAGTGTGAATATCTTGCAGATGCAATCATTGATTCATACTACAATGTAAGCTAAGGTAATTTAAGAGTGGAAGTATTTTTTCATGGTCAGCCACAGAGGATTGTCGGTCCGTTTATTTTTTCCATCAGAGGGCTTAAACAACTGTTGTAATAATAGGTTATTCCATATGAGGGTTCCCTCATCAACTAGAAGAGCAAATGAGTTCAGACATTATAAATAATGTGATAATGATACGATGTGCAAAGAAATTTTGAAACTTGACACATTCTTGGGTGATAGATATGTCAAACCCATTAAACTAATCAGGGAGATCGAAGCCTTCGTAGTATTGATCACGGGATAGTATTAGATAATGAATGAGTCATTGAGCCCTAGGGTGTTGATTAATACGATGGAATGTATTTAACCTTTGATATTTAGGATGATGAAGAAACCTAGGATATGTACTTGTAAAACAAAAACATATTTGGTGAATTTTAATCATATGTCGTGTAGACACCCAGACATTATGAGTATCGTTATGCATAGTGCAGGATGAAATGATTTTTTATTCAGAAAAAAAATCAGATGCTCTAAACTTTGGAGTATGAAATGAATGCCTCAAGCTCTACCATTGAAAGTAAAAACAAATACCATATATTTTAGTGAAAAATAATTTAAATATTCCAAATTTTGAAAGAGTGAGGTAAGAACCTCAAACTTGTGTATAGGGGTGGACTCAGTCCGAGAGTCTTGTTGGGGTACCCTGTTTTTATAGTTGATCTTAGTATTGTGACTTATAATGTTATTGTTGATTATTATCCACTTACTTTGCTTACATTTTCATAACTTTAGCATGACATAGCAATATAACATCGTTGACTTAAATTATTCACATAATCTACATTAAGTATATTTTATTTATTAATGCATTAAATACACTATTTAAATTTTATGACTTTTGTATTGCAGTACAATTTTAAAATAACCTTCTATTGTTGAAATCCGAATATAACCTCATAGCAAGCCTAAATCTAACCATGCTCAATTCAACTCCATAGCTTCCCCAACATAATCAAAGCAAAAGTGATAAACGTATAAATTATAAATACCAAAGATAGAAATATATCTCGTCTTATGTGATACATGTGTGATATCTTGATATTCAATGAGGATTTCAGTAGATGAATATAAGCCATAATGGCATTTACATGCATGTAACGAAAACAATGTTGTCATTGTCTTAACCGAAGTCGGGAATATATTTACGACATTGTATTTATAATTATTGAAGAAGAACTAATATTAAACCCAATTAAAACATTTAGGTAAATCCCGATCACCTTAGTAAACCATATTCTCGTTTAAACTAAAATTAAAGAAGAAAATTGCTGCAACTTTACATATTTCTTACCTCAAATTCAAATCGCGAACTTTATAACATCAAACACTTATATGTGGATCGATCCGGAATTTACGAGTGTATTACATCGTCCCTTGTGTACTTGCAAATTTAGTCCGATCATTTATCAAATGTTTGGGACGACTAATTTTGTTGATGGTAGCAGTTTATCAAAGCAATAATGATTAAACACTTGGACTATGATTTCAATTTTCTTTTTGTATTATACATGGTAACCGTTTCGAATGTGAAAAATAAGACATAAGTTATGCCCACTTAGGGACATTCCATTAGACTTGTCAGTTTTTGGTTGTCTCGTAAACTTTGCAATTTTCTCATTAAACTAATTAATTTGTAGCCAATGTTGGTTTAATTCAATATAGTCAATGTCCAACGCGAGAGAGGTGAATCGAAAGAAAAATGACATTTATATTACTAAGAAAGTTTCTCCGGACAAAAATAAGACTAATTATGTTTTTGAACAAAAATATGACTAGTCATGTGTATAAGTAACTAGACAGGAGTAACAAGTCACTGGTAGATAATGAGTCGTTGAGAACTAGTAACTGAGTATGTCATTTTTTTGGAAAAATGTCAATCATTTACATGCTCTTATTGGGGGAGGCTAAATGTGATAGGTCGTACTTATTGATGAATATAAATGAATAAGCAGTACATGCATAGACGCTATAAGCAATGAGTTTTGCTAGGTGTACACAAAATGTGTACACATGTCTGTCCTTCACAGAAATTTTGTCTGTCTCGGACAACTGGTTTTGAGTTGTCTGTGACAGACAAAATTTCTGTGAAGGACAGACATGTGTACACATTTTGTGTACACATTTTGTGTATCTCAAGCATTTTTCATAAGCAATACGTGCATGGACACTATTAACGATCAATTTTGGTAGAGATGTACACTCGGGGTACATCCTATATAAATCATTTTTTATGTTTTATTCTCCTCCTCCTCCTCTATTCATAATTTGTCTTCACCATCATCGTCCATCATCATCTTCACCTTTATTTTCGTCTATGCAACGATAAAAATAATATTTGGGACTCATTGAAAAGTCGAAGGAGATTCGTCAAAAAAATAGACTTGAATGGTGGTTGAAATTTTTGTCTGCGTAATATATAAAATATTGTTTTTGTCATGTTGAATAATGATATACTCAGTGACTTGTATGTAGGAAAACATAAAACTAAAAACTATATAACATTTATAAAATTTCAACACATACAAAATTGTTCGTATAAAGACATCGATTTTCTTTCAATGTCTATGTACACTCATAAAAATGATGCAGAGAAGTCAAAGTTAGATTGCAAAAAAATGAATGTCTATGTGCACACACAATAATGTATAAGTACAAAAAAATTGTTTGTATACTAACAAATAATTCAGTATACACAGACATTGGTTTTTCATACAACCCAACCCCGATGTTTCTGTAAAAAAAAAAAAGAATGCAAATGAATGTGATTTACACGGAAATGTTTGCACAAATACACTTTTTATACAGACAAGAAATGTCGGTACAAATACATTTATCTCTGTCTCTATCATTTTTATTTGTATACATAGATACAATTTTTGGTAAATGTTACCCGACATTTATCACACCCCATTTTGGGTGGTTCTCGGGCGGAAAAAAGACAACTTAATTGTGGCGTTTCTGCAAACAAAAAACATACAAATCAACACGATTTACACGCAAACCAATGTTTTTATACAACCGTTCACTGTCTCTATGCAGACACTGTTGTCTGTATACAAACGAAAAATTGTATCCATAGATTTTTTGTCGATGTGTGACATTTTTGTTGGTGTACACAAAAAAGATATGACTGTGCACAACCACCAAATTGAAGTGAACGACACGCTAAACCAGTGTCTATGCCTACATTGTTTGTGAGACATTTTCACAAAATGTTACTATTTTTTAGTTTTATTTTTCTTTACATAAATATTATATCATTATTTAGCACGACACAAATAACATTTTGTAGATGATACATACAAAAAATCAGACAGGTTTTCATTTGTGGTTTTGCAACGATTTTAAGCGACTCTCAAACTTCAGTCGTTTTTTCCATTGATATTTCTGATGACATTTGCAATTGACTTAAACTCTAGTGATCAAGAAATATGAAAGATGAGGTGAAAATAGAAAGTGATGAAGATGAAAAATGATGAAGAATGAAGATTAATAAGATGAAAATGGTGAAGATAATGATATAAAAGACAGAGAAGATGGGAGATGATGAAGTTGAGAGAAAGAAGAAGAAAATGGAAGATTGAAGAGGAGAGAACCGTGTGGGCCAATGAAGAGGGAGGGAAGAATAAAAAATAGTAAATTTCAATCCTTTTATACGGTGTAAACCAAGGTGTATACCAAGTTGTACACCTAACATTTTTTACGAAGCCCCCGCTCCCACTCTCTCATCTTCTCTTTTTCCTTTCATTTTCATCACCTTCACACCCACCATCACCGTCTTGATCTACCCTGCTCTATCTCCATCTTCCACTTCCATCTACCTGACCATATTCATCCTTTCCCATCTTCACTATCTTCCATATTCATCATTATTATCATCTTTACCCTTATCATCTTATAGGATCTGAAAAAATGAATTTATGTGAGTCGCAAGAAAGTTGCTAGGGATAAAAATCTATATGCAGAAACTGGATTTTATAGTGTCTGTGTGTCCAGACAAAATTTCTTAAATACAGAAAAATTGTATAAATTATCTACGCACATACAACCAATGTTCTAAAAGGCGCTAGGCGGGCACCTAAGCGAGGACTAATCAGAGACAAAGAAATTGCATTTGCATAAATAAGATAAGTAATATTGTATTTTTGTGTGTATAAAATACATATATACATATACATTAACCAAATGAACGATAGAATTATCACATTTAATCATACGCAGTATATGATAGCTAATCAGTTGACTTCATTATGTCATAAATATAAATAATGATGAAATTTAGGTATATATATAAACATATATAGTTTTATCTTAATTTACAACTTCATTTCTTTATGTCCATGACTAAAGCTAATGTACGTATATCGCTTAGAAAACTAAAATTAAAAGTAAAATAATGTTCGGTGAATCTAGACGTACGGCTTAGGTGGCCGATTAGGCGCTCTAGGATGGCAACTAGGCGCCATAAGCGGCCGACTAATTCACCTAGACGGAAAACTGATTAGTCGGAGCGCCTAGACGAAAATCGGGGTGCCCATCCACTGCTTAGCGCCTAGGCGGGGACTAGTCTGCCTAGAACGATTTTTGGAACAGAGCTTACAAATAATGGCTATGCACAATTTTTTATTTTCGTGCAACTAAATTTGGTATTTCTGCAACAAACTTGCACATGAGCACACCAATGCCCCGTTAGTTATTTGTACACACATAATTATACATCTTTTGTATGTTGCCTTCACAAAATTGTTAATCACAAATAAAAAATACACAAACTATTTGTTTAAAGGCATCTAATGTCTGTGTACGAACATTGATTTGTGTGTTGCGCTACAGAAATGCGGAATTTGGTTGCATAAAAATCAATGTCTGTGCATAGATATTTACTTGTCTGCATCACAAACAATTTGTACTTTTTTGTCTGTGCTTAATAATTTTGTTTGGAAACATACATTCTAAAAAATAGTGTTAGTATATAGATATTTTTTATCTATGGCGTAATTTTAAAAAATGATACAGGCAAATTTATCATTATTCAGCACGACGCAAACAATGTTTTATAAACCACAAAAACAAAAATTACGACAAATGTTCATCTCTAATTTTCCGGCGACCTTGCGATGTCTCTTGAACATTTTTTCCATTCCTAAAAGTTGACAATGATAAAAATGATGAAGTGATGAATATGGAGAGAGATGGGAGTGAAGATGATGAATATGGGGATAAAGTGAGGAAGATAAAGACTATGAAGATGGAAAAAGGCCCAATAGGTCCATGTGTCTATCAAGTTCGCTCAATGTAGTCCCTGAACTTAAAAAATGCCCAATTCGCACCCTGAACAATTTAAAAAAGTTCAACATTGACTCGTAAAAATTGAAATTCGAACATTTTTTCCCGTGTCACGGTGCAAATTGGACCTTTTTTAGTTTATGAATTGAATTGAGCCAACACGACAAGTACATGAATCTATTTGATTCTTTAGCCAAGGAAAAAAGAAGACGAAGATACAGTGGAGGGAGAGAATACGGCAAGGAAGAATGAAGTAAAATGTAAAATTAAACAATAAAAATATAAAACATTTATAATGTGCTCAAAGTGTGTAAAAAAAAAAAGGTGTACCAATTGCATTATTTATTTTCGTAGAGAGGAGTGTGGATAAAAAATAGAGATTTTTGTAAAGAATGTCAAAACTAAAAAATGTATATATTTTGTATACATATATTGTCAGGGGCGGAGATAGGGGAGCGCCAACCTTGGCCCTGGCCCAGCCTAATTTTAAAAATGTATTTATTATTAGTATAAAAAATTTCGGACAAAAAATTTTTCAAAAATATTCTTTGTATCGGTCCAGTCCGGCCCAATGCCCTGGCTTCGCCCCTGTATATTGCAAATTTAAAACCTTTGAGTGTCATTTATAAGGATAGCAATGGGGACGGGGAACCGTGGGGAACCGCCCCGTGGGGGAAGGATGGAGCGGGGCGGGGGCGGGGATGGGTGAGATATTTCTACCCCGCTAAAATATGGGGCGGGGATGGGGATTACTACACCCGCCCCGTCCCCGCCCCCTACCCGTTATAATTAAATCCAAGGTAGTCATCAAACTCGAGATCCTACGTAGGATCGTGAGGGGGTTTGAAGATCATAAATCATAGGATCGTGACTCGAATCGTAAGATCCTACTATACACACACACATACATATAAGTTATAATCAGAAATGAATTTATTTCATACTACATATATAATAATGTATGATATCGTTATAGTAAGGTATTGAATATAATTCATCAATAATAATCATACTAAGATATTTACAATATAATACCCAATACTTTAGATATTATACAAAATAGTTATAAAAAATAATAATGTTAATAATAATAAGACTAACAACTGACTGTAAATTAAAGTTGTATTTTATTAATAATAATAATAAATAACAGCAACAAGACTAACAGCTGACTGGAAATTGAAGTTATTTTATTAAAAGTATATTACTGAGTAATAAAGTAAATACCTATTGGTGTAATAATACTGTGTATAACATAATACGATGTAATAATAGTATAATTATAATAAAATATAAACAATGAGTGTGTAGTACTATTGGCCTGGAGATCGATTCAAGATAACAAGGTGATACAGAGAGATGAGGTCTTTTTGCCGACAACTGAGATCAAGATAACGAGTTCATCGCAGAAGGATGGGGTTTTTGCGACGATTCAATCCTTTATTAGACCTTTCAGTCTTTTTTGCCGACGATTCCTAATCCCGAAGGTAAGCCTTTAAAAATTTCCGACAACTATTCATTGTTGACTCGCGATTTAGCTATGTTTCCACGAGTTTACGGTTCTGCACGGGCGATCTCATCGATTCCACTATTTTACGATCCTTAGTAAAACCGACATCGCAGGGAGCAGTAGAGATCGTATAATCGTACGATCCTACGTGCAAGATCGCGATTTTGACTACCATGATTAAATATATACTCAAACATACATACATATATTAATATTGTATAAACATATTTAATTAATTTATATGTACTACGTAGTATATAACAAACACATACACATCCTTATAGACATGCATACATGTATGTGTAATTGTCATGACTAATGAACTAATCCTACTTAAGTATTATATTAGAATAATAAGTAATGACTAAAAATACTTATCATAAATGATATATGAGTTTTAAAAGTGAGAAACTAAGTAAATAGAACACACACACTACATAAACATATGTATAATATATATAATTTGTTGGCCTACCGCGGGTTTGCGGTCAGCAATCTGCCAGCCTGCCGGTGCAATCGGACCGCGTGGCGCTTTGCCTGTTCTATAAAAGGGGGAAGGGCGTGCTACACTATCAGCGATTGCTTTTAGTGTAGCGGTAAGCGCAACGATCCACATAATTAATTGTAGTATAATTGATGAGAAATTTGGAACAACATACATGATTGTAATATGTTTACTTATACTTTTAGTTTTATTATTTTTATAGATCTTATTCAAATTGAAGAATTATTATAAATCGGCGGTATCATCTTTTATCGAACACAATATTATCTACTTTAACTCTTTCAGTGCTATATATATATTTGTTTATCTATAAAATGGATTTAAAAAATACACAAATAAGATAATTAAAATATATATGGAGGCACCCGTGGGCGCCCGTGGGGAACAGCGGGGTGGGGCGGGGATGGGAGTGATGGAGGATGGGGCGGGGATGGGAGGAGCTTTTTAGACATGGGGCGGGGAATGAGGGAGTGACCCCCGCCCCAAACTCGGCCTCTTGCCATCCCTAGTCATTTACCAATTCACCCAACCTCAAATTTGAGGCATTCCAAATAACTTACCCTAAGTCCCTAATCTTTCTTAATTCTTTTATCAAACAAGTCATTCGGTTTCCGTGTCCGGACTGCGGAAAGAATTGGTCACGCGTCTAAATTCGTGTACCCACTGGCCACGTTTTATACCGCCTCCGCTTCCTATATAACCTACCTTTTCCCCTTCATCTTCTTCACACCTCCAAACCCTCGCTTCAGATCTATCTTCTCTGCGTTCTTCCTCTTTGTATAGACAAACGTAAGTATCTCTATCACACCCTACGACCAGCAATTTCTCCATTTCTCCTATTCATTATCATCTTTCTCTAAATTCCAGATACTCTGTTCATATTTCTCAAGCCGAGTTTAGAAGTTATTGCGATGGCCGCCATAGAAGTTCTTTACCCACAAGATCCTTTGCATAATCGATCGAATCGTCGACACACTAGTCTTGTCAACGCTCATATGAAGCCCAAGAGGAATCCCTCTTCTAACCCTAACCCTATTTCCAGCCGTGGAACTGGGAAGTCAGATCGGCGGAAGCGCAGCCCTCAGAAGAACGGATCTACTGATTCCTGTAACAGCGGGGGTCTCAATCTCTCTAATTCTCCGCCGGTGAAGAAGGCAGCGATGAGTAATTTGATTATGGGCCAGGTGAAGATATTGAAACGTGGTGAGACATTGACTAATACGGCGTCGTTAGTAGTAGAGTCGAAGAAGGCTGAGATCGAGCCTTTTGCTGATAGTCTGGAGAAAGAGCTTGTGCTGTCAACCATTAGCAGGCTTGGACCCGAGCCTGAGAGGATGCTGAACGAGATTAAGATCGGTGACTTTTATGCTGGATTATCTGTTGCTACTCCGCCTCCGCCCAGTTCTCTTCCTTTGCCTTCCTTCACCAACAAAAACATCCTCGGACAAAGAAACGGTGATGCTACCAGTGATATACGGCGCTTTCTGAGGCTGAACATGTGTTGATTTTCATTGTGAAGATGGTTTCTGTAGATGGTTTATGGAGATCATTCGCACTTGCAGTGAAGATGAGGTGGTTCAGGTTGAAAGTTGGGTGATTGCTTTGGTTTCGGGCAAAACTTCCCTTATTTTTTCAAGGGGAAGGCCGAATCAGAATTGCAATTCACTCAAGTCTCCATCCATGAAAATTTCGCTCTCTACTTCTACATTACGAGTCAGAAGAAGGCTACTATTTATTGTTCCTGTTTGGTTTGGTAAATTGTTCGAATTAAATCAATAGCTATCGGTAGTTGAAGTTAAGGTCTTTCTTATTACTACGTATTATCTTAAGTGTTGGGTAAATGTTGGAATAATAAGTACAACTGACTTGTTGGTTGTATTTTAGGAGTTGTTGTTGTCTTGCGTTGGGGATATGATGCCCTCCACATAGTAGTTATGCATCGTTTATAATGTCAATAAAGTTCTTATTTTTATATATCTGTGTGTACATATACAAACACAACGCACATACATATGCAATGATCTTGCCCTTATCTTTACATATTGCTTGAGGCTTCTTCAGCAGTGTATGGAATACATAAACCATTGAATCATTCAGAGTTTTCTTGGAGAGCAGGAATCTTGCAGATGGATGCAAGGTATTGATGCAATGAGTGCTTATTGTGATTAAAATTATCTTTGCTGAAACTTAGATTGCTTGTGAAACAGAAATCTTAAAATGGGTTCCATGGATTGTATTCAGTGTGAAGATAAAGTGGTTTATGGTAAAGGAATGTGGTTGATTGCTTTGATTTGTGGCAAGCTTCATTTGCAAGGGCCAGGATGAATCAGAAACGCAATTATTGTGGAAGTAATTTCTATTTATGCCAATTATTGCTGTGATGAACCTGTTGAGGTGTAATGATACTTCTGAAAGTCAATAACAGGCTTTACTTTGTAATTTGAGTTTTGATGTCTTAACTTTGCTGTTGCTTTCTTTAGTTGTAAGTTATGGTATTTCAGAGTACCTTCTTGAGTCTTGGGTCAAAGTTGTATTACTTGAAACAGTGTAATATCCATTGCTTCTTTCCTAGAGGTTTCTATTTTCTGAATTATTGGGTCAATGGTCAATATTACATACACAGTACAATGAGCACTAGTTGGTTGATGAGTCACTACCTCCCCAAAAAGAGTTTTTTTTTTTTTTTTTTTTTTTTTTTTTTTTTTTATATATATAAAAGGCAAATGTATATTAAATGACAAAGATTAAATACAGCAAAATGGGTTCACCCCTTTCTCCTGAAGCAAAACACTCCTTTGCTCAGCCATCTCTCTCTGCTGCCGCAAAACTATCCTTTGCTCAGCCATGATATACAATCCTCCAAAATAAACAACTTTCCAAGCACAATCTAATCCCAAGCCTAGAAGTCAATCATATCAGAAGGATAAATAAGTAATCTAATCTGCAATACAAGGTTTTGGATAGTAACCACCTTAGCAATCTAACCCCAAAAAGAGTTTTGTTTTGAACACATCTTGATGTTTTATTGTTGTTGAGGGTGAACTTAGATTCTAAGTATAATCTTGGGTTTTTTATTGTGGTAGCAAACTAGCAATTTATGATAATAACCATCAAGTCAAAGAAGGAATACCTTTTCTCTACAAACAACAAAACCCCTCAAACAGCCTAGATTTGTATAACCTCTGAGATACCAAGTAGGAAGTTCTTTTTACGAGTATGGGTTATTTAAACGTGCTCACCCAGCGTAGCCCCCCATTGAGCAATACTCTTTCAACATTCACTCGGATTTACTCAATATTAGGCATGGACTCGACCCGGGTGGCCCGACCCACAACCGGCTCGAACCGGCACTGTTTGGAACCGACCGAACCGGTGGCCCAACCAGGGACCGGTCCGGGTAGGCTCGGCCTGGTGGTTTTACGGTGCGGACTCGGGTCACCCAATAGACAAACCGACCCGGTCGGGCCAGGCCCGGTTCTGGGCCTTTTTTCAATTTTTTTTTTCTGGGTTGGGCTGGGTGTTTTGGGCCATTTAGGGTGATTTGGGGGGGTCGGGGTGGGGGGAGGGTCGGGGATTAATTAGAAAAGTAATAAAAAAAATAGGAAGTGGCCCGAGGCCCGGCCCGACCCGGAACCCGCCGGCCACCCGGGCCGGTTCCGGTTCACCCATTCTCAAATAAAAGCCCAGCCGGGCCCAGGCCCGAACCGGAACCGGCCCGGGTCCACCCCTACTCAATACTTATTAAAACAACATATTTGTACTCCGTAGTGATATGGTTCTTCTTGGGTTAGATGAATGTATGGTTTTGGAGAGAGCAAAGTGGAGGCGGGTATTCATGTGGAGGATTGATCTCATATTATCTTTTCCGTTTTTATATCCTTTTATCCTTATATATAAACATTATTTTTCTCCTTTTTATTTTATCCTTTTAGGTATATTCATCTCTTTTTAATATATCTTTTTTATAATAGTTTATCTTTTTATCTTTATTTTCTTTCTTTTTCTTTTTGGTGATGATATCATGTATCGATTCATGTTAGCCGACCTAATATCGTTTGGGACTAAGGATGTTTTCATTTGGACTAAAATTTGCTGGTCTGATCTGGTCTGGTATGGTAAACGTCTTGTCTCTGTGTATTTTGTAACTACGGAACTCTAGTCTGGTCTGGTGTGGTCTGGTTTGGTCTGATCTGGTCTGGGACTGAAAACAGTCCAAACGAAAACATCCTTGGGCTTGGATGTTGTTGTTGTTGTTGTTGTAAGTCCATGAAGTTTTAGGGGGTGTTTGGAACTGATTCTGCTTCTTTTTTAAAGCAGAAGCAGAATCAGTTTTCAGAATATGGTCTCTCCCAGCTTTTAAAAAACTGATTCTAGAAGTAAATTAGAGCACCAAAATCATTTTTGCACTTTCACCCAAACACTCCAATTTCTACTTCTGCTCCCTGAAGGAGGAGAAGCAGTTATACCAAGATCCATCTGAATTGCTACGTTTTATTAAAGTTCTCTCTGTTTAAATGAATCATAATTCATAACAGAGAGAGTGAGAGACAAACAACTTACATGAAACTTGGTTAAAATTTTGATATTTATTAAAGTTGGTTACAATTCAATAAATTTAATTAGATATCTATTACTATTTTATTTTAATAATTTAATCAACTAGTACTCCGGGAATTTTCTGATATAACAACAAATTGGTCGCTCAATAATATGGATACAAATGCTTAATAATTTACGCATATGTGAAAATATTTTAATAAGTTACGCATAAGTCTGGAAATATTTTAATAAATTGATAGCATTCTACTTTTATACTACATCCGTTCTCCTTTAATTGCAACATTGGACTTTTTGCACTATTCATGTATTCTACTTTGACTATATTTTATTAACTAATGTATTATAATTTTTTTTTTAAATATTATTAAATTCTTCTCATTCTAATTTTTCAAAATATAAATTTTTAAAATTTTTTACTAATAAGGAATGAAAGATATTAATGGTCAAACTTGTACGTTGGCAAACGTGAAATATTTACTGTTGCAATTAAAAGGGAACGGAGGACTGGGCCCGACGGCCAGACTTGGGACCAATCCCCCGAACTGGTGGTTACATACGGGGGTTGTTCTTAAGAAACTGATTCTATCCCTAGTAGAAGGTCTTAGGTTCAAGTCACTAAGAATTTGATAGAGCGTAATGACAATATCATGGAAAGGCCTTGTTTTTATGGAAGGAAAAAAGTGCAAATAAGCCCTCGAACTAACCAAAAAAGGGCAAATCACCCCTTATATAGGAGGCTCTGTCCGACCGTTGCCATTTGGGACGGTTCCCGGTGGAATTTTTTGATGAAATTTTTTGAGCAAGTTCTTCATGAAGTCTAGTTTACTCATACCAAATTTCAACTAAAAATTAAATCGGGAAGACAGTCAAATAATTTTCTGAAATATACTGTGCTATTTAACTGCGCAGTTATTTTCCAAAATCATTTGACTGTCTTTTCGATTGAATTTTTAGCTGAAATTTGGTATGGATAAACTAGACTTAATGAAGAAGATTTTCAAAAAAAATCCATCAAAAAATTTCACCATGAACCGCTCAAATGGCAACGGCTGGACAGAGTCTCCTAAATAATGGGTGATTTGCACTTTTTTTATTAATTCGATCGCTTATTTGCTACTTTTCCCTTTATGGAAAGCCCTTGCTTTGTGTTTACTGTTTGATGATAATCTGACAAGTTGAGTGGATTACAGTGTTGCACTCTGACTTTAGCTTCAATAGAGCTGGAATCTTGAAAGTTGAATGCAGCGTGTGGCAATGCACCGACTTTTCCCTCCGAAGATGGTTAATAATAAAACGGTTGTTGCAGGGCTTATTAAGCTGTGTTGTGTATAATTCTCCTTACAGCTCATTTCGAGGAATTTCTTTGGAATAAAAGATTACACTCTAATGGACTTGCTGAAGAATTAGATTGAAATTTTGATCTTTCTGTAGTTCTGTGAAAAAAATTGCTCTGATCTACGTAGCATTTAACTTTTGTTCAAGAAAGCTATTGACATGTTTGAATGTTTGATCATTTAATAAAGAAAGCTAGTAGTTAGTTACTATACGTCTTTGTAACTTTAAACTTTAAAGTAGTACTACGTATAATTTTTTTTGACAGACTTTAAAGTAGCATAGTTGAATAAATTAATATTTTGAGTCGATTAACAAATTAGAACACACCATTAAAATATCTAAAAAGATCAATCTAATCAAGTCATAATTTTTATGAGAATGTTTGATATATACATTTTTATACAGACTCAAAACTCTTCACACAAATTAATAACTTTTGTCTATCAAATTAGATAGTAGACATCAATTTTGGTGCACATAATAATTTATATGAATAATTTACAGAAAAACCACATATGGTACTGCGTATAATATTTCCACAAATATAATTTGTTTCTGATTTAATTCGACCCCACTAGCACACTATTTTATATGAATAAATTTGGTGCACATTATTCTGTGCAATTTTGATGCATAGAATAATTTACAGAAAAACCATATATGGTACTGCGTATAATATTTCCACAAATATAATTTGTTTCTGATTTAATTTGACCCCACTGGCACACTTACATCTATGGATGTTTGGGATTTTTTTACTTCGACTGTTTTCAGTCCCGACCAGATCAGACCAAATCAGACCAAACCAAACTTGAATAGTCATAAAATACACATAGACCAGACATTTACCAGACCACTACCAGAAAATTTCAGTCCAAGTAAACACATCTAAATTGTAGACAAACCGTGTGACTTGAAGATCAGATGGCACCACAAGAAACAATCAATAAATTGACCCACGAAGCCATATTGCAATTTGAAACAGATCAGACGGCTCAAAAGCCTCAAAGTTGAAATAAATACATGTCAAGCCACACTTTTTCAAGGTCGTAATGCTGGAGGCCTGAAGCTGATAAAATGAACTGATTTGGTTTATTTGAAAGCTCTTGTGAATTGATAATGTGGTAACAAATTGTGTGATACTTAACTACAAACTGTTCAGAACTATGAGCGGGCGTGGTTCTAGTCCAAGAACAGGTCGTGTAGAGGAGTCAAACCGACTCCTGTTTTATCGATTCGGAATCAGTCCAAACGAGTTCCAATTTCACCTTTCCTAGAATTGGTTGGTCCAGAACCAGCCCAGTCAGTCAGTCAGTCTAATCCTATACCGAACTCAAGAATGGGCTAAACGAGGAGGTTGCTAAGAATATTCTTAACAAGTTATCATGAGAACAACAGAACTTCTGCAAGAAAATCTTTGATTGCGGTTTGCTTTTTAACCAAAGAACGAGTGAGTAAGTTTCGTTATGAGGTAACTGCATTGTGCTAAGTGTGAAGGGCCCAGCTCCATGTGAGAATAAGCTAGCTGTAGTCAAATCAAGGTAGGAAGTTTGGCACCCAAAATAGGATAAAGATGATTGGAAGTTTTACTTGTCTCGTTGATTCAGACTAGTTCAAAGACTCCAACATTTTAAAACACATTAAAACCAAATCCATGATTATTTACATCTTTAGCATGACCTACTATATTTTGTCTCCATGCCTCTGAATAAATCGACACATTTCTTTCTCCCAAAAGAAAAGGAAATATACACACCGTTCTACTCTGACACCACGGTTTGGAGTGGAAGAGAGCTTTCGACCTCCCCTACTTTGGAATTCCTTTCTGCAACTACTTTTGACATTCCAAACATCTGCAAGGCATCATTAGCATTGTATCTAAGAGTCTGCTTTGGAAGAACTAAAATGGTCTAATTGGCTAAGTCGGCTGAGTTGTAACTATTTAAAAGAGTTTTGTTGGATAAATTATAGAAAAAGTTAAGAAATGAAGGTAGAAACGTTAGATTTTTAATTTCAACTATTTCAGTCAAAAGGCTAACTCGTGCACTACTTTTCTCATTATAAAGTGATTCAGGCAAAAAAGAACACCAGGCGATCACAAAGTACAAAAAATGGAAGGCAACTAAAGTTCATGAATTGGTAATTAACCTTCCGGATAGTCTTCTGGAAGCAAGTTTTGTGTTCATCCATTGACGCGTTAATAAACTCATCAATGTGATCTTTAACATCCTGTATGAAAGTTGCCTCCTCAGACTTCTTTTTACGGCAAGAAGATGCTGCTGTATTCATGGAAGCTGCTAAGTTTTGCTTTCCACTCTCATCTTTAGCTCCTTCAGTAGCCATTTCTTCTCTGCAATAATACCACTATTTTCATTTAGTTAGTTTCAAAATATGATTTTTTAAATGGAACATGATTGTAGTAATATACTCCGTAGTTTATACGGGGTACTTTATCACAACTATCTTAGCTCACCCTCATTTCATGATATTATCATTTTTATACATCAGAAGGAAAAAATAGAGGTTAAAATCTAAGACTTTCTAAACCTTTAGCATCTTCCCGCAAAGTTTGTTTCAGCCAATCCAGGACAGTATGGCAATGCAATATTGTGATTTGTGAGTCCCTTCTTAGCATCATGATAATTACATTTTGGAATTTTATCTTGCTATGAGACTGTTATTTTGTACTCCGTACTTACTAATAGGTAATGTTTGAATCCCAGAAAATGCTGGAAAAGACAGAAAGTGCTAACTGCTAAGTAAGTTTATTTTTCCTTGTTTTGTTTTACCTTGGAAAACGTAAAGGAAAAATAAATACAATTAATGTTTTTAATACATGCTAGTTTTCGAAGTCATTTTACAATATAGACAAGTACATGAATGGGTTTGAAAAAAGTTTAAAAACAAATTTATTGAATTTGAACAAAAGTTCCATTTCCCCCAATTGTTCTTCCTTTCAAATTTCCTCCATATTTTATTTCCCTAACATTTTATGAGTTCCACACGGACCATAGAACTGAATGATTATTATCAAATAACTTTTTCTACAAACTCACTCCACTGACCCCAATATGATGGAGATTAGGGTGATGAGTGCTAATGCGTACCGTCTAGGAACAAGGATTACAAAGGTAAAGCATCAGCTCTAATTAAGTTAGTGTATTTCCATGCAATAACATCATGTGTGAGCATACCAGATAGTATGACCATAGTTTACCTTTCCTTGTGAGCTGCGAATTAGGTATAACAAGAAAAGACTTCTTGTGTAAACAATTGCAATCTTTCATCAATAAGGTCTAGTACCCAAGATTTCACTTGGAATGCTAAAATTGAGGACAGAGTGTTGGAGTTTAAGTGTTTAACTGAAGAAAATTGACCAATTTAATTCCAAGTATTTTGGTGATGACGCACAAAAAGATCATGAATCAGCTTAAAGAATTCATATGAGGTGAATTGACTAGCCTTCCAGTGGATGAGTAAACATATCACGATATTAAAAGCTTGTTTGGAATTGGTTTTGTAAAAGTTGCTTCAAGAAGAAATGCTTTTCATAGAAGTTGTTCTACTAAAGCAGTAAAACATTTAATAATACAATGACAAAAGGCTTTTGATAAGAATTCTAATAGAACTGTTGATCTCAAAAGCATTTCTGAAAGAAGAAGAAATAGATATGCTTCTCTGAAGAAATGTGGTACATCTACATGTGAGGAAGAAAAATAAGCAAACGAAACCAGAAATATGCAAGTAAGGTCCATATAGGGTGAGATGCAGTATTTCAGTGTGATCAATGTCGGAAAGCCTAAAACCAGCTACATAAATATAGCTGATAGAGTTGCAAATAGCTGAAAGGAATAAATTACATATATAATAATCGTATTTAAATAGCATACTAGACTTAAACAGCAAATAACAAAATATGGAGAAGATTCTAATAACATTAAAACACTTAAAACTTACCAAACTTGGAATCATCATACTATAAACCAGTAAGTGCAAAATTTCAAAGTTTTCTTACACGGAAGTCTTAATAAACTGAATTATAAGCAGAATAATAGGGGCGGGGCTTACAACGCAGAATGTTAAACGATGAAGGATGCGCTCCTAATTTTAACGGAGGTCCGAATCGCAGATTTCAGGCCGCAAGAGAGGGGACGATCGCAGGAACGTTTTCTATTTTGATTTTGTATATACCTATTTTGAATCAAATAGAATAATAGATATGACCTAAATAAATAAATACCGAAAAATCACATCTCCTTGTCAAACCCTCTATTTTCACCGTTTTCTGTTTTTGTAACTCACTAAATAAGTAATTTTTCTGAATCAATTTTTTTTAAGAAATTGTACTGATTAAAACATGGTTAAAACTCCAAAATAGGACTTGAAATTTTAAATTGCTTAAATGAGACTCCAGATTACATTTTTACCCCCAAACTCTAAATCATCTTTCCCCCAATTCATCTGCATCGATCGTGAGACCGGTCTCCAATTCTTGCAACTCAGCTGCCATGGACTCAGCTCAATCACCATCGATCGCAACTCGCAGCTGCTTGCTCGACGCCGGCTGCCACCTCTTCAACGATTTTTGCAGCGCCGCAGCTCCGCCATCGACAAGGTATGTGCTCTTCTTCTTCTTCTTCTTCTTCTTCTTCTCCTCCACCTCCTCCTCCTCCTCCTTCCTCTTTTTTTCTTCTTCTTCTTCTGATCTTCTTCTTCTTCTTCTTCTTCTTCTTCTCAGCCTCGTCAATTTTCTCGTACTCTGTTATCTTGTTCTATAATTTGGATTTCAGTTTTATTTATAAAGTAGGAATCTGAGAATGCCATAAATTTATCAGTTTTAACTCGAAGACTGTCAATTTTACATCATTACATCTATGAAGATGACATTTTTACTTTGAAATTAAAAAAACTTTAGAAAATGCCATAATTGATGTTTAATCCAACACTGGTTTCTAACAATGTCAAGTTTATGACATTACATTTGCCAAGGTGATAGTTCAAAGAAGAAAATGTCATCTCCAAAGAGTAATACTGTCATTCACATGACATTTTCGAGACAGAAATGACATATTTATAGTGTCAGTTTTTTTAATAACAATATCAGTTTCATAACATACTGTCATCTTGATAAATGTAATTTCATAAAAGTGACATTTTTCTGTTTGCTTGTGGCATTTTGAGGTTCCAAATTAATCAAAATTAATAAATAAATAAATAAATAAATAAATAAATAAATAAATAATTGAAATCTAAAGAAAAAGAAAATAGAGGACACAAATAAAATTCAAAAAAAAAAAAAAGAAGAAGAGAATAGAGGACCAGAATTTTGAAGAGGATTAGAGGAGGAGGAGGAGGAGGAGGAGGCCTACCTGGTCGCCGATGAGTGCAGGGCGATGGAACTGTGATGCGAGGCAGAGGTCTTCTGCGATGAATTGCAGAGCCGGCGGCGGGAGTAATGCGATGAATTGCAGGGACTTTTTTAATGAAGGGCAGTTTTGTCAGATTAACTCTTTTTAGTCCTATTTTTGAAAAATAAAACATATTAGTCTTATTTTTATAAATTTACCTTATTTTAGTCCTATTTAGATAAATTTCTCATTTTTTTTAGAGAAAAGGGGCAAATAAGGTTAAGTATTAACCAAAAAGGTCAAATAAGGCCTTATTTAAGAGGCTCTATTCGGCCGTCGCCATTTGGGGTGGTTCCCGGTGTAATTTTTTTGATGAAATTTTTGAGCATCTTATTGAGTAAGTATAGTTTACGCATACCAAATTTCAGCTAAAATTTCAATCGGGAAGGCATTCAAATGAATTCTTGAAGATAGATGCGCAGTTAAAAGCACAATTATCTTCAAGAATTCATTTCAATGCTGTCCCGATTGAATTGTTAGCTGAAATTTGGTATGTGTAAAGTAGACTTAATGAATCAGATGGTCAAAAAATTTCATCAAAAAATTCCACCGAGAACCACCCCAAATGACAAAGGCCGGACAGAGCCCCATAAGTAAGGTCTTATTTGATCTTTTTTGGTTAGTACGTGACCTTATTTGTCCCTTTTCCCATTTTTTTATATTAATGTAGAAAATCACTTCAACTATTTTTCATATAATTTTATTTTTAATCTATTAACAAAACAGTTTGTATATTATAACTAGAATTATCCATAATTCAGTAAATTCAGCTAGTGTGTGATCAGTTTCAGCAAATCCAACAAATTTAAATGCAATAAATGAAACCTAAATATCACTATTTATTTGGATTTTTGTGTAATTATAACTATATTACTATCATATGCATTATTTTTTACTACCGTTTCCGCTCATTATACTTTTTTTGTCAAGAGCTCGTTATACTTTATAATTTCTAAATGTAGTGTCTAATCTAGTGATCTACTTACTTACTAATAAAGTAGAATCTTTATAGTAATTGCTATTGAGTACAATTTATCAATTATCTAATTGCTATTAAGTACAATTGATGAATGCTATAATTGCTATTAAGTACAAATTGATGAATGATATAATTGCTATTAAGTACAAGAACATGCACCTTAGCTTTTATCACACGTTCAATACACTTCCCTTAAAAAATATATTTTGTTTTAACAAAGAGATGATTTAATGTAATAATTTTAGATTCCATATTCTATCTCATTCCATAAATACAATATGATTTGAAATGTGGAATATTACGAGCCCGTTTGGTAGCCCAATTTTTCAGCTTATCAGCCAACTTTTTCACCAAACACATAATTTTTTATTCCATGCGCTGAATTTTGTAATAATAAAAAAAAGTAAGGTTGAAGTTACTTTTCTAGCTGTATTGGCAAAATTACTGTAGAGGGCCATTTTAGCTATTCTTAATTTTTTTGCATTTAATTTTTTCTTTATTTAAATAATAAAATATATTTTAAATACTATTTATTAATAAATCAGTAGAATCAGCCAATTCAATCACTTCAGTTAGAACTTCATAAATTTCAGCAGAATCAGCCGATTTTGGCATTACAAAATAGGTTCTACATATTCTATCTCATTCCCTACCATATTTTACAAAGGGTAGACACTCTTACAAACAAGACACTTAATTCCTCAGCTCTTTCAATTTCACAAAATACGTAACTCTTCAACTCTTCCAATTTTACAAGACACGTAACTCAAGTGCGTCCATAAAATATCTGAAATATAGACACATATTATAAGGAACACGTGTGATATGTGTGTGTGCATGTGCGCGTGCCCGTGTGTAGACGTCCATTTTTTAGACATGCTATTTGTACTATAAAATGTCTAAAGGTTACTCAATAGATAAAATATTTATTGTGACATTATTTAACATAGTTAGGTTGTTCAAACTAATTTTGTACCTATGACACTACTTTTTTATTTTCTTTTTAGAAATAATGTTGAAATAATGGCACGCGTGTTATCTCCAAGGTTCTATTAGACATAAATGTGAGTCAATTTCATTTTGACGGAAAAGCAACCTTCCCCTTTCTCCCTTTCTCTAAATGTCCGCTCAGCTTCTTATCTCCCTTTCTTCTTCATACCTTCTGCGCACGAACCAACCCCATGACAGAGAAGGCTTCGAGACACAAAGAAGGACAAATCCGCTGCCTTGAGCTCTGTTGCCGCCATGAGCGAAGCGACCGCCTCGAGCTCTGCTGCCGCCATGGATGAAGCCACCTCCTCGAGCTCTGCTTCCGCCATGGCTGAATCCACCGATTCGAGCTCTGCTGCCGCCATGGATGAAGCCACCGCCTCGAGCTCTGCTGCCGCACATCCGGTCGCTTGCCTCCACGTACTCATATCTTCTTCTCCTTTCTTCAATCGGCCGGATCTCTATCAGATCTGAACTTTGAAGGATTGTGGCCGCTAGACTTTCAGATCTGAAGGTTGAACATGGTTGAGCGGTGGTGAGGCAGTGGTTGGGTGCGGCCGGAAATTGATCGGAGTGGGGTGGGATAGTGGCAAGGGTAGGGCTGAGGGTGAGATAGTGGTTGTGGAAGGACTGGTGGGTGGGGCAGTGATTGAAGCTGTGGTGTGGGGTCGGTGGTCGCTGGGGGTTGTGGCCGGTGGGGTTAGGCGGTGGTCACTGGTGGGTTGTGGTGGGGCTCCGAGGGCTGGTGGGTTGAGGTGGGGCTGGGGAGAGTGCTGGTGGGTTGAGGTGGGGCTGGGGAGGGGGCTTGTGGGCCGGGGAGCTGCCGGTTTGGTCACGATTAGGGCGGCGACGGTCAATGGTGGTGGTTGCCAGGTGTATATGTGCGGGGCTAAATGCTAGTGTGGAGTGGGGTGGTGGTTAGTCGGGCGCGGTGTTGGGGGGACAGCCGCCATTGTGGCGGCCGGCTAAGGCTGTCCGCTTCACTAAACGAAAAACGATCATAGTGATATGGACGGTGGCTACAGTGACACGGGCGATGGCTACAGTGACGCGGGCGGCGGCTACAGTGACACGGGCGGCAGCTACAGTGACACGGGCGGCGGCTACAGTGATACGGGCGGCGGCTACAGTGACACGGGCGGCGGCTACAGTGACACGGGCGGCGGATACAGTGACATAAAATCTGACAGACACTATGTTTTTCTAAGTATATGACCTTCTTGATCACTTTTTTGCCCCTTTTTAAAAGTGATCACTTTTTTTATAATTGGTTCAAAATTAGTAATATTCAAATAAAAATCCCTTTAGTTTATGCCTCTAAAATAGTTGCTAAATTGATCATGTTTAAAGAGCTGGGTAGCTCTATGACTACATCAATTTTATGAATACAAGATTTGTTAATCATTTGTATCAAATATACTATTTTCTGATAAGGTTGGGAAGCATATTGGTTTGGAAAGTATTATGTCATCAAACACAGACCCCTTTCATGCAAATATGTAGACAACCCAGTTTGCTAATAGCACATCAATGTTTGGATTGCCTAATCATGCGTATTCTTCATTTAAAACTCAGAGCACCGATAATGTTTTTGAGAAATATTGATTAGAAGGAGTAGAGAGGTCTTAAGATACTTATTCGTTCAAAAGAAAGAGGGTTCTCCACCAAGACTGTTAGTGCTTTTATAAGGAGTTTTTTCGATCAAAACCTAACCATGTGGTATCTTATCATGTTTTGTACACGATTAACATGTTGTGTACAATATCAATATTTTATTGCTTCTTTTTTATTAAAATACCATTCAAAGTAAAGAAATTTTTATACGAGGTGAAACAATATATTACTTACATATATAAGAATATATATTTCAAATGGTTCTAACAACCTCACTATGCACCCGGGGCAACGCCCGGATAAAACACTAGTTCAGAAGTAAAATTACTTAATTACTTATAATATTTTGCTTCATTCATATCACCATATGTGTTATAAGAACCGTGACTATAATGACAAATATAAGTACAAATTGAGAAGTTAAAATTATCCTAAAAAACAAAGAATTTGTATAAATTCATAACACTACTTTGCATAATTAAAATGATAAAATTATTACCTAAGAAGACATGAATCTATATTTTACTCGTTTTCATATATGTATGCAGGGGCGGACCGTAGTACAGACCCAGGGGGGCTGCCGCCCCCCCAACAATTTTTTTAGTATATATATATATATATATAAAAATTTTTACCCCCCCAACATTTAATTCTCGCCCCTCCAAGAAAAATTTTGAACCTCCCCCAAAAATATTTTTTCCCCCAAAGCATATCCCACTCGCAGAAACCCAATTGTTTAAGAGCCTAAAAAATAGAAATTTTACAAGTAATATTATATCAACTCACTCCAAAATTTATTCCCCATTAACCCACCCCAAAATCTAATCCCAGCCCACCGCCCAGACCAAACTAATGAAAAACATGCGCACCTAGAAGAAAGAAACTGAAAGATCGATTATTTTTAAATGATTGTCCTTATGCCTACTATGTTCATTGCTTAGCACATCAGTTGCAATTAGCATTGGTTGCTGCTTCTAGAGAGGTGAAATATGTGCACAATTTTTTCATCGATTCAGTCTTTATTATTAATGTGACTAATTCTTCTTGCAAACGAAGTGATGAATTAAAGGAAGCTCAAGCACTTGAAATTGCAAGAATGTTGGAAATTGGTGAGCTTGAAACAAGCAGAGGACTTAATTAGGTTGGTACATTACAACAAGCTGGGGAAACTCGTTGGAGCTCACATTTCAGTTCTGTTTGCAGTTTGATTAGGATGTTTGCTGCAACTTGTTCTGCTTTAGAAGATGTTGAAGAGAATGGCAATAACTATTCTACTCGTGGAAATGCATCTGGAGAACTTAAGAAGATTAAATCTTTTGATTTTGTTTTCTTGTTGCATCTTATTAAAGAAATTATGGGCATTACAGATCTTCTATGTCAGCATATACAGAAGAAGTGCCAAGACATAGTAAATGCTATGCATTTGGTGTCAAGCACCAAAATGTTGATCCAAAAGTTAAGGGAGAGTGGATGGGATAACTTCTTAGAAATTGTTAAAGAGTTTTGCACAAAGCATGAAATTGAAGTTCCTAATATGAAGTCTCCTTATGCGGTAAAACGCAAACGCCATGATCAAGAAGGGTTTGATATTGAACGTCACTATCGGGTTGATATGTTTTACGCAGCCATAGATTCATAATTGTTGGAGCTGAATAGCAAATTCGGTGAACAGATAATGGATCTTCGTACTCTTAGTGGTGCTTTGGATCCTAAGGACTCATATAAGTCTTTTAACATTGATGATATTAGTTCTTTAGTGGATAAATATTACCCCTTTGATTTTATTGAGCAGGAGAAGGTGAGGTTGAGGTTTCAATTGCAACATTATAAGCTCAATGTTCTAAACCATCCAAAGTTGGCGAATTTTTCTACAATGGGTGAATTTGTCAAAGATAAGCGGAGACGGAGATGTCAAAAGTGTACTTTCTTAGCTTGTTGATAAATTGATCTGACTTTTGTTGACTACCGGTTTCGACAGCAACAGCCGAAAGGACTTTTTCCGCAATGAAAATTATAAAAAAAAGGCTTCGCAATAAAATGGAGGATGAGTATGTTGCAGACAACCTTATTGTTTATATTGAAAGAGAAATTGCTAAAACTTTTGACTAAAAAGCCGTGATTGAGGAAATTATCTCGTTGAAGAAGCGTTGGGTACAATTCTAAGGTACTAACTTTAACTATTTTGTAATAATATATTTGTCTTTTCTTCTATTATAATGCTTCATTTAATTACTACTCCGTATTATATTAAGGTTATAACTTATAATAATAATCGCCTAGATTTTTTTTTGTTTAAATCATCGCCCCCCAATATCAATTTCCTGGGTCCGCCCCTGTATGTATGTGAGTTACAAAAAAAATGTTCATTTGTAACTTATACGGAGTATACCTTTTAATTAGGTGTCTTGGGCAACGGCGAAGCACATAAATGATAAGTTCGGGAGTTTCGGGACAAAACATTTGGGTTACGGGACTGAAAAATAAATACACCAACTTATAGAATGATTGAGTATATTGAATTAAATTATTAAATTATTTAAATCTAATTTTCAAATAAAGTACTCCGTAATTGAACAACATATGAGGGTACTTCTATTTTCACTATTAATTTTTTTGAATTTTTGTTATTTAGTTATCTAAAATACTTGACTCCTTTCATTCAAAGTAAAGTTGCAAATGTTTGATTACTCTTATTACTCTTATTTCTTTTTTAGAATATAAATTTTAATTTTACAAATTTTACTCTTGTTATTTTACATATCAGTATTATCTAAAAGAATATAGAAATAGTTTTGGAAAAACCATATCAGTATTATGTATTATCTAAAAGAATTAGAAATATTTTTGGAAGAATCATATCAGTATTATCTAAAAGAATATAGTAATCATTTTTACATATTACGTAGTATTATACTCCTTCAGTCTCAAAGCCCTGTATGAAATATATTGAAGTTTCGGAAAAACCATATCAGTATTATCTAAAATAATATAGTAATAATAATTTTTACATAATATTATACTGTCTCAAAGCTAACTTGTTTCTAAGAACCAAAGTTGAGCATTAATTTGATAAAATTGATGGATCAACTCGTTATTGGTAAAAAGCAATAGTAAAAGTGTGTTATTCAATTTAAAAGTACACTAGTACAAAATAAACAGTGCATCGTTAAATCAAGTATTCATGAATAAAATAAGTGTTTTGAAGCAGTATATTGTACATAAGAGTCTAAAGGACCCAAACGCTTTATACATATATTGAACAATCAAAACCTTCTAAAGTTCATTGTACCTGAAGGCATCAATATTAAATGATCACATGATTCACATCCAAAATGTTCAGAGGCATGAGCCATCTAGCTTTTGAACTGTACTGAAAATTAACTCTTTTATGCTTCCAAAAGTTGGATACGAATACCTTTATTCAACTTTTTTATAGGCTTTTGGTTTTGGTATAACTCATTAATTTGTTATATACGTATTGTAGCAGTACTCCTAAATATGAACTGAAACAGAAAGATGAGATTACAAAAATCAATATTTCATATAATTCCTTTGTCTCGTAATGAAATATTAGCCCTCCAGCAATGTTCATCTCAAGCAAACAAAAAAAAACAAAATTGTTACTCCATATTATTGTGTAAATGTGTGTTAACCAAAACAGAGAGAGGCCAATAACAAAAAAATGTGTAATTTATACTCCCTTCCCATCCTCAATCTATCTTCACAGACGAGAAAAGGCGGTGGACGAACATAAAGGACGTGAGAAAACCAACAGCTCCCGTCGCGAGCATAATGGCAATAGCCATCAAGAGAGAATAACCCAAGTAAAGGATGGCTGAGACAGGTCCACTCAAACTCTTAAGATCAAAAACCAAATAGTTAATCGAGTACAAGAAGATGTAAATTGCAACCGAACCCGAAGTAAAGAAAGACTTCCACCACCACCTCCAGTCCTCCACACACAATTGCATGTAAGTGAGGACTAATGAGACCTCGGCGCACACAACCACCAGGAGGATCACGACCACAAAGAGGAACCCGAAGACGTAGTAAACGTGGCCAAGCCAAATGCTTGACATGATGAAGAAAAGCTCAATAAATAGGGTCCCGAACGGGAGGGTTCCTGCTCCAATGACAAGCAACCATGTTGGGAATCTCTGGGCTGGGATTTCCCGAGGGATTTGATTAGTCTTGATCGGGTATTCCAAGTGTGGGACTCTCACCCCAATGAGTCCACCTATTAGGGTAAGTGGCACGGAGATGCAAAACCAAAGCAATAATAGGATAAGGTAAGTGAGGAAAGGAATAGCTCCTGTGCTTTGGCTTCCCCACAAGAGGAAATTTAAAATTGTTAGGATGGAAAAGGCGATTCCCGGAAAGAAACAAGAGACTTTCCACGAAATAGAAAACCATCCAGTCGGATCACCACCTTTGATTGTTTTGAAGAGCCAGACAGACACAAAACCAGCTATGATGCCTAAGAACATGAAGAAGGTAAGCATTCCCGTGATCAAGCTGCCCCTGGAAGCTGGGGACATGAATCCGAGCGCGGCAAAGAAAATCGTGGCAATTGCCATTCCGAGAATCTGGCATCCATCCCCAACAACAACACAAAGAAGCTCAGGGGTTCCAGGTGCCCTAAAAACGTCACCAACAACAAGTTTCCACCCGGACAACTCCTCATTCATTTGAGCCTGAGCCTCCTTGTCAAGCTCCTCGTACCTAGCCAAATCTCTTCGGATCGTCCTCAAGAAAATGATGAGAACTATCCCGGCTAGAAACGTGATGACCATGAGCGAATTCAAGATCGAAAACCAATGAACTTTAGCGCCTTCCATCTTCAAATATGCATCCCACCTAGATGGCCACTTGATATCACTCTCCACAAAGGAGACCTCATAGGTGAAAGCCAGTGAGTCACCTTCCTTGATCATCATGGACACCATGGCTGGATCACATTGAATCGATGTGGGATACTTATCATACATAGATCGATTCACAAGAGCTTTCGCATCTTGCTGAAAGCTGCACGGGACCACTTCAAACCCTACAACCATGTACCCCGGAGCAGAGTCAACTCTACTAGAATTGTCCTCGCCGACGATAAGTTCGGCCCCGTCAGCAGCCCCAATCACATTAGGGACACTAGTCCTCTCATACTTATGAACCAAAACTGTGAATTTCAAATGATTAAACACATAATATGAGTTTTGGACCTTGACCCCGACCGGATAACCAGTCCATCTAAGAAGGAAACCATCTTTGTTCAAATACCTAATTGCAGGCAAATTATCAAGAATCAGATTCACCTGGTACATCTCATCAATCCTTTCCTTTAGAATCTTGAACTCATCTGCTGATAAAGCACTCGTTTTACACAAGAAAATCTCGCTCTCATTCGTACGCATTTTGAACCTGTAGGGAGAATTCTCAATTCGATCTCCCATGAGAAGCTCCCCTAGGTTTTCTGCACTGTCCTTGACACCTTCTAGAGGTTTACAGAAAGGCAAAGTGTAATAACCATATGGAATTTCAGTGTCAATTGAGGTCAGAGAATTCACCTTCACAGATAACTGATCACCCACGCCATACCTGTGCGGGAAACTGCCCGGGAGATAAAACCCATCAACACATTGAAGAATCACGCAAAAGATCAATGCCCATTTCCTGAACTGATCAAAGGAACCCATGGATCAATGTGTCTTTGGTGATTTCCCTGAGATCCAGAACGACCCAGATGAATATTTGAGCTAAAGATGAGATCTTGATTGAATTCTTGAACTCGAATTGGTTTGATTGAAGTTGTACACGAAAGAATGAAATCAAGGAATGCCAAAGAGGTACTGAAGCAAATTACTTCGAAATGTAATAAAAAATGTTTGTTACATGAGATGAAAAGGGCGTTTGAATTGATCTTCTAGGAGAGAAAGGAAACGCCTGAAATGTTGGATATGTGGGAGGAGATGAGCAACATTGAAACTGACAGAGGCTATTTATAGCCATGCATTTTTCTAATTTGTTTGTTTTTATTTTGATTTTTTCTGCTAAGCTAAGCTATTTATGTTATTTAGTGGCCACCAAAATTATGACTTTGAGGGTTTTGGCCACCAAATTCTCGCGTGCCTCATGACATACCAACTCATCAGTTAACCGGTCCCAGCTTTTGTGCTCATATAGAGTAATTACTGGTCAACATCTCAAGCAAGTTTTGGGTTTTACTTACAAAGAATATTAAAAAAAGTATCATTACAAAGAATCTATTGATTATTTTTTTTACAAAGAATATAAGTATTATTACAGATCGAAAGAAAACGAAAAAAAGTAGATTCTATTGATTATTTTTTTTGTAGAAACTGGCCTATTAAAGAATGATTTTTTTAAAGTTACTTAAATAAAACTTATTTATAAAAAATATGACTAAAGTTATTAGGATTGTAGTGTTATGATCATTTAAATGCATAACTTACACCACTAATGACAGACTTTTCCTAGCGAGAGCTTATGGTTTGTTTTTCGCCGTCTTGGTGCGGTGCACTTCTATCGACGCAGCACTGCGTCGGATTGCTCTGGATGGACGACCGTGGCAGCGAGAAGATGGAGGATGAAGCAAGAGAGAGACGCAGGTATGATCGAGACCATGAGGGCGAATTGGTGGATAACAAACCAGGTCTTCAGGTTTTGACGGACATGGTTAGCGTGGAGGTTTTGACTGCTCAATTCGATAACATGGGTTTGGGTCATACGGCGGGCGGGTACGCTACTGATATAAGATGTTGGTGATTCTAAATCCGACGCCGGGGAACATCGAGAGAGGGAATCAATCGAGCGACGGTCCGGACTCCTCCTAAACCACCGCCAGGGATTGAACGAGGTGCTAGGGTTCAAGACATTTGTTCTGCTTATTTAGTTTTTCTCATGCTTTGTCCTCCTCCGATGAGTTTTTATCATTTTGTCCTTTCGATTCTTGTAACTGTCTATGTTGCTAGGTTTGTCAGTTTGTTTGGGTTTTTAGCCTTTTTTTATGTCATTGGGTATGTTTGGATCTATGGAAACATGGATGGTTGTGTCAGGAGTGACCGTCTCCAAGTCTTACCATAGGGTTTACAGACATAGTTGTTGGAGTTTAGCTAGTGTCAGTTTTGTTTTTCCTTTGATTGATGTGATGATCCTTAAACTTATGATATGAAGAGAGACTAGTTTCGTTAAAAAAAATGCATAACTTAACGTTAATAGTAAAGTAATTGCCTTAAATAAGTAAATATGAGTAAAACATAGGAGTACTATTTTGCCCTAAATAGGAGATCATGTTTTATTTTACCTAAATATGACTAAATGATATCTTTCTATCCTCAATATAACTCATCAGTATAAGTTATATCTCATAATCTCGTTGCATAACTGAGGTAAGTTCGTTAGTGGCGGACAGTCCGGTGTGGCTGCGGCCCAGTGGGGCAGTGACAAGCCCCAACTCTTGCAGAGGTATTCTTGTCCAACCATATAAAAAAATTTCTATTTAGAGAATTTTAAAGACATACTCTGTTTCTTAGCATGTTAAGTTTTTAACATGTTTTACTCCTATTACAAAAACTAGACGAAGTACTAGGGCGATGCACGAGGTATATCTTGAAAATAATACACTAACATATTATTTAAAATGAAAATGAAATTGTAAGAAAAAAAGATAATATGTAATTTTGGTATAAAAAAAGATATTATCTTTTATATATTGTAAATTTGATTATATAATAGAAGTTGTAAGAAAATGAAAAATTGGACTGTATGAAAAATCGCAAGTAAAGTTAAAATCAATGATAAGTGTAAGAATAGAGTTTATGTTACAACGAAATAACGTTGTGGTACAATTATTAGTGAGTCACATGAAACTGTATAAAAAAGAGTAATCATATATCTTGATAATGTACAAAAATTGTCACAAATTTTACCATTTTATGTTTTTAACATGTTTTACTCCTATTACAAAAGTTATCTCTAAGAACATATAAGAGATTATATTTTTAGAAACAACATTTATTTTTATCAGAATCATTTAATTATTTCTTAAAGCATTATTGTATACTATCTTCATTCTCTTTTAATTGCAACATTGGACTTTTTGCACTATTCATGTATTCTACTTTGAGTATATTTTATTGATTAATGTATTATAAATTAATTATTTTTAAATATTGTTAAATTCTTCTCATTTTAAATTTCCAAAATATGATTTTTTTAATAATCCCATATTATTGATTGATAAACATAATATACTTAAGTGAAAATAGGTTTTCTCCTAGCCTCCTAGGGCAGCCGCCTCTAGGCTTTTTTTTCGAATTCGATCATGTTGATCGAAGTTCGGCTGTTCTTGTTCGCATATCTGGCTGCGGAGCAGTGGTCTGCTTTTGGCTAAGGTAGAGCGATCACGAGTTTTTCTCTCTAGGGCTTTTATTATGTCGGCCGCTGGAGCCTTTTTCCGATTTCGACTTTATCGAAGATCGGCTTTGTTATCCCTTGGTCGCTGGTGCTCGACTGGAGTCCAGGTCAGAAGCGGAGGGCAGAGATCGGTGGAGGAGGGCAGATTTGTTGTCATGGCTCGAGGAGATCGGCGTTGTGGTCAAGGTTTGAGGATGCGGCGTTGCTGTCGTCGTTGGAGAAGATCGGCGCCGCCTGTCCGCTTACTCTGGTCGCACGGAGCATGGATGAGGTTGGTTATGCAGGGACGGAGGATTGATGCATGGTCTTTGGCAGCCAAAGGTCATGGAGGATCAATTAGCATGGTACCAGTGATACGACCTCCTCCTGAACCACCACCATGGGATGCACGAGGTGCTAGAGTTCGTGAACGTTTTTCTTTTAGTTTTTATCTGTTTGTTATTTGTTTTCTTGCATCCATTTTGTTGTTGGGTTTGACAGTTTGTTTGAGTTTTTTTGCCTCTCTTTATGTCATTGGGTATGGTTGGATCTATGGGAATAGTTTTGGCTGTGTCAAGCCCACTACATGGTTAGCGATTCGTGTTGCTCTCTCAGGGGTGACCGTCTCAAAGTCTCACCATAGGATTACAGTCGTAGTTGTTGGAGTTTCAGTTGGTGTCTGTTTTATTTTCCCTTTGCTTGATGTAATGATCCTGATGAATCTTTTGATATGAATAGAGGCATGTTTTGATGATAAAAAAAATGAATTTTTTAAAATTTTTACTAATAAGGAATGAAAGATATTAATGGTCAAACTTGTGCATTGGCAAACGTGAAATGTTGACTGTTGCAATTAAAAAGGAACAGAGAAAGTATATTTAAATTCTTAAAAAAGAGGGGCTTATTACCTTTTTTTATCAGGTTGGGTGTGTGGGACGATTTTGGTAATACTTCCTACTCCGGAATTCCCCTAGAATAATGCTAATTAAATAAATAAATCCCAAAATATTGTTGGGTTAATAATACTCCGTAATTAATAATTCCCAAAATACTGCCGAGTTAACCGCGCGGATAAGGAAAGTCACTACTTGAAGTGACGGTTCTTTTCTTACAGTACAAAAGCCGTCACTCCAAGTGACGGCTCTTCCCTTACAGCACAAAAGCAGCCACTTGAAGTGATGGTTCATCAATCAACAAAATTCCCTTCTTCCTCCCAGCAGTTCGACTCCAATTTGAATTCCGGCCGACCATCGTCCAAAAGAAGGTCAAATCAAAGGGAAAAGAGACACGGTGTACCTGAGACCGTTAGTGCTCAATTCTACCGACTAGTCAACCGTTTTGATTGAGATATTTCACCGTTTTTGCTAAAGCTAGGTTTTTTAAATTTTTGTTCGATATTCCTGTTTTTGGATTATTTTTTTTGTATTTGACGTTATGAAATATATAAGTTGTTAATGTTGTTATTATGCTTGAATTTATTTAATTTGTAGAATTTGAATTATTTATTGTGTTGGTTGGATTGAGTTTGATATATGGGTCGTTTAAGAAAGAGTAATGTAGCACATTATTAATATGTATCTATCTGATTTTTTAAATGAATAAAATCATAAAAATAATTAATATGATGTAATACAAATTGTTTGAATTAAAGTAATTGTAGTTGAATTTTGAACGTGCCACATAAGTCATAATTTTTTGGAATGAATTTTTTGTAGAATATGTCTCAAAACTTCCCCATTGTTTGTCATTGGGGAGGAAATATTATTGAGGAGTCAAATGAAATTCATTATGAAGGGGGAAGACGGAAGATAATTGTTAATTCATGTGGGGTGGATACGACTGAGTCAATGAATAAAATAAATACCGCCACATCCATCAATCGTATGAACAAGTTGGATTTGTAAGTAAAATATCCCATTCATGGTGGATCATACATGTTGACATGGGCGGAGCTAGGGGTGGGCCAACCTAGGCCATGGCCCACCCCAAATTTTAAAAATGGCTTAATTTTTAAGGTAAAAAATTTCGTGTAAATTTTTTTCTAAAAATATTCTTTGTACCGGTCCAGTACCTTGGCTCCGCCCCAGTGATGTTGATGCCTCTTGCTGACGACGAAGCCGTTATGGGAATGTGGACTTTAATCACGAATCTCGCTATGCATACCATGGAGATATTTGTTGAATAAGCGAATGTGTTGCCCATACCACCTGACAACCCGTCATTATCTTGCCCATCCACGAGTGTTCCAGTTGTGATGAATATGGTTATACAGAAGAATGAAAAATACGTGAACAGTGATGCAACGTTTGTGGATTCACAATACACCGACGACGATGTAGATGAAAATGTGAACCATGATACACTAACAGATTCAAATGAAGATGATGGTGATCTTGTAAGTGGCAATGCTCCATCCAGGCACTACACTAAAGTTCATGAGCTCCCTACGGGATTTGATGAATCATGGAGGGGTTGTACAACATCTAATAGTTTCTCTGCAGATGGTGAATTCGAGGTTGGGCAAAAATTTGATGATAAGAAACAACTGATTAACATGGTTAGAGCTTATTCTGTAAAGAGGAACCAATTGTTCTCAGTTGTAAAGTCTGACAAACACAAATGGGTGACAGAGTGTAAGGGGAAAAAGAATGCAGTTGCACTTGGCGGATACGGGCTACGAAGAAACATGCAAGGCTAGATATTTGTACAGTTGTTTGTTATGCAGGTCCTCATACACCTACTTGTCTAGGTAATGTCGATTATAACAATGATCATGATGGTATCACAACTCAATTTATAGCCCGTGAAATTATTGATCTTCTTCGTACTGATCCATCGCTGAAAGTGCGCACTATTAGTGAGCTTATCAAAGACAAGTACGGGTATGTGCCTTCGTACAAGCGAAGTTGGTTGACCAAGCAAAAGGCTATCGGTGAAATATTTGGGGATTAGGAGGTGTCGTATTCTGACTTGCCTCACTCCATGTTGGCATTACAACACTCAAATCCAGGGACAGTCATGCATTGGTATCCGCCTCTTTCAGGTACCAATGAGTTATTAGTGTCTTTAATAAATCATATTGCATTCCATTTAAAATTCCCCCCCTCCCCTGATTTTCTCCATATTTCAGGCACCACTGAGTGTGTGCAGTTCCAAAGAATTTTTTGAGCGTTTAAGACATCCGTATAGTTGGGGAAGTGCGACTTTGGCGTACCTATACCGACAGTTGTGTCGAGGTTGCCATTGTAGCAGTGGCGAGATGGGTGGGTTTTTATTGCTCATACAGATATGGTCGTGGGAGCACATTTGTACTGGTAGACCTGTCATACTGCGATATCATGGGATAAATGGTGGTCCTCTTCATGATATTTTGGATCTGCACGATCGATCTGTACTTGGAGCACATCATGTCTGTAGCAAGGATCCTTTGGGTCGTAGGTACGTTTATGAATTTTGTTTAATTTTTTTATTTTATGTATGTCGTACCGAAATACATTTTACATTCTTATACATTACTGTGTGTCAGATGGCTTTTTACAGACGTCACTCGCACGTCATTCGCTACTGGATTAGGGTACTATCGAGATGCATTAGATGGCATGTCTGATGATCAGGTATACCCCACATATCATTAAGTATAACTGCTTTATTTTATATTTTATAAACCATGATGCCATAATATTTTGTATTACAGCTGACATGGATGCCATACACTCATGAGATTCTAGGACAGTTGCCTCTTGTTGGCCGAGAGCACACTGAGATATGGCGAGCACGTGTGCCTTTAATTTGTTTTGATGTAGTGGAGCATCACTTTCCTGATCGCGTATTACGAGTGTTCGGGTTGCAGCAAGTTATTCTCTTACCTTGTGAGACATCTGTGGACTTGCCCAAGATCGAGAGATGAGGAAAGCACACCGAAGATTGGGGGATGCACCATATTCAATATATCACCATGTAGGATGAGAGAGCAGCATATATAGTCGACAGGACCTCATCACTAGTCCCCACAGTCTCTGCAGGTTGCATGAGATGGTATGTCACGCCCTAGGCCCACCGGACACGTCAACAACTCGCCGTACAGTACGAATAGTCAACCGCAGTTCAACACATTCATGTTATACAAGGCGTCTGGAATATCATTCACACGTAGTACATCCATAAACCAACATAATGTAAAACCATTCATTAAAGCAGCGGAAATCATATTACAAGTGTTCAAGCCACACTTGGCAACCATGGGGCGTACAAGCTTTCAAATAGTTATTCAGAAAAATAATCTCCATGAGCATTAAATATAATTGTTTTTAAAACAGGAGCGGAAGAAGCACGAACCAAGTCTTCTTCTTCTAAGTCTTCCCGAAACAACAGCGGTAGTAGCAACCTTCAAGTTGTACCTGAAAACTGTGAGGTGGCCTCCCCCGTGAAGGGGAGGTCAGTACTTTGAAGCATTTGAAAAGTACAATGACAACTATATTGAGTATAATCAATGTTTCAATTTCCAAGACCCTCAAACTAGGGTGTTATTATATTTTAATTAACCTCGTTCTTTTAATGTCAATTTACCGTTATTTACTATGGTCTAGAGCTCAGCTCATAATCACCGTTACCTACTACGGTCTAGAGCCCAGCTCATAATCACCGTTATCAACTACGGTCTAGAGCCCAGCTCATAATCACCGTTACCTACTACAGTCTAGAGCCCAGCTCATAATCACCGTTATCTACTACGGTCTAGAGCCCAACTCATAATCATCGTTATCTACTACGGTCTAGAGCCTAGCTCATAATCACCGTCATCTACTACGGTCTAGAGTCCAGCTCATAATCACCGATTTCCTACATCGGTCTAGAGCCCATCTCATAATCACCGATTCTTTACAATTCAATTTCTTAGGATCTAATTCATCCATCATTCAACTAACATTTCCAACTAATATTCTAATACTAGTTATTTACTCATTTCAATATAATTCTTCATTCATGTATAATTTGGCCTTAATATCAAAATATCACTTTTATACTTTCATGGCTTCTTCTCATGATATAAAAGTATATTTATCACAAATGAAATTCATAGTTGATACAACCATCATACCATCATATTCATAACATCTAAACATACACAAATCATTCATAAATTTGTATATTATGCATACTATACTTATAATGAATAGTAATTTCTTTTAGGCATTATTAACCATTAATAATCCATGCAAATCACATTTTATATTCATTTAGGAAATCTCATGAAATTAACCCAATGATTATAAGCAATATAGTCGGTCATCCTCACCTTAAGTGAGCCTTAGCGCGTTCTACGCTCCCCGATTGAACTTTGGCGAATTCCGGCGAACTTTGACCAACTCCGGCGGACTTTGACCAATTCCGGCGAAACTCCGGCGAAGCTCTAAAATACTTTAATCAAGTTCCTAACAAGGTTTTAACATCATAAAACCTTAATCAATACAAATAACCTCTAAAAGGTTATTTTCCGGCAAACCGGTCGTTTTGGCTTCTAAGTCCGTATTTTGGACATAGAACCACCTTCCAACCCATCATTCTACACTTAAATCATGTAGAACAAATCCTCAAGGTTCTTCATATGATATATTTCTCATATGGTAGGAGAAAAATAAAGGAAAAGTTAGTATAAGGTCATTACCTTAAATTTTCTCACTTTCTTCCAACTTTTTCCTTCTTAAAACCCCTTCTTTGGACTCCTTCTTCTTGAGATCGTGCTTCAACAATGGAGAATGGGTTGAGGGATCTTTCTTTCTCCTCTCTTGGTGGGTTGGCCGAATAATGCAAAGGAAAGGGGGTAGGGGTGTTCTCTTTGTCTCATTTGGCAAATGAGTGAGGTCAAAGAGCCCCTTTGCACCTCCTCCACTCATTCTCTTGTCAACCTAGCTCTCCATTTGTTTTTTCAGCCCCAAAAAACGTGGGGTGGCCCCCACTCATGTGGGAGGTTATCCCCTTGTGTCCCAAAATGTGCATTCGGTCCCGAAAGTTGTATTTTTTGGACTGTTTTAAATATATTTTATTTTATCAGGTCGAATAAAATATATTATGTGTTCTTAATCATTATGAAATTTATAATGAATATACATTCCCCAACTTTAATTAACAAGTCTCTGAAATTCATTTCGGGCTGTTATCTGTTAAATTACCAATACCGGTAATTGAGCCACTTTTGACAAATCAGTCCACATTATGTCTTTTCTTTGGCTCAAATAAATTATCCACCACCATATAAATATTATCTAGACCAATGGGAATAAAATATGTGGTCTCGGGAATATCGGGCGCTCCCCGCTCCCGATGTTGGCCCCACGTGCAAATTTACTATTCACGCGAATGAATTAATAAAAATTCACAACTTCGTATATTCACTAACCATTCCATAAGGACCTCTATGTTTAAAAAACCGACCCGACCCGGCCGGGTTGACCCGGAACCCGGTGACCCGGACAAAAATCCGGTTCGGTTTCTTCAAAACCCGAAAATGGTCAAAAACCGGAAAAACCCGGCTGACCCGAAAAAAACCGATCCGGACCCGGCCCAAGAAACCCGAAAAACCAGGGAAAACCCGGTTTTTGGTCTTTTCCAAAAAAAAATAATTTCTTTTTTAATTTTAATGCATTTTTTAAACCAATAAAATTGCAATTTCAATTCCCTAAAAAGAAAAACTATGTAATATATTTATATATTTATTTAAGAATGAAAATCATGCCAAATTATAATATGAATGTACAATACAAATAAAAATATATAATGAGAGTGTATATAATTATATGTTTATTATTATTATATAGACGTATAATCGTTGACCGGTTTTCCGGCTTTGACCGGGTTGACCCTCCGGGTCCGGCTTGACCCGTGACCCAGTCACATGACCGGGTCGCTCACCGGTCCGGTTTTTACAACATAGGCAGATAAGGTTCAATACATTATTCACTTACAAGTAAATACATTTAGGGACGGTATTACATGGTATCACACCATCACACGAGTGTTCATCTCTCCCAGTTTTTGTCTACCCACCGATCGATCATGACCAGCCTAGCTCAGTCGCTCTTCATTTGACAGTACACAATATATTCACATGAATGACTTTATTTATTTATTTATTCATTCATGCGCTTATGTCACGCCCCGGACCTATCCGGACACGTCAACAATCCGCCGTACAGTACGAATAGTCAACCGCAGTCCAACACATTCATACTATACAAGGCGTCCGAGATATCAATCACGCATAGTACATCCATAAACAAACATAATGTAAAATATTCATTCAAAGCAGCGGAAACATTCGGTACAAGTGTTCATGCCACACTTTGGCAAACATGGGCATACAAGCCCCCATTAAATATTCAATAGAAAAACATTATCCATGAGCATTAATTAAAGTGTTTGAAAAATGGAATCTGAAGAGGCACGAACCACGTCTCCTCTTCTTGGATCCTACCCGAGCAACGGTGATGGCAGCAAGCTTTACTCCCTACCTGAAACTGTGAGGTGGCCTCCCCCGTGAAGGGGAGGTCAGTACTTGGAAGCATTTGACAAGTACAATGACAACTATACTAAGTATAATCAAAGTTTCAATTTCCAAGACCCTCAATCTAAGATGTTATTCATTTATGATTAACTCATGTCCTCCATGCTAGAGCTCGGCTCATAGTCATATCAATTTGTGCTAGAGCTCGGCTCATAGTCACCCTACGTTTGCTAGAGCTCGGCTCATAGTCATACTAATTTGTGCTAGAGCTCGGCTCATAGTCACCCTACGCTTGCTAGAGCTCGGCTCATAGTCATACTAATTTGTGCTAGAGCTCGGCTCATAGTCACCCTACCACGTGCTAGAGCTCGGCTCATAGTCACGTCAACTAATCCCTAAACCACTTCTTAGTCTAGGTTCCATCCATTTTGAGTAACCCCTAAGGCTTACTCCAAATGTAACTTCAGTTCATAACAATTTGGATATTTCAATTAAATTCCTCATTCAAGTATAACTTGGCTCTAATATCAAAATATCACTTTTATCCTTCCATGACTTTCTTACACGAGGTAAAAGTATATTTATCACAATTTAGTTTATAGTTTACACCACTATGATGTCATTGTATTCATAACACACAATCATACACAATTTGTTCATAAATTTGTATATTATGCATTTTTACTTATAAACAATAATAATCTCATTTAGGCATCTTTTTATTATAAATAAATCATGCCAAACACATATAATTCATTTAGGTAATCTTATGAAATTAACCCAATAATTATAAGCAATATAGTCGGTCATCCTCACCTTAAGTGAGCTCACACGCGTTCTACGCTTCCCGGTTGAACTTTGACTAGTTTCCGGTGAACTTTGACCAACTCCGGCAAACTTTGACCAACTCCGGCGAAACTCCGGCGAGGCTCAAAAATACTTTAAATCAAGTTCCTAACAAGGTTTTAACATCATAAAACCTTAATCAAAACAAATAACCTCCAAAAGGTTATTTTCCGGTGAACTTGTCGGTTTGGCTCCTAAGTCCGTTCTTGGACTTAGAACTACTTTCCAACCCATCATTCCACACTTTTATCATGTAGAACAACCCCAAGGGTTCTCCATATGATATATACCTCCTATGATGGAAGAAAAATAAAGGAAAAGTTAATATAAGGTTATTACCTTAATCTTTCTCACTTTTCCTAGCTTTTTCTCCTTTTAATCTTTCCCCTTGGACTTCTATTGCTTGAGCTCTCTTCAAGGATGAGAAAAAGGAGGATGGGGATTTTCTTTTCTTGCTGGGGTTAGTTCTGGCCGAGAGAAATGAGGGAGAGAGAGAGGTGAGGGGATGATCTTTTGTCTCAAAGATCAAATGGGGTGGATGTGGTCCCCCTTTTTTTTTGTTTGATGCTTCTTCTTTCACTTCACACACATCACCCATGCCCCTTCCACCACCCAGCCGGCCAAGGCATGAAAAAATGTGTCTAATTTCGTGGGTTGGCCCCCACCCATGTGGGAGGTCAACCCCTTTTGTCCAGAAGTGTACACTTTGTCCCGAAAGTTGTATTTTTTTCGGACTGTTTTAAATATATTTCATTTTATCGGGTCAAATAAAATATATTATGTGTTCTCCATCATTATAACCCTTATAATGAATATTCATTCCCCAATTTTAATTTATAAGTCCCCGAAATTAAATTTTGGGCTTTTATCGGTTAAATCGCCAATACCGGTATTTGAGCCCCATTTGACCAATCGGCCAACTCCGGACCTTTCCATGGCTCAATTGAGTTATCCATCACCATACGAATATTATCTAGACCAAAATAAATAATTTATGTGGTCCCGGAAATGTCGGGCGGCTCCCGCTCCCGGTGCGGGCCCCACGTGCGAATTTACTATTCGTGCGAAAGAATTAATAAAAATTCGTAACATCATAAATTCTCTAACCATTCCATAAGGTTAAAATATAATATTCACATAAAAGTAAATACATTTGGGGACGGTGTTACAATTTATCACTAGTAACCATGCTTTCATTTCTGACATGGGCTTTGCATACTATTCATGAAGATCTAATGTTGTACTTGATTAGGGGGTAGATGTACAGAGATATCATGAGGTATGCTCGGGGATTGATGCACCGTGTGCTTATGTATTGGGCCGGGTAGACCATGGATATGTGGGCGCCTCTTAGTATTCCACGACATCTACATTCACAACAGGATCTTCCCACACACTACGACGTGATAGAGTGGTTCTTCAGCCTCGTAACCAGCACAGACGCCCCCCGATCTCAGGCACAAGCATAGTGACATGAGCTTTATGATGATGATCACATTGAGTTGTGATATTTGTACTTTACATTATTGTGTTTAACATGAACTAGTTGATCGAAATATTTTTTGAAGCATTGGATTATTATCAACTTTATGTGATATTTCTAGTATTTTGATCAAATGTAGTTCATTGACTTGTTTTGTGTCTCAGATATGTTTTATTTTTTATTGCTCTATATTGACTATTAATAGCGGTTGTTCGATGTTTTTGAGTTTACTATAATGTAATGAGCATGATTATGTGTTTTTTTGTTGAATAAGCTGGTTTGGGAATTACTGGGCACAAGAGCCGCCACTCTACGGTAAGAGAGGGCCGCCACTTAGAGTGGCATTTTTCCTCAACCACGGTTAACCCATCGATATTTTTGGAATTATTTTTAACCAAATATTATTTTAGAAATTATTTATTTAATTAGCATTATTCTCGGAAAAAACTCCTTGCTCTGTATGATCTAAATTAAGTGTAAAAATTTTTAGACACAAATATTAAAAAGTGAGATAAAATGTCAATGTTATCATACATGCACATGTACATCTATGTGGTAAGAATCAGATTGGACCGGCCGGTTTTGATCAGAACCCAGTCACTCAGGCACTTTTCAGTCTGATTAACTATAAACAACAAATTAAAAAAATCAGAATTATTTGGTAATCTATGTAAAATTGATACGGATCTGAACCATTTCAACCAGAAAAATGCCAACAAAATGGAGAAGGCGTTACTTGCGGATACGAAGTCACCTTTGTTGCTGTGTATTGACCTGCTAATTATAACGAGTTTACTACACTAGCAAGTTGGTCATTCTGATTTCTTAGGGATCATAATACCTTTTTAACCTGCAATATTTTTATTAAATATATTAATCATTTAGTTAAATAATGAATTTATAATAGCAGTAATAATACATGCGGAGTCCAGGCTAATTGTATTATTATACCTCCATATTATGTGTATCATCTTCCAATCTTTAAAATTTTGGAATTGGTGTTTTAAAAAAAATGTAATTAGTGTTATGTTTGTATTTACTATCCATCCAAATTCAAATGCATTTTATTTATTTTTGTACTATTTTAAATTTTGTTAAAACCAATATACTATAATATAAAAAACATTATACATTCCTTATACTGTATTATCATCATTAAATTATGAAAGAATATAATTTTTCTATTTATGAATTTAACCTCGTAACGACTCTTATATACAGAGTAATTATATGTATTGGGGTTGACCGGATCTATAGATTGATAATCGGGTTGAGCCCGGATTGACACTTGATCCAATCATCTATCAAGGTCACTCATATCCTTCCCCACGCCCCTCATCCATGACCTGGCCTTCTTCCCAACTCGGTCTTTGCTGCCGCCAGTCCGCCATATTTGTCAAAACGCCGCCGTCTGGACACAACCCTCTCTCCAGCCGTTGTGTCGTCGCGCCCGAGTGGCTCTACCGCGTTACATTTGCCATGTTTGACTCTCCAAAACTCGAGGTCTCCTCCACCAAGGCTACTCTTGCTCCGCATCGTATCGGGTGTGCTTGAGTTTTTATTGAAAATCATTCCCGATTCGATAGCATAGCTTTGCGTAATCTCAATAAACAGTGGCGGATGCAGAAATTCCTGCTAAGAGGGGCGACAGTGTAAAAATTTGGAGGGCTGCCCATGTTAGCCTCCTTTGGGTCCGCCGTTGTCCGTTGAGGAGATGTGGTGGACTGAGTTCGATCATCGGGAATGGTTTGATTTGTTTCTTTGTTTTTTTTTCACTTTTCTTTTCGTTATATATCCCGTTGCGTCGTAGACGTGATCCGTGATCTTCTTTTTCATACCCATATTAGTTTTTTTCAACCGTTGTATAGGGAGTATTAATATTCGTTTTTGCGTTTACCATTTCATCGCTCTTTTTAAAGTTTTTCTTTCTCTTTTCTTTTTTACCGTCACTTGCTGTTTTTCTTCTTTATTTTGTTTTCTTCATCTTCAGTTTGTTTTACATTGTAGACAGAGTCACTGATAGAGGACTTTTGACAACTATTGACAACGGTTGAAATCAACAACTCAAATTTCTTAGTAGTGTTTATATGAAATTGGGAAAAGTGTCAAATAAGTCCTCGAACTATCATAAAAAAGTCAATTAAGTCCTTCTATAAGAGACTCTGTGGGACGGTTCCCGGTAAAAATTTTTTATGGAAATTTTTGAGCATCTTATTCATCAAGTCTAGTTTACTCATACCAAATTTAAATTAAAAATTCAATTGGGAACACATTCAAATTAATTCGAGAAAGCAAAGATGCGCAGTTATCTTGAAGAATTAATTTGAATGTGTTCCCGATTGAATTTTTAGCTCAAATTTGGTATGAATAAACTAGACTTGATGAATAAGATGCTCAAAAATTTTCATTAAAAATTTCCACCGGGAATTGCCCCAAATCGCGACGGCCGGACAAAGTCTCATATAGAAGGACTTAATTGATTTTTTTATGAAAGTTCGAGGACCTATTTGACAGTTTTCCCTATGAAATTTCTTATTCATTCAATCAATCACTTTTCTTCAATCCTAGCTTACTTTTATTACTACAATCGTCACAAAAAGGTTTGTCATATAGATTTTTTAGTCAATGATAATAAAGTTAGGACAATGATTTTAATTATATTTGTATATGTTTTATGAATGTTACACTTTTACGAAAAAAATTTACAAGGAACATTTTAATATCAATGGTCAAAGTTGACCATCATTGACTAAGAAAAATCAATTTGACAAACCTGTTGGGACAGAAAGAGTACTACACTTTTTCCATCTTTTTGAAAAATAATTATGATATAAAAAGTCAAACACTTCGATATAAAAATAAATAAATTTGGAATTTAATTATTTATAGTTACTGCATACCTAATTTTGGAAAATTAAGCGCAAGATGTAAAATAAGATTCTGAGATCATAATTGTAGTTCTTGGATCTATTTAACAATATGTTTTAGCCTAAAAGTTTAAACTTATATTTTTAGAAACTTTATATATGCAATATTGGTCTCCTATGAAGACTTATAAAAAGTTAGGAATTTTAATATTTATTTTTTGTGAAAATTAGAGTACAAAATAATTATTATCCTTTAATTAAAGAAAAGATGGGGGTTTCCTCAGGCCCGACATCCATGTTTTCTTTTTCTTTCTCTTAAATGCTGCAATCTTTTTTCTCCGGCCTATCTCGACCCTTTCTTCTAGGGGTGGGCACGGTCCGGTCCGGTCCAATATTTGGCCGACCCCGTACCCGTACCGTTACTATTGAAACGGTTCGGTACGGTTCGGTCTTAGACCCAAACCCGTTCAGTACGGTCCATTTTCAAACGGGACGGTACCATACCATACCAATACCAATATCAAACAATGCCACTTTTTCCAGGTGTTTAAGAAAAAATTAAAGTTTAGTCATCCTCCAAAAATCCACACAATTTATCAATTTTCATATATCATACTACCTTCGTTCCAAATTGATTTGCAAAGTCAATCTTTTTTTGGTCAAACAATTTCTTTTTATTCACTTAATTATAATTTCACTTTTTAATTATATTCTAATTTGGCCTTTCAAAAAAACTACTCCGTACTTTGTATATTTGAATTTGGATTTTGCAACTTTAGAGAGATTTTAATGTGGTTTCTAAATATGTAAATTTTAATTATTAAAAAATGTATTAATTATCAAGAACTTAACATTAACTTTGACAAAAAAATGTTGGCTTTGCAAATCATTTGGGACGGATGAGGTAATTAATATATTTTAGATAAACTATAGTAGTACAAATTTAATAAACCATACTTCGGTCCGGTTCGGTCCGGTACCGGTTCTCATTTTATGAGAACCGGTCATGGCATTGTTTGGAACCGGTTCGGTCCGGTTCAGGACAAAAAAAATTGAGATCCGTTTCAAACCCCGTTTATCGGTCCGGTACCATACCGGTCCGGTTCGGTATCATGCCGGTTCGGTATTTTTGCCCACCCCTACTTTCTTCTCCTGACAACAAGCGAGTGAATAGGAGTGCAATTTTGGTCACCTCTCTAAAGAGGATGGATATCACCCCCACTTGCTGCCATGAGGCACTGCATTTCATTTTTCTTTATATTGGACATAATGATTTTTTTTAAATTTCCGTATGCAATATTAGTAACATAAAAAAGATCGTAAAATTTGATATTTTTTTAAATGGATCAAAAATGAAAAAGTTAAAGCAATTATAAAATACTAAAGAATTGACTTGCCACATCTACACAATCAGGGTGGGGGTGATGTTCACCCTCCTTTGATGGGTGAACAAAATTCATTTCATTGAATACGGAAAAATAAATCCCCCGCTTTGGCACTAAGCTATGCAGTTTTTTTTGTCAGTTGGACAACTTTCAGGTGAAAATATCATAACAAGAATTTCCGCACATTGGATTCCAATCAACTTAATAATACCGGAAAGGAAAATAGTGTAATAAATCTTAGACAATACAAACATTAATCTTAAGATTACATAGAGATTTCAAAGTATCACGTCGAATCAGAAACAGTTAGAGAGGCTAATGTATCTTTTCATTTCGCATCAAATTAATTGTTACATTTCCGTTTTTGGAAACAAATTCACCCCAAAAGCATCTACATTATACTTTAAAAAGGTATAAAGTATCAAAACTCCTACTTATTAAAAATAGTACAATAAATCTATAGATTATCTTAAGGTACGTGAAAACCTACTAAGACGCATATAATGATACATGGGGAGTATATTTTTTTTTTAGCTAAAACTAAATCAATTTAATTAAAGAAACGCAAAAAGAAAAAGAAAAATGAATAATAGATTGATTTGAATCTCTTCTTTATATCAAGGTGTATTAGCCAAGTACTTACCGTACGCGGAAGTAGACCATTAGAATCCAAAGTTCACTGAATGGTCCATCAGTCGACCGTGATATTTTGGTTTTGGGAAGGATGTGAATTACAAATTGTGTTATAGTTATTATGAACCGATACTTACCAAACCTAAAAGTTCTCAAACACTACATAGACCTCTTCACCCCTCACACTTTAAACACACCCGAATACTCTCTTCTATCTAGCTAGACATACATCACTTCTGTCTTTATAAAATATTATTGAACCACGTAACAAGATGAATATTAAGGAAATCACTGTTCTTTGATCATTTTCATATCCAACCTCGTGGAGATATTGTGCATTCATATTTGAGTTTTGTTTAATTGTTAGTATTCTCATATATACTTCCATCAATTTTTTCCTAGTGCATACTAGATGTTCTTCTTGACTTTCGTTTTTGACATTGTTTAAGTGTCAATAGTGAAGAAGAACTCATTTTGTCATCATTCAGTACACAACCCCATATAAAGCATGAAGCCATCTTATGCAAATTCTCATTTGAATATAGTTGAAAAGGTCTGTTGTAAATTTCTTAAAACCAACAAGAGCAATTGATTAATTCTCACACAGTTAGAGATCCTTTTCAATTGACATGAGCGTGTTTTCCAAGAAGATATTTGATGTGATTTTGCTTGAGTTCAAGGAGATTAGAAGAGTAGTGGTTTCAAAAGTCGAATGGAGTTGCGTCCAAGTATCACAGTAGAAAGCTCCCGAACTAATATAAATCGGGTATCATCCTTTCTCTATCCGTGCTTTATTTGCACTACTGTTTATGTGTATTTTTATTACTTTTAGCAAAACACATTATACACGAATGTGTTGATGTGACCGTCACGGACTCTCTTACTCAACTATATATATGTGAGATTTTGGTCAACCGATTTTTTTTACACCGAGGCTTAATGATCTTAATCTGCCACGCTAGAAATTTTAAGATGCAAACCCTTTTGGAATGCACCTAATTAACCCATCTTTATGTTTCAGATCCATCTTCCACCCAATTCAGTCATAAATTGTGTTGTATTTAAGCAGAGCTTAGAAGAATTAAAATTTCTACTTATACAAATAAGTTACATCTTTATATAATGAAGTAGATTGTCAAATGTTTTTAATTAAACCGGAATAATATTAGGATGGGTAACCCATGAAAGTTTCTAGAGCGTGCACGATTCGTGACAAAGGTCCACTATAAAAACATGTGCTGAGGTATTTAGGTGGACAATGTCAAGTCTTGAGATCAACTGACAAGATACTTGTGTCCCTGTCAATTTATTGAGATTGAAGTATTTAGGAGGACAATGCCAAATCTTGAGATGCCAAGTCTTGGGATAAACAGGACCACAGGGCCTTGTTTCATAGGTTTAGTAGTTTTCTGCTTACTCGTGATTTTTTATGTAGTATGTCTTATAATGTTTTGTTTATTTATCGCCAGGTGGTCCTGTTATTTATTTATTTATTTATTGTTATATGTTGATGATATTATTATTACTGACAACTTTCCTTATAGTGCCATGGTGGCTCTTCCATTTGTCTCATTGTCAGTCATTTTGCAATGAAAGATTTGTGTGATCTTCTTTATTTTTTGGGAGTCAAGGCTACTCACACCACTACATGTTTGTTTTCTCTCAATAGAAATATGTCACTGGTCCCCTTTTTCATTTTCATTTGCATACTCTTAAATTTGTTCACACTTCTCTTGCTACCTATAATTCTTTCTCTCATTGATGGCGAGATTATCGTGGATCCCACTAAGTATCGCAATATGATAGGTGCGTTATAGTATTAAACGTTGAAACGAATATTACGTATGCAATATATTTGGTTTCTCAGTTTATGTGTGCCCCTCATACTACGCAAATGCTTGCAGCCAAGCGTATTTTCAGATATTCACGGGGACCAATTGATCATGACTTGTGGCTCTAGTCCTCCACTCAGCTTACTTGTATTTTGGCATATGTTGATGTTGATTGGGCTAGGTGTCCCGGTAGTTGTCGCTCCACCACCAATATTGTCATTTTCTTGGGCCCTAACCTTGTTTTTTGGAAGTTCAGAAAGCACCTTCTTGTCTTCTAGTCTTCTACAGAGGCATTATATTGTGTTAGTTCTTACACAATACAGGACAAGTTGCATATGTGCTCTATTCTATTTGAACTTGGGTTTCCTGTCAAGGTACCTGTTCAACATTTTGTGATAATATCTCAGTCTCCTACTTGACTGTCAATCGTGTTCAACATGCAAGGAGCAAACACATTCAAATTGACTACCACTTTGTCCGTGAATGAGTCGTCCATGATGACTTTGGTTGTGCTATATGTCCCGCCGACATTACTCATCTCAAGCTAGTTGATATCTTCGCCAAAAGTCTTTGTAGCTAGGAATTTCATTTTTTTAAAGGCAACATGCACGTTGTATCTAATGCACAATTTGAGGGTTGTAATAATATACAGAGTATTTATTAGGGATATATGTGTAATTGAAATTTATTCTCGTATTATAAATCTATCTGTCGTGACTTCTATAGGAGTAACGTATTCCATTAATTCACAATATCATTGTGAGATTGAAGTATTTAGGAGGACAATGCCAAATCTTGAGATGCCAAGTCTTGGGATAAACAGGACCACAGGGCCTTGTTTCATAGGTTTAGTAGTTTTCTGCTTACTCGTGATTTTTTATGTAGTATGTCTTATAATGTTTTGTTTATTTATCGCCAGGTGGTCCTGTTATTTATTTATTTATTTATTGTTATATGTTGATGATATTATTATTACTGACAACTTTCCTTATAGTGCCATGGTGGCTCTTCCATTTGTCTCATTGTCAGTCATTTTGCAATGAAAGATTTGTGTGATCTTCTTTATTTTTTGGGAGTCAAGGCTACTCACACCACTACATGTTTGTTTTCTCTCGATAGAAATATGTCACTGGTCCCCTTTTTCATTTTCATTTGCATACTCTTAAATTTGTTCACACTTCTCTTGCTACCTATAATTCTTTCTCTCATTGATGGCGAGATTATCGTGGATCCCACTAAGTATCGCAATATGATAGGTGCGTTATAGTATTAAACGTTGAAACGAATATTACGTATGCAATATATTTGGTTTCTCAGTTTATGTGTGCCCCTCATACTACGCAAATGCTTGCAGCCAAGCGTATTTTCAGATATTCACGGGGACCAATTGATCATGACTTGTGGCTCTAGTCCTCCACTCAGCTTACTTGTATTTTGGCATATGTTGATGTTGATTGGGCTAGGTGTCCCGGTAGTTGTCGCTCCACCACCAATATTGTCATTTTCTTGGGCCCTAACCTTGTTTTTTGGAAGTTCAGAAAGCACCTTCTTGTCTTCTAGTCTTCTACAGAGGCATTATATTGTGTTAGTTCTTACACAATACAGGACAAGTTGCATATGTGCTCTATTCTATTTGAACTTGGGTTTCCTGTCAAGGTACCTGTTCAACATTTTGTGATAATATCTCAGTCTCCTACTTGACTGTCAATCGTGTTCAACATGCAAGGAGCAAACACATTCAAATTGACTACCACTTTGTCCGTGAATGAGTCGTCCATGATGACTTTGGTTGTGCTATATGTCCCGCCGACCCTACTCATCTCAAGCTAGTTGATATCTTCGCCAAAAGTCTTTGTAGCTAGGAATTTCATTTTTTTAAAGGCAACATGCACGTTGTATCTAATGCACAATTTGAGGGTTGTAATAATATACAGAGTATTTATTAGGGATATATGTGTAATTGAAATTTATTCTCGTATTATAAATCTATCTGTCGTGACTTCTATAGGAGTAACGTATTCCATTAATTCACAATATCATTGTGAGATTGAAGTATTTAGGAGGACAATGCCAAATCTTGAGATGCCAAGTCTTGGGATAAACAGGACCACAGGGCCTTGTTTCATAGGTTTAGTAGTTTTCTGCTTACTCGTGATTTTTTATGTAGTATGTCTTATAATGTTTTGTTTATTTATCGCCAGGTGGTCCTGTTATTTATTTATTTATTTATTGTTATATGTTGATGATATTATTATTACTGACAACTTTCCTTATAGTGCCATGGTGGCTCTTCCATTTGTCTCATTGTCAGTCATTTTGCAATGAAAGATTTGTGTGATCTTCTTTATTTTTTGGGAGTCAAGGCTACTCACACCACTACATGTTTGTTTTCTCTCGATAGAAATATGTCACTGGTCCCCTTTTTCATTTTATCTCTCTCCTCATTCTCTTTGTATTCTTTTATTACCTTCTTTCATTCTTCTTTTGTTTCAATCCTGGAAAAAGATTCACACTATTATGACCCCGTTGCCTACTTATTATAATGGTTATAACTTAACTCATGTTAAAGCTTAGTTATAGAATGTATATTTGGCACTAGTGTCATATAATAGGTATTTTCAGTTCTATCTCCATTCTTCTTTCCTAGCCTTATCCAAAGATGTTATTGTTTAGTGTTGGGTGTCACTTTCCATATGTATATTTCCCGCAACCTTTGGACATGTGTTTTTCTCTGCAAATAAAAGGTTTGTGCTGATCTCTTCATCAATTATGAACATAACTTTCTTATGCACCTATATTGAGGTGGATCGCACCCCTCCTAAACCACCGTAGTTTTTGAAAGGTGGGATCACATGAATTGCTTTCTTTCATAGTTCCTTTTCGGTGGATAGGGAAGTCGAGGTGTGTTTCTTATTTCCCATACTAGATGCTCTTGATTAGAAATATATGTGCGCTATAAGAACGAGCATGCGTGGGAAGTTTCTTCCTTTTTGTTTCTTACCGATAGTTGGTAAAATTGGGGCATTTTCAATGGCTGGTCAAATTGGAACCTTTTCGAGTGGCATGCGTGTCACACTATAGTACTCCCTCCGTATTATTATATGACTCGTTTGTTTTTTCACGTGTTAGTACTGTAACAATATTTTAACTATTTTTTGAGTGAGTTTCTTTTCAAAGAAGGAAACAATACAATTGATTTGATATGTCTTAAAAAGGAAATTGAGACAAATAAACTGATGAGAAATTCTATTTGTACACGTTCTTATATACTTGTTTGTGACAGACCATTTTTTTTGTCTGTGAACTAGCGTGTTTTGTCTATCACAAACAAAAAAACCACAGACAAAACACATAAGTTTTTTTTGCCACTGATAAGTACTATGTATATAAGAACGTGTAGAAATAGAATTTCTCTAACTAATATGGAGGGGAGTACTATCTACGTGATTGTTATGTGAAAATTGAAAAAACTTTTAAAAAAAACTTTTAAAAAACAGCTTCCAACATAATTTACTATTACCACATGGGCTATAATTTTGAATACCCGATAGTTAGGCCCACAACATCCATAGTCCAAAATCTAACCATACCGCATCATAAAAAGCTTCGTATATACATACACCGTTCCGTATATACATACGTACTTATTGTATTAACATAACTCCGTCAACTTGTCACTTACCCAAGAAATTCTCCCTTTCTTCCCCTCCCCTCACTCCCTATATATATACACCTCTCTCTCCTCATCCGCCATTTCTCCTTCCGGATTTTTGCATATCTTCCTTCATATTCTAGCTCTCAAATCTCTCCTTCTGCTGAGGATTTAGGATGAAGGACGATTGGATTGAAGCTGCGCTGGTGGACGATGCGGTGGTGGCGGAGATGCTCTTCCGCCTGAAGCAGTCCCGCATGTCGCAGACGTCAGATGCGTGTGTGCCGCCGGCGATTCAGAAGTCTCTCCATCTCTCACTTCCGCCTCTCCAATGGGGGAACCGTCAACCGCGGTCGAAGTCTTCCATTCACAAGTGGTCCCGGTGCGGTGCTACGGCCGCGCGTAGCCCTAACACGCCGCTGTCGTGGAGCGGAGGTTCAGCGTCTCCGAGTGACGGCGGTTGCGATGAGTCCAGCCGACCGCCTTCCTCCTCCTCCGATCTGTCGTCTGCCTTCAGATCCAAGGTTTGTGTGCTTACAGCTCTTCTACTCACTCATCTCATCTCTTACCTCCGGAAGAGAGCGATTCTCCGGAGCGTCTTCACCTCTTTCCCATAGCTGAGACGAGAATCTCTTTCAATTTTCACATCATCTTTGTTTTTCTCCGTTTCAGGCAGTGACTTCACTTACCGGTAGTCCTGATCTGTGTTTTTGTTTGATTTTATATCCGCAATTAGGTTACGAGTCACGAAACAGGTCCTTTACGTTACACAAAATCTGGACAGTAGCTTACAATGAACAGTTTACCTCAATTCTCACCATAATTTACCTCACTGCGAAACGCGTTGAAGTTATGGCTCGGCCTGTTCGTTTCTAATTCTCAACGCTTACGAATATCCTTTATCCTGATTTTCGTTAGTCGGAGAAGATGCCTATTTTTGAATATTGGTCCTGTGTTTCCACGTGAACTCGACCCGGCCCGCCCGATCTGCAACAGGAGGTTTCGTAGCGGTCGGCGGCTTTCAATTTCGTCCACTTTTGTTTTTTAGACTGTCAGTTTGGCGTTTTCATAGTTAGCTTATACTCCGTATTTTATCGGGATAATGAAAATTATGGCGAGGCGGGTGGGTGGATTCCGGGTCGGGCCAGAGAGTCACATTCACACGATGGCTCATGGCGGTTACTTTTCTTCTCGCATCTTTTTTTGACGAGTATTAATTCTGGTCTCTTTCCTATCGCACGATTCACGGAACCTGGAACGATCTGGGTCGGGTCAGGACGGGTCGGATCTGGCCCGGGAGACACCTCCTTTTCGGACGTGTTTGGTTTCTGGGTAGTTTATTTTTGCAGGCGGGCCCGATATAATAGCGTCGGTAGTTTTCCCTTTCCTCAATTATTTTTTGAGAAAAAAAATTTGCAGTATTTTCTCACTTTTTTTTGCCTTTTTTCTACCTGTTTTTCAAATTGGTTCACGGGTAATGGTTACCAGATTCGACTTACATCCTGACTAATAATAGGAATATTTAATTTGTAGAAACAATTGAAATATAAATATTTAGAATATGAAATTTTATTGAGGTTGAAAATTGAAATTAATTATTACTCCCTCCGTCCCAGAAAATTCTTCCAACTTTCCTTTTTGGGACGTCCCAGAAAATTCTTCCAACTTCATCTTTTTGATTATTTGTGTGACTCACATTCATTTCACCTTTTTCTTACACAACTACAACCACACATTTCCACTTTATTCCCACTTTCTTAAACTCCGATCCAAGTCAAACTTGGAAGAATTTTCTGGGACGGAGGGAGTACTACGTATGATAAAATTGTGATTACGTGTTAAGAGAATAAAGGCCGAGGAAAGTATCGTCTGTTTTTATAAAAGGTACGGGAGTAAAACGTAATACCTTCGTTAGAAGTTTCAAAATTCGTAAAAGATCAATCTATTGGAGTATTTTGGAAAGGGTCCATCAGGGAGAAAATAATTTTATTTTCTAATTCTCAGGTTACTAAAATAAATTACACTAACTTCGAAGGAAAATTCGGTCAAATGAAAGCGCCAAGAAGTCAAATCTATTGGAGTCTGAATTTCTATTTTTACTTCGTAGGTAATTTCCTTACAAGCTTAAAAAAAGTTAATACTTGTGGTATGAAAGTCAGGATTAAATTACACGAGTATATTTTCATTCCTCCGGTTTCGTTTTTCTCTCCAGTTTCTGAAATTACTTGATTTAGACTTATTAAAAAGGAAAATCATTACATAATTCTTTACTTAAAAAAATTAGGACTGTTTCAGATGCTCAAAAAAGAGTGCGAGAATATTTTGGGACAAAAAGTAAAGCAGAAGATTATGAGATTCATTATTCTTTTAAACGGAAAAATAATTCCGTGTAAAAATAAGTATTCACACTATAATCGATTCTTTTCTATCATTTTAATTATTACGAGCTTATGCTATTACCATGATTGTAGTACTATTATTATATCAATTAAATTGAGAAAGGTTAATGTGCTCCGCGTATCATCGATAGAAGTTGGGCGGTGCATTAGGTTTGGATTTTTGGTGCACGGTGGGTCCCAACTTGGCTGCGAGTATAACGCTGCTTTTTCCCATGTGTCTTCCATTCATTGGATGGATACATTGACTCCATTGCTGTTATCTGCGGTGGGCAAAAGTGTGGGAGTATCTATTCATGCACTACCATAAATGGAGATTATGCGGGGAACCTTGTTGGACTCGGGGTATGGGCCAATTTTGGGGTCCTGATGCAAGATCCACTATGCTAGACCTGGCCCATATGTCATGCTTACAAAATTTAGCTATATTGATGAAATAATTTTAGATTCTTATTAATTGATCTATTTTCTTAGTACATAAAATATTACTCCGTATATGCTTAAATTATTATGTGCTTAATAATATAATACATGCTTAATCAAAGTAAAATATTATTAACCTTGTCCCTTTTTTTGCAGTGTACTGTCACTAATGAAATGTGCAAAATGAGCTGTTCCAGTCAAGGATGTAAAAGGAAAAAGGTAAGCTTGAATATATTGACCAAATGGCCATTGACTTAACACTAGCTTGTCTTTCACAGCACATTTTCGTAAAATGGTTTCAAAGTTCACCGGAAGTTTCAGTCCTTCCGGTTAATTTCCCCCCTGAAAATGTGCTGGGAAGGACCTCAATGATTAAAACATAAACTCGTGGCAAATACTGATCATTTTGGAAGTGGAAGACCAAAAGTGATAGGGACAAACAAACTGTGGGATTAATTCTTTTTTTATTGTCCCTGACAATTTCTATATGTCCCTTGATCCTTTTTAGGAAGTTTTTTATTATTTGCCTCATTTTCATATTTGGAAACTTCTCTTTTCTACTTTTTCTTCATTTCTTTCTTGCATTTCTCCTAGTCTTTCCCTACTTTTTTTTTATCTTTATCTTCTTTTTCATACTTCTTTTATATTCATTACGATACTGTTTTTGTCTTCCTCTCCTTTAAAAACATATAGACATAAAAACTAGAGGCAGTATTATACATACTCTTAAAAATTTGTAAGGAAACTAAGGTTTGTTTAATTTTTATTGTAGACATTCGATGAGCTGAAGGAAGAGGAGAACTCGCTTTTGAAAGAAAGAGTTGACTTGGAGAGGGTATGATTGTAAATAATACCTTCTGAACCTTGCAAATGTTATTCTCTTGCCACTCTTACGTTTTCCCCCACACTTGCCTAATTGCTCATTTGGTTTTAAAATAGGAACTGGCTTCCGAGCATGTCAGCCTCAATCAAGAGAGAGCTAGGAGTGAAATTTTGAAGAAGATCAAAGTAAGCCCACTTCAACATCAAAAAAACTTATTTGAGAGTATAATTTATTTAAGCACTAAATAAACCATTGGTTCAATTTTGCGATAAAATAAGAATAAGACAAAGTCTTATTTGAAAAACTATCCCTATCATTTGAGAAAAGATGTCCATCCACATTCCACTAATGTCAGTGTACTTTTACTAAACTCCCTCTTTATTGCTTTTTAACATACATATCTACTCCGTATTATACTACGTATATACTTGTACTAAATTAATTATACTCCGTATGTTTTTTAGTCAGATACTCACCTGTAATATTTCATGCTTTTCTAACCAAAGCAACAACTACTGAACTATTCTGCTCGATCCACATGCCGCACAAGCTCTTTGGGTAAATATCGCAGGGACAGGGGAGGTGTAAATTCCTTTTTAATATTTGGTTTTACATTAGAAAACGCCAAGTGAAATAAAAAATGATTTTACATGTGTCAAGATTTCTTAGCCTTTCATGTAATATAGTTGTAAATAGGTGAAATTTGTTTCCAATATCAACAGATACTCTATATTTGATATAATTTTATCTAGTATAAGCATATCTTTTGCTTTCACCCACATTTTCTTTCCTTCTAACTTTCCTCTATGCTTCTTTCCTTGTGTTTGGTTTCCAGGTTGATATAAAAGTAGAATCAGGGAAAAACAGTACAGTTGAGCAATGTCATGAACAAGAAGCAATTGTCAAAGCTTCTTCTTATCAATGTGAAAACAAGAACTTGTTGATTGAATCAACAAAGAACATACATCCAGTCTTGCCCAGACAGGCATCAGATAATGAACAGTCTCCATCAGATTCACATAGGGATGAAAAAAAAGCAGTTGTTTCGAGAGGTTTCGTCCTCCCCGATCTTAACATGGATCCTTCAGAAGAAGAAATTGAGTGATAGAAAAATTCAAATTATTCTCTCAAAAATATTTCTTCGTCTTCTCTGCAAGAAATTGATCTATAATCAATGGCTGAGATAATGCTGCAGCTGCTTGTACATTACTACGTACTTCCATTTTTTTTCTTTTTAATATTCTCCAACTGAGACGAAGTCTCAGATATTATACAGCTCCCAGACTTCGGATTATGCAGGTTCTTTTGGTGCAGTGGAGTTTGTGAGTTGATCTTGTGGCGAAGGTTGTAGTGTAGAGAACAAAAACAGTTCATATGTAGAAATTTATAAATTTTGCAGGTTTCTGCTTGTTAGAATTGTTGCTTTAGAGACAGTTGAATATTTATTCATTCTACATTTCTACTCTGTTTCCACTTATGGAACACAATTTTTTCTTTCTAATACGCATATGATTATTTGTAAAATTTAGCCTTTGTCAGGTTAGGCACCCAAAGTACAACAGATTTATATTCTTCACGACAATATGAAAAAGCTTTAGGCACCTCGAACCCAGTTTACAACAAACTTGCATTTTAGGGTGTCTTTCGTTCATAATCTCATATTAAGAATTAACTTACAAATTACAATACTAAAAACATTAGTAATGTTGGGATAATAGGCTGAGTGGCCTTGGGCTAGCCCAAGATTGTTCTCCCAACTCAGATTATCCCTAATCCCGGTTGTTGGATAAGGGCCCATCTGAGTGTTTGATGGCAAGGCCATGCAGAGTGATCATCAGACCCAATCGACGAGGATAGCCTGAAAGGGGAGACAGGAAACACCAGCCTTGGAGGTTTTGAGAGGAATCCTTGTCTAGCTCGAACCGGTTTTGAGAGGAATCCTTGGCTAGTCAAATCCCGGTATGGACAACTACTTCGGCCCATTGTTAAACATGCTTGTAGAAGAATGAGTGAGTAGGTTTCCGGCGAGTAACTCTGAATAGGCCGAAAAAAGTATTTAATGTATGGATTTCAATAGAAGTTGGGAGAAGAAAACTGAGCAAATAGGAGAGTGACATGCCACCTTTCTTAGCTACCACTTCCTATCAGGGGCGGACCCAGGAAATTGATATTGGGGGGCGATAATTTAAACAAAAAAGATGTAGGTGATTATTATTATAAGTTATAACCTTAATATAATACGGAGTAGTAATTAAATGAAGCATTATAATAGAAGAAGAGACAAATATATTATTACAAAATAGTTAAAGTTAGTATCTTAGAATTGTACCCAACGCTTCTTCAACGAGATCAATTCCTCAATCACGGCTTTTTGGTCAAAATTTTTAGCAATTTCTCTTTCAATATAAACAATAAGGTTGTCTGCAACATACTCATCCTCCATTTTATTGCGAAGCCTTGTTTTAATAATTTTCATTGCGGAAAAAGTCCTTTCGGTTGTTGCTGTCGAAATCGGTAGAGTCAACAAAAGTCAGATCAATTTATCAACAAGCTAAGAAAGTACACTTTTGAAATCTCCGTCTCCGCTAATCTTTGACAAAGTTCACCCATTGTAGAAAAATTCGCCAACTTTGGATGGTTTAGAACATTGAGCTTATAATGTTGCAATTGAAACCTCAAGTTCACCTTATCCTGCTCAATAAAATCAAAGGGGTAATATTTATCCATTAAAGAACAAATATCATCAATGTTAAAAGACTTATATGAGTCCTTAGGATCCAAAGCACCACTAAGAGTAAGAAGATCCATTATCTGTTCACCGCATAAGGACGTTCAATATCAAACCCTTCTTGATCATGGCGTTTGCGTTTTACCGCATAAGGAGACTTCATATTAGGAACTTCAATTTCATGCTTTGTGCAAAACTCTTTAACAATTTCTAAGAAGTTATCCCATCCACCCTCCCTTAACTTTTGGATCAACATTTTGGTGCTTGACACCAAATGCATAACATTTACTATGTCTTGGCACTTCTTCTGTATATGCTGACATAGAAGATCTGTAATGTCCATAATTTCTTTAATAAGATGCAACAAGAAAACAAAATCAAAAGATTTAATCTTCTTAAGTTCTCTAGCTGCATTTTCACGAGTAGAATAGTTATTGCCATTCTCTTCAACATCTTCTAAAATAGAACAAGTTGCAGCAAACATCCTAATCAAACTGCAAGCAGAACTGAAATGTGAGCTCCAATGAGTTTCCCCAACTTGTTGTAATGTACCAACCTAATTAAGTCCTCTGCTTGTTTCAAGCTCACCAATTTCCAACATTCTTGCAATTTCAAATGCTTGAGCTTCCTTTAATTCATCACTTCGTTTGCAAGAAGAATTAGTCACATTAATAATAAAGACTGAATCGATGAAATTTTTTTGCACATATTTCACCTCTCTAGAAGCAGCAACCAATGCTAATTGCAACTGATGTGCTAAGCAATGAACATAGTAGGCATAAGGACAATCATTTAAAAATAATCGATCTTTCCGTTTCTTTCTTCTAGGTGCGCATGTTTTTCATTAGTTTGGTCTGGGCGGTGGGCTGGGATTAGATTTTGGGGTGGGTTAATGGGGAATAAATTTTGGAGTGAGTTGATATAATATTACTTGTAAAATTTCTATTTTTTAGGCTCTTAAACAATTGGGTTTCTACGAGTGGGCTATGCTTTGGGGGAGAAAATATTTTTTGGGGGGGTTCAAAATTTTTCTTGGAGGGGCGAGAATTAAATGTTGGGGGGTAAAAATAAAAATTTTGTATATATATATACTAAAAAAAAATTGTTGGGGGGGCGGCGGCAGCCCCCCTGGGTCTGAACTACGGTCCGCCCCTGTTTCCTATAATTTGAAAGGGGGTTTACAACTTTGTATTTGATAGCCTTTACTCCTTTGTATCATATAACATATTGATATATCGGGAGTAAAGTATAAGGACTTATATATGTTCAAATAGCATGGGCATATTGGAAGTGTTCTTCCATAAATACAAATTTAGTACATCATGTTTCTCCCTATTCATCAAATACGTGTATATGTTACATACTTTGATTCAATCAATCATTGAAGGGTCTGTGTTAGATTTTTGGAATGAGGGTATTTACCTCAACACGTAGAGTAGATCCTATTACAAAGAACTCAAACTATTACAATTGCAATTTACAAGATAGATGAATGAATGCTACAAATATAGTAACCCTCATGGTTTTTAAATGTGTTGGAGAAATTCACTGGACTGTAATTATAACATAGTGAAACATAATATTACTACTAAAATTCAGACTAAGCATAAAATTGATACTAAAGTACCCTCAATACCTCATTATTATAAATATGATATTATCTAAAAATGACTATTGCAATTGTCCTTTGTTTGATCATGCAAATTCTCGTACAATAGTGGATATCTAATGAAAGAATGACCCGAATATTACTTCTCCACTTTCAATAGACAAAAATATGACAAATTTAACCCAGGACAAAAATGTAACCATATGTTCCCAAACCCAACCTCCTATGCTCAATTCATCAATCGAGCTCGTGCGCGCAATTCATCAATCGAGCTCCTGCGCTCAATAAATCAATTAAGCTCATGTGCGCAATAAATCGATCGAGCTCCTGTGTGCAATAAATCGATCGAGCTCATCTCCGTCGCTTTCTTTCTTCCTCGGTTACTTCCTCTAACAACTCCACGTATCAAGCAATCGTTAGGATAGGGACGAAGATTTCGTTGCTCTTCATCGCCATCACCAGATCAATTTAGATGTGGTTCTTCTTCATCTTCTTATCAAGCCATTCTTTTCACTTTGTGGTATTATATGTTGAGGCGATGATGATTTGTCATCTCTTGGGCTGTGATCGGGGGTTGAAAAGGGTATCTTTTTGCTAGGGGTTGGGTCGGCGGCTGCCGCGGCTAGGGTTACGAGGTCGGTGACAGCCGCAGCTAGGCTTGAGAGGTGGATTAAGAAGGGTCTCGGAAGCTAGCCATTGGGGCTAGGGGCGGGGGCGACTGGACGAGCACAAACGGTGGTCATTGGGGCTGGGGCGACTGGACGAGCCGCCGGCGGTCGGACGACTGTGGCCATTGGAGCCGAACGGCGGCGATCGATGGATGTGTGGTGGCGGCGGTAGGTGGCCAAGGCGGGGAGAAATTGGTGGTACTTTATAATAATATATAGTCTAGGGACATATTTTGTAATTTTATAACTCTTGGTTTAGTATAAATATATCATCAACACACCCTATTAGGGTGAGTTATTATTCCACAAAATATCTTTGCATATGGTATCAGTTGCCTAGGTTAAACCTAGTTGTACGAGCCGCATCTCTCTCTCGTTACTATGGCCGACTCCACCGATACTTCTTCTTCTACAGCCACGCTGTCTTTGCCTTTGACGGTAGCTATGGTGACGGTGCCCGCATCTTCAACGGCGCAACCTCCCTCTTCTGCGGTGCTTAATTCCCCAGCGCACCATGCTCTCAGGCCACGACCATCGTTCCAGGCACCTCCGGTGAACTCTTATCGTCTTTTCAATATGCCAGATGCTTTCACATGGACCCCAACGTCCTATACTGTCGTACCTTCTTCCGCTGCACTTCACACATCCTCTCAGGCAGCAACGCCTTCTGGAAAGGTGTCTCAATCCATGTCACATGCTATGTATTCTGATCCGACCTTTTCAGGACAGCCGGGTATTGCCCCCTTGCCGCAGTAGCAATTTAATTCCATGCCAGGTTTTTCAAATCCTCCTTATTTGTCCTCACTGGCTTCCCAGTTGGCGTTTTCTACGCCTAACGTGACCAATATTGTTACAACTCGTTTGAGTGCTGTCGAGGATTATCTCCCGTGGCGAACTAAATTTGAATCCTTTCTTGTTTCCCATAGTCTCCTTGGGATTCTAGATGGAACCTAAAATTCAGTGTTAGTCACACGTAGCTGGGGCTGGGGGGAGGACGCAGTGTCTTTGGGAAATGTTGTCGGAAAAAATCGTCGGAAATTTTTCCGGTGACACAATGACATGGTTAACAAAGCAGTGACGTGCTTATGTGATATTAAAAGCCGAAAGTGACAATTTTTAGTGACATAAAATAGTCATGGTGACAACTTTTTTTGCAGTGACATCATCTTTTTTCAAATGTATGACTTTGCTAATCACATTTTTGTCAAAATTTTAAAAGTAATCACATTTTTGGACATTGGCTTCAGCTTAGTAATGTTTGGGGACAAACCCCATATCTAATCTCTAATTTAACTCGAATTATTTATTTGCATTTGGCATTCTAATTAATAGTGTGCTTTCTTGTAATCTTGCGTCATAAACATTTTCTTAAATATAATCTATGTCAAATATATCCTTAAATCTGATCTTTATAAGTCTATGCTTAAGTATTTTCTTCACAAAATTTATCAAATAACTTGTCATCTAAGCAATGCTACTCGACAAATATTATTGGAGTTTCAATTTCTTCCAAATTACTTCACATATTATTTTATCTTTATTAAAAATTAGGGATGACTATAACTTACTTTGTTATTTGTCTAGGGCACCAAAAAATCTAGAGATGGTCATGTCTACACATTGTTCTCATTCGTTAATCATAACTATAAAGTAAAAATACCCTCAATGTTTACAATTTTCATCAAGATTGTCATGGGTTACTAATCTCATTGCTCATTTATATTTTATACTCAACTCTAATGCATTCAATGTTCTTCCATCTATAAGGACATTCACATATCATGAATTTTGGGAATTCTCTGCCACTCGCCATTCACTGCAAGTAATTCTTCGATGTCTTCGATGTCAATGACTACCGCCACCAACGGATTGGCCTGGTTGTGCTAGAAAATTAGGGGATAATTAATTATATTAAGGTAGAAATGTGATATGTTGGGTCTCACCCCTTTAATCCCTGAAACACAACACACAAGCTAACACGGCATTCTTGGGTCAACGCCTCTTGTCTATGGTCAGCGTTTCAAATTCAAGGAGATAAAAATACTTGAACAAAAATAACTTAGTCATTGCCAAAACCATACTATTTGACACAAAAGTGCATGTAAACATGACCATATGCACAACTGCACAAGCTAAACGTCATACTAAAGGTGTTCCTCAACCAATTCAATACACCGGTATAAAACCATTGCAAGAGGGTTTAGTGAACATATCATCATATCAGATTCCAGTTGATCAAGATCGGTCTGGTTCTCTGCTGCCATGACTCCTGAAACTAATGAGCGAAGCGGCAAGAGCCATTTGCGATGCGCCTCTTCTAGTTTTTCTTTGGAGAGCACACCCGTGTAGTTGGTTTTCCCTGTTTCATGGACACAATGAATGCAATTAATGGTTCCGCATTCACCCAAAATTCATTGAAGCAATGGCAGAAACATGGTTGGTCAGAGGACATTACAATATCATCAGGGCTAGGGGCGTTGATAACATGGGAGGCTTCAATGGCTTGTTTGGTTGCAGGATTTCAAAGAGAAAGACTTATTTTCATTTTCTTTCTTTACTACGTATTTGTTAGTCATAGATAGTAAACACTTCCAGCTCAAGGGTTAACTAGAGGTTAATAACTCAAGCTATTACAGTTCAGTACATAATTTAATTACAACTTTACAAGTTAGTAAATAAATTTTATAACTAAAAGTTAGTAAAAATTAAAGCAATAACTAAAGACGGTATTAAGAAAATGGATAAGATGTGTCATCTAACTTGTTGCTTTGACACCCAACTAGTAGTAACAGGACTGCTGATATATAGATATTCACGCGTAGAGAAACGCTCCTCCTTCTCTCTAGGTTTATCGCGTGCCCCTGGGAACCGATTTACTTAGAAGCTCGTGAATACCCAGCTCTCTCTCAATCGATTTCGTCGTTAAATCCCCTGTTTTCTTCCACATCCTTGCTCGGATTTAAGTGTTTAACCTTGTTTAGGCTTTGGATTTGGAGGATCTCAGCCCAGTTCATCTTCTCCGAGTTATTTAGAATTTCCAACATCGCTGGAGCACTGTTCACTCCCGATATAGAAAGTTGCCTTTGATCTACTTCTGGACGGTTGTTTGTGCAAGTGGAAGAGTGTTTGGGGGTCGCCTCCTTCTGGCGAGCCTCCCAGACCAAGTTTCCGACCGCCAAACCGCCGCCGTACCGGAGTTCGAAGAAGACCGTTGTGAAGACTTCTCTGAGCTATGTCCATCTGAGGTGCTTGTGCTACCCAATTTCCTCGATGACAAGGAATAACAAGCAAACACGCACACCTCCCTTAAAAGATGCAGCTTTTGATGAGAAGATCAAGAAGCTCAATGCTAGGCAAGCTGAGATTCTGACACTTAAGGCTAAGAAATTGGAAGCCCAAGTTTCCCAAAGTGGCGCAAAAGTGGGAGTGGAAAATGTACCACCTCTAATCAACTCCCCTATTGTTGATAAGAGTTCGAACATGTCTACTTCCATTGCGGTGGGCTCCCTGGAGATTGTAGTTGAGGACTGTGCCTCCTCCAAAACTAAAGACTCCAATGAATTCTCCTTCAAACAAATCCAAGAGCAACAAGCTTCGGAGGTGGCCAAAATTGATGGAACTGTTGAAGATGTGGACATTGAAACTGGGAGTGTTGACTCACTGTTTGAGGCTGCGAACAAGGATAAAGAGAAGGAATTGCCCAATAAAAAAGCTGCATGGAACCAATTATTCCAAAATAACCGATCACTTGAACATGGCATGAAACTGGAGTACATAGCCCCAAAAGGTGATAAGGTAGATTTCTCTCACCGAAAACTTCCTTCAATCATTGAGATTTGGGGTTATTGCTTGGTGGGTTTTGTGGCGGGTAGGTTCCCAGGTATGAGAGCTTTCCAAGAACTATCCATCAAGTGGGGCGTTCCAGTCAAGATCAAGCAACATGACCGTGGGTGGGTGATCTTCCAATTCCGATCTGAAAATGAGAGAAATAAAGTCATGGCCGAGGGCCCCTATGCATTGTATGGGAAGGCATTATTCCTGAGAATCCTATCTGAAGATTTTGACTTTGATGGAGAGGAGTTCCTAAAAGTTCCTGTTTGGGTGAGATTTCCCGGGCTCTCTGTCACACTTTGGAACAAGCCTGAAATAAGTGAGCTCGCATCTCGTGTTGGTGTTCCTTTGGTGGCGGATAAGGTCACACAAGAGAAGTCCCGGTCTCATTTTGCTAGAGTGTTGGTGGAGGTCGATGCTACCAAACCACCTACACTTTCCATCCCTATCATCCAACCCTCCGGTAAGGAACGTAACCAAACTGTTTATTATGAGAATTTTCCTAACTATTGCTTCGAGTGCAAGGCTTTTGGCCACCACCCGTTTATTTGCAAGGTACTAAATAAAGAAGAGGAGAGCAAGGGAGGTGAAACCGAGGGTGCACAAGAAGATGTGATCGGGGCTACTAAAGAGTCCACTCTCATGAACACAAATGAAAAGATGGAGGGACTGATAGGAAATTTGGAGGCTTCAAAGGCAAGGAAAGGCATCAATGTTAGTGGGAAAAGGCCTAGACCGAACCCACAACCTCAATCCAAAACAATGGGCCCGATTGGTGATAAAAAGAAGGAGGAATGGGTTGCGGTAACAAAGAAGAAGGTGGCTGCCTCTACTTCAAAAACCACCACTCCAAATCAACCTGCCACTGCTCCTAAGCCGCCAGAGGAGGCTGCCCCTAAAACCAAACCGGTGATCAACTTCCCCAAAGCTGGCAGTTTCAACTTTGACCATCTTGGAGGCCAACAGATAAAAAATGTATATGAATTGAAAAAAGGCAATGTGATCACAAAGATCGAATATGATGACAACAAAAGGAAGACGGTATATGCCATGGCATCAAGTGATATCCCGGAGCTACACAGAATTGCTAGACTTGGAAGGAACCTTGAAAAGGTTGGAATGGACAGCCCAGGCATATCATTCACCCACGAATGTCTCAGCAAGCTCCCGGGAGTAACTGTAAACCCGAGAACACAATGGTATGACTTTAAAGATAATATTTTTTACAATTATGTGGCTTCTTTCTTTGATGTCACAACCAGGGAAAACAAGAAATATCTTGCGGAGAGATTAAGGAGAAGGGAAGCCCAACTGGCGAGAGAAGCAAAAGGAAAAGAGAAGGAGGTGGCAAACAAGGAAGACGGCCACTCTTCCACCGAATCCGAGTCATATGAATTTTAAAACCGTTGTGTGGAACGTGAGAGGTTTGAATAAACCCTCCAAACATTCTACTATTTCGCGTTTTATTAATTCAAATCATGCTTCGTTAGTTTGTCTTTTAGAAACCAAAATGACCTTAAATAATTTTAAAAACTTTGTTTCTAATAAATGGCCGGGTTGGTCTCAAGAAACGAATTTTGATTTTATTAATGGTGGCCGTATGGCAGTTTTCTGGGATCCTAATCTCCTTCATTGCACGTTGATTGAGATGGGAAGGCAACACATGCACTTCCAGTGTGTTTGCCGTATCACCCATATCACGGTTTTTGTGACTTTTGTGTACTCCCTGTATACTGTGTTGCAACGTAAAAGCCTATGGGAACACCTTGCTACTATAGGGGACCAAATTAGGGACCCTTGGTTTGTGGCGGGTGATTTTAATTGTGTTTGCGACCCAAATGAAAGGGTTGGATCCAACCCTCCCACGGCTTATCTCATGCAACACTTAATGGATTTTAAAATGAATGCTAGCCTTGAAGATGCCCCTTCCACAGGAGAGTTCTATACTTGGAATAAGGGCACTATATGGGCTAAGCTTGATCGGGTATTGATCAATGAGGTCTGGGCTCAATTGGGATTAAATTGTAAGGCCCATTTCGATGAAATGGAGGTTGAGTTTGATCACACGGCTACCGTAGTATCTATACTCAATAATACCTCAATTAGGCCGAGGACTTTTAAATTTTTCAATATGTGGACGCAACACTATGCCTTTGCTAACCTAGTTTTGCAGAATTGGAATATTGTTGTTCATGGAACGGCCCAATACAAAATTGTTAGGAAGCTTAAGATGCTTAAACAGCCTCTTAAAAACCTAAACAAGCTTGAGTTCGGCCACATATCCACCAGGGCAAAGGCTGCCAAGGATGATTTTAAAAGATTGAACAAGTTACTTCTTTCATCTCCTATGGATACCGAACTAAAAGAGCAATTAAAGAAGGCAAAGGAAAAAGCTATTTTTTGGGGGGAGGCCGAATGCAACTTCTTTCAACAAAAGGCAAAGGCAACACACATCTTAGAAGCGGACAAGGGGACAAAATACTTCCACGCCATTGTCAAGCGAAATGCATCCCGGAATGCCATAACTTCCATAACTTTAGATGATGGCAGCCTTACTAGTTCTGTTGTACAAGTTGGGAACGAATTTGTTAAATATTTTGTGGATTTATTTGGCACAGAGCTGGGTAACCTCCCAATTGACCAATCGGTCCTAGGGACCGGCCCTTTGATTGAACCAAGTGTTCATGATAGCCTCCTTTCTACAATAACAAGCAAGGAAATTAAAGATGCCTTGTTTGATATTGGGGATGATAAGGCACCGGGGCCGGATGGTTACTCATCGGCTTTCTTCAAAAAGAATTGGAATGTTGTGGGGGAGGACGTGATTAGCGCGACTAAAGAGTTCTTCAACTCGGGAAAATTGCTAAAGCAGATTAACCATACTGTCGTAGCATTAATTCCTAAAACTAGTCACTCCCCTAAGGTCTCGGATTTTAGACCTATTTCGTGTACTAATGTGCTTTATAAGATTATTACGAAGATCATTGCGGCTAGGATATCCCCAACACTCTCGGCTTTGATCAACAAGGCACAAGGTGCATTTGTTGATGGCCGCCTTATGTTTGATAACATTTTCCTTGCCCAGGAACTTGTTAGAGGATACAATAGGAAGCGTATTTCACCTCGTTGTATGATAATGGTGGATTTACGCAAGGCCTATGACACTATATCTTGGGACTTTCTAGCTAATGTGTTGAGGGGTTTGGGCTACCCCGATCGCTTTGTTGAATGGATTATGGAGTGTGTCTCCACTGCATCTTTTTCGGTATCTTTAAATGGTGTCCTTCACGGTTTTTTTAAAGGCAAAAGAGGTATTAGGCAAGGGGATCCAATGTCCCCGTTACTATTCGTTGTTTGCCTTGAATACCTCTCTCGACTTTTGACCATTAAAGCCAATACCTTGAAATTTAACTACCATCCTCTCTGCGGATCATTGGGGATAACTCACTTGGCCTACGCGGATGATCTTATGCTCTTTTCAAGAGGTGACAAGTACTCAATTGAGATACTAGTCAATACTCTAAAAGAGTTTGGGGATGTGTCAGGCCTTAGAGTTAACCATTCTAAATCTAATATCTTTTTAGGTGGTGTGCGCGATTTTGAGCTACAAAATATACTTGACCTCGTGGACTATGGTCGTGGGGTGTTCCCGGTAAGATACCTAGGAATCCCGCTTGCACCACTCAAAGTCTCCGTTGCCCAATATGCTCCTCTCTTGGAGACGGTCAATGTTTTCCTTAAGGCTTGGCATACTAAAACCATCTCCTATGCGGGTAAAATTGAGCTTATTCGTTCTGTGATCCAAGGGGTCCAGTCATTTTGGCTACAAGTCTTCCCCGTCCCTCAAACCATATTAGATCGTATTGTCTCGATGTGCCGAATTTTCTTATGGGGTGGTAAATTCGCCAAAGTGGCATGGGATGATATATGCTTCCCTAAAGAGGAAGGAGGACTTGGCATTCATAATGCCAAGGTGTGGAACCACGCCCTCCTCGCTCGCACACTTTGGGATGTCCACATGAAGAAAGATACCCTATGGGTGAGGTGGGTGAACGGTGTCTATCTCAAAGGTAGAACCGTGTGGGACTTCGTCCCACACACCCGAGACTCACAACTCATGAAGAGGTTGAGTCTCATTAGAGATAAGATCCGGGCGTGTTTTAATAACTCCAATGACATGATAATGGGCCTTAGATCTTGCGCCACACATGGAAAATTAGCCTCTGCTAAGATATATGAGTTGTTAAGGGTTAAGGGTGAAGTAAGGACTCCTATGAGTTTCATATGGAAATCCTACATTCCCCCTAAGCTATCGTTTAATGTGTGGCTGGCCTTGAGAAACCGACTTCCTACACAAGATAGTCTCCGGTATCTCCATATAGTGAATCGTTGTGACTTATGCAAGGGTGGTTTGGAGACAATACCACACCTTTTTTTCCTTTGCCCCTTTACTTGTAGGGTGTGGCAACAGGTTAGGAGCTGGATGGGCTTGCGGCATGAGATGTCAACACTATTGAGTGCTATAAAGTGGATTGTGAAGACGCATAGAGGGTCGAAATTGAAGGCTAAAGCAGCACGTATTGCTTTTTGTGCTACCGTCTATTATATTTGGCATGCACGAAACGAAATACGATTTGATGAAGGAAACAAAACAGAAGAGGAGATTATTGCAAAGGTCAAACATGTGGTGTACAAGATACTCTTCAAAATCTACCCACATGAGTTGGTCACATTTTGAAGTGGACACAAAGCTTTTTTTGGGCCACGGCACATAGTAATGTAGTGATTTGAGTGCGTGCTTCTTGCAGCACCTTTAGTTTTTGATTTTTGTGGGCCGCGGCAGTTTACGCAATGGCTTGTTTGAGTTTTTGATGATTTGAAGAGCTTCTCTCAACCCTCTCCTAAACATGTAATAGGAGGGGGTGGGGGGAGGCTTTAAATTTTTGTACCTTTTGCTTTGGATGGTATATATATTTACGTTTCATCCCAAAAAAAAAAAAGGACTGCTGATATATGAAAGACTTGGAGACATTTGATATACCATTGCATCAAAGTTTAATTAAAAGTTAGTAAATGAATTTTATATACTTAGAAGTTAGAAACTGAAGAGTTTTATGAAATAATAAAGCAAAGTAAAATATTATAAGAAAACATTGAAGAAAAATATATATCTATAAGGAAAATATGACATGTACTCCATTTTGCTTTGAAAGACGGCATAATACTAACAGGACTTCAAACATATGAGAGACTCAGAAATTTGATATACCATTCCATCTCGTTAGCACGAGGAAACAAGATAATATGGAAATACAAAACCACCAAGGCACCAATAAATAATTTAAGCATTGCCTTTTTGGATAATCATTTTCCTTCTATTCCAAGTTTAATCGAATGTTTACTACTTAGTACTTACTAGGCTCCTTTAGCGTAAGTGTTTAACATAGAGGTTCCATTAAATTCTTGAAAGCGAGAACTTTGTTTCTGAAGTCCCGCAGAGAGATACTAAAGGCTCAATAGATATTAATTTCTTCTTTTTTCTTGTGCCAGTTCACTTTAAAGTAAATAATAAATTGCTTACCAGATGACTCTGTGATTAGTATATATCTGTAGAGGTTGAGTGCTCCTAGAACCTGCAGTGTAATTTCAGGAGTAAAAAGAAGAAAAGTTTACGTTAAATAATTCATGCAGAGTTTATGTTCAGTTTGTGTGAGAATATTTCAATTATGTTTTTCACATATGTTTCGGGATATATAAACAAATTCACAAATGGTGTCACACTTTTAATTTTAGTTACAACGTCATCATCATCATTACCCTAGTGCCACAAAGGCTCCCACCTACAGTGGGTGGGGGGGTCAGATGTACGCAGCCTTACCCCTGTACTAAAGCATGGAGAGACTATTTCCGGATGACCCATAGTGAAAATCCTGTCGAAAATTACATGGACTGACTGTTGTTTCATAACAAAGAAGCGCAGACAGTTTAGTGAAACACTTTGCTTTATTCTATTATATTCCCAAGCCAAAAAATAGGTGAGTCTTTGGCTCCATTGCAAATGATGGAAATTTTAGTTACAATGTACAACTTATAAATAATAATTACAGGTCACACACTAACACATATGAGACACTGTACCAGAATGGATGAGTATACACACACACACACACTTCTCCATCCCTACATAAAGATCTTTTTCACTATTCATATTCAACTTTCTATTAATTTCGGAGTTTATATATCAAACTTTTTAGTTTTGAATTCCGGTTTGTAAATTAGCACTCCGTATAACTTTTAGTACAGTTTGTATGTGTATATACATAATATGGAAAAAGATGGTTGAGATTAAAATTTAAATAAAAAACACAGTGACATTATTGTAAATATAAAGCGCTTTTCTTGTAAATATATTGACAAAGTTAATCAAAACAAACAAAAGTTTTTTATCTCATAAAATGCATCATAATATGAAATAAATGTGCATAATTTATATCATATGATTATTGTTCGTAACATTGATGAACCCGATATTTACTATTTTGTCACCACATCTTTTGATTCAATAGCTATCTTTGTTCATCTACTCTCAAGAAATGATTGGCCAAGAAATGTTCTTATGTCTTTTTCACTTGAATCTTCTCTTATATGTGTCTGTATGTCTTATAGGTGCATAGGGTTGATATCCAATTCGAACAGAAACCTCAAATAAAAAATGAGGAGTTTCTTTTCTGATCATGTTTTCATAAATCTAAGGCACGGACTTGGTATTCTTTAAAATGGGGTGAATAAAAAAGGGGGGAAATTAAGGAAAAAGAAATAATAGACATTAGGGTTAGTATAAAAACTACATCAGTGGCATTGATCATAAATCCGAACCTAAGATTTATATTTAAATGGCCACAAAAGAATGTTCCTAATCTTAATTAGGTGGGCCCTTTCACTAGATAACAACTTACATGTGTGTGCAAATATACGAATCCAGCCACTAGGGAAAAAATTGTTCAGATTTAGGGTTTTAAGTTCACTTGAAATGCAGCATGTAAACCTTTCATTTACAAAAAAAAAATGAAATGCAGCCAAATATTGTCAACCCTTCATTTACCATACCAGTAATAGGAGCCCATTTCAATAAAATTCTAATTAGATACTATTTTAGTCCACTAGTAATCTATACATTTTATTTTTTGAGCTGATTCAAAATTATCACCCACTTCCTTTCAGGGAAAACACTGTCAGTTTCATATTATTTCATTTTTCTAAATAAATTTCAACCATGAAATTTTCTTTTTTTATCCTTGTAACTATGACAAATTACACGTTTATTTTGGGGACGGAGGAAGTAACAAACAACACCAAAGCGGGTAGCACAATCAAAAGCAACCAAAGTGGACAGTCCACAAATAACAATGACAAAGGAAAACCTTTCCTCATCCCAACACACACTTACCGCATCAGTGTACTCGGGAAGGGATGGAGGGCCTCCCGTCGGGGGTTTTAATACCAGTTCCACTAATTCAAGAGTGCTATCATCCCAAAATAGCAGGAATTTTGGGGCACTGGCTTTTGATTCTAACCCTCCATTGCTCATTAAGGTTTTTTTACTGTATTCTGCATTCATTTCCCTTCTAACACGATCTAAAAGAATTCCAATCTGCATAAATCATAAAGACTTATTACAGTACTTAATGGTGATAAACTAAATTGGAGCTTAAACAAAGATATTCATGTAAACGTGAAATGACATACCATGGAAGAAGAGTTGCTATTATTGACCAATGTTTTCAATATTTCAAGCCTTAGAGAACTTGGAACGTCGGAAAGTGCCTGTTGTATATAGCAACCAATCAAGCTTTAAAATATTTGAGCGCAATTTAAGTTCTACTACTAAAAAGAATTGTAGTCTCTACCTTTACTTCATTCTGGTTTTTCAGATTAGCTATCAGTGTGAATAATTAATTGAACTGAAAATGGGAAACCATCTTTAAGGTTGTTACAAGTTTATAGTTTGAGGAAATTGTTAAAAGAGTGCACTAATTAACAGTAAGTTAAATAACAAGTTTTCGTTTGACTAAGGAACTTTGTCCAAATTTTACACGGGATTGACAAATCGACAATGATCTTCCTCAATAATAATCAGATTCAGAATTTCTATGTTTTAGATGAAGAGCTTTAGTGGTGAATTCAGACCACCTTACAAGCATCGATTAGTTGCAAAGCAACATTAGGTCGGTTACACAGGCAACCAATTCTTAAGCTCCAATCCAACAAAAGACAATTAGATGAGATGTAACATATGTATAGGAATGTCATCAAGATAGGTTTTGTGATAAAGCATCACTAGATTATTTTCTCTTAGGGTGGGATGGGGAGTTTCCTCATTTTTGTTGAAAACATGAATAAAAAGAAATACCCAGAGAACAACAAAACAAAACAAACCTTTTTAAAGAGAATAGGACATAGCCTCAAAATAGAAATACAAAGTATAACCTTGTTGAATGTGTCATAAGCACTCCTTCGTATAACAATGCTAGGTGCATACATAATAACCACTTGAATAGCCTGGAAGATACATTTGAAATATTAGAGAATGAAGAAAATAAAATAAACAAAGAGAACAAGAGAGAAACAGATTACCAACAATCCAGCATGTAGAGAGGGCATATATGAGAAACTGTCAATATGTTCAGGTTGTGTTTCATGACATTCAGAACCATCCAAAATGCTAAGCAAAAATTCAAGAGCATGCCTCTTCAAATCCCACGAAAGCATAGCACAAGAAAATACATGTTTTAGCATGCCTACTGTTTGCCATCTCTTAGTCTGGTCATTTTGAAGCTCTTTTCTTAATGCACCTATATCTTCTGAAGCAGCCACAGCTGCCTCGTCAAACTTATAACCCCAAATGACTGTAGTGGTATATCAGTAGAAAAGGAAAAACTGAGTCTTCAAATTCAAACAAAACATATGTAAATAACTGAGAAAATGTTATAAGGACCTGCCAGTGATGCACCATGTTTGACAAAAGAAAATTGTGTTATATCATCTTCTCCACCATCTGTACGATTTCCAAGAGGATTTAGTGGATAACAATGCATACTACAATACTACATAATAAGATTATGGAATGAATTAAAGAGCATCACATAGAAGATTTGCTACAATTTCTTCCTTTCCTTACTTGAGGTTCTTTTATGCATGTAATAATCACTACTATAAAAGGGGTTTTTTCTTTGCTAATAAATCATCCAAGAATGACTTATGGAAACTCCATAACATTCTAAGTTTCTAACCAGTGTTCGTTGTTTATTTTCCTTTGACCTATCATGGCAGCCTATGTCACCAACTCAACATCTTACCCCACAACCCTGATTGCCTTGTCATAGCCCACAATCCAAAGGTACATAGCAGGATACAAAAAAATGATATACTAGTATATCATATATTATAGATTTATAACCAAGAAATGCGGTTTCAGTCTATACTTTGGAATATAAAGCATATAACTCACCTTGGACTATAATGTTTGTAATCCTATCAACATCAAATCCAGTAATTAGGCCCATATATGACAAACCACAGAAGTGAAGGAAGTGCGATAAGTGGGTCATGATGGGTAAAAAGTGTGACGTTCTAGCCCCAGAGGCTAGTGAAACAAGGGCCTGCACATCAAGAATGTTTTGTGGCAACAAGCATAATAAATAGAAGGAAATTATAGAAGAATCACTGAAGCATCAAAGGAGATAAAAATGAATAACTGGAACTTAGTGGAGGTTTTACGTAGCAGCATTTACCATCAGTTGCAAGACGAAAAGGCCAAAAAGGGCACGCAGCTTCTGGCTATCCATCTCTACCTATCAAAAAAAAAAGTTCAATTTAATACACAATAGAAAATCTCCATTTGTCTCATTGTGTTAAGTACACCTTTTTTGTATGTCTAACAGTTATAAATACTTTCCTAATTTGGAGTTCACTAGCTAATTACTTTCCCGCTTTATTGTTTTATCTATCATTTCATTTTTTGTTTTTGTGGACCCATACTGTTTTTTTCTTTTTAAAAGGTTACATTTTAAAATAACAACTATCTCCTTTAATTTCTAAAATCTCATGCCAAACCCATATGTATCTTACATTTTGGGATGAAGAGAGGATTATATTATGGTAATCCCTGGTTAATAGTGTTACTAACCAACTTTCCGCAGATAGCTTCAATGGAATTCGCGATGTCAGTTGCTTTGAAAAACAAAGCACCAGCATTAGCATTAGCATTAGCATTAGCATCAACATCTTCATCTTCATCCATCTCTAATGACACATGGTTTAGAACATGAAGGACAACAGGAACTGCAGATTTTACTTGCTCGAATTGCCGTCGCTGGATTCGCGTTAGAACTAAAGAAAGAAAGAATGCAATGGAAACTCAATCCAACTGGAAGTGAAAAATAAGAAGGTTGTTGCGAATATAGCATGCAAATAATAACATCAGCATATGCACTTGATATTGGTACTTGAATACAGAGAAAAACACAGTAAAAAGTGGAGGTTATAAATATCTAAATTCACTAGACGGTCTCCAATTATATGGCAATGTACTCAAATATCCCTAATTTATGTTGGTCTTCTTATCATTAGACAACAGCATAAGTCAGGACTCAACCAGGTCCGTTAACTAATGTCAAAGATAAGTTCCTTTCTAATGGAATGAGAATCAAATTTGGAGTATAGATCTAGTGGAAAATCTAAGATAAGATGAGCAGAGTATAATGGTACAAAACTACAAATGACCATTGACTTGGCAGTGGGCACTTTGGGAGGACATCAACTAGAGATTTTTTTACTTCTTATGTGCTTATCATGGATAAAGTATATGCAGTTTATCTGTAAGTTCTCATACTATGAATAAACACAAATACATTAATGCATTCACCTTTTGCAATCCCACTCATAATAGGTGCATAATAAAGAGGTGTCTGGAACTGCTCGTCTGGAGAGCTCAGTGCCTAACAAATTGTAAAAAATAGTAATAGTAGTAATATTATTATTATAAACTGAGTCAAAATAGAAGTATAGAATGCAAATGTGAAAAATCTAGGCATAGTCAACATTAAATATTAAATATTAGAGTCAAAATTTGAACTAAATACGAGTAAAAGCAATGTGGAATTCAAAAAATAAAAGTATTATTTTTTCTCTAAATTGGAGTAATTAGGAAAATACTGCCTATTATGTCATTCAGCCACCATATTAATGTCTGATAATGCCATAATAATGCACTATGATTTTAAGTTTGGCACAAATTTGTTTCACCTATTTCAGAAATTTCCTAGATCCCTAGGGGAACAAAAGAGAACAGAAGATGCTCAGAAGTGTAGCAGCAGCTCAATTACAAGTTATCTCGTACATCACAGAAAATTGGAAGCATCTCGCGCGGACTACATTTCTCGAGCAGATTATCGATACAGCATTCCGCAAGATCAGAACACCTCTTTGATGCGCATGCGAGTCTACACAATGCTTTAGGTAGCTCAAATGATAGTTCTTCCAGAACTTCCTGAAACAATCAAAAGTTTATTCAACACAGCCGCGAATGACATACTTAATACATATTCTTTTGAACGATCTTTACGCGTTCGATCTATCAAGAAAAATACCTGGCTAAGAGCAAGAGAGCTCGTGAACCTGTGAATTTCGGTGAGAAATTGGAAGGCTGTTCTCTCAGAGTCTTCATATTCAGCTTCTAGCTGGGCAGAACCGGCAGCCAAATTTAAAAAATCGACAAGTTCCGACACAGAACGACCGGATCCGGGGTGATCTCCATCTTCAATAGACTGCAACTTACATAAATAAGCAATATAACCTAATGTATACTAAAACACATTTACATGAACGTATTGAAGAGCTCGGGTAGACTTACACGAGAGCATGAAGCGAGGTGATGTTTAAGTTGAAGAATGGCGGAATCAGAAGAAGAAGAAGAAGATGAGCATGCCTCTTCAGTCATACTGATGCTCTCCCAATCGAAGCCTTGTGCAGAGCAGAGAAGCTTTAGCGGGAAATAACTCGAATACTCCCTCGCTTATGGAAGTGTCCTCAAAACAATTTTAAAGGATAGTAGATTCCATAGATTTTAATAGAATTTTATAGATTTCATAGAGAAAATAGAATTATATGGAATTCTATTTGATACACTTATATGGATTTCAATGGATTTTAATAGATTTGAAACACAGTCCAATGCAAAAAGTTGCCCCAATCCCCGGTTCCCCACACCTACTCAGTCGCTCCAAATCACCGTCGGAAAAGTCGTCAGAATATTTTGATGATTTTTTTCTTCGTTCTTTTTGGCAATTTTTCAGCTACGTAGTTATTTTTTTAATTTTTTTTGCTTAAAAAATGGAGGTAATACAAAACAATTTGAAACTCCAACTACATTGAGTGCCAAACAAGTTCATATTTTTCAAATTTGACCATTTAACTTACTAGAATACTAGGCATTATTAGGCACAGGTTTAACTGAAATCATGCAGAATTTTCACCAGACCCTTCATAACCATAGGGGTTTTTGCTGGCCCAATTCCACTGATCTTGGCACATCTCTTCAATTGTATAATTTGCCTTCCAGTTTAGCTCCCGTTTTGCTTTCTCAGTTACTGCGTAGTTATTCTTATCCATTAATTTTAATCAAAATCCGCTACGATGGAATGATGATGAATTGAACGATAAAAATCTCGAAAAGAAAACATACCTGAGTACTTGGAAGATGGAAGAACACAAGTCACAATGGATGAACATGATGGATGAACGAGAGAATGGCGATGGAGCTCCTATGCAGTAATTACCTTGGTGGGGCGATTTTAAAATAATGGATGAAATCCAAGGGTTGTTGGTCACATTGTTGGTGGATTGGGTTATTCATTATTTTGGTCTAAAAGTCCATCAAAGTCTTTCAAAGTCCATTAAAATCAATAAGAAGTAAAATTCATGGAATGATTGAGGATACCTGGATTTTAATAGATTCCATGGAAATTGATGTGAGTTTTCTCGCACTTAAAATAGATCGTAATATAGTGGTGTAAGTACGAGTATCGTCTCCACAGGGACGGACAAAAGAGAATCAAGAATTAATTAAATTCAGCGATTAAAAAGAAATAAAAATAAAAGTGTCGTGCGAGATTGGTTGGTTTGGAAAATAAAACTAATGCGAACAGTTAAACTAGGGGTTCTTTCTAATTAATGACGAAGGGAACAGGGATCAATTCCGGGGTAACCAGATTTCTGGCAGATCAGGCCTAGAACAATTAAACTAGGGGGTTCTTTCTTTCAAATTAATTTAATTGAGCCTAGTTAATCATTACTAAGTTCTTACCGCTCTCACGGCGTAGAGTACAATAATTTAGGGGACCAGGCTGATCTCTCATGCGACAGGATCCTAAATTATTGCCAAGACGAGCGAGCTTACGGCCCCTTAATTGTTACTAATCTCTTAGCGAACGATTAAGTGTGTGTGAATGTGTCCTAGAACAAATTAGATCTCTCTTAATTTATTCTACATGCAATTGTAATTCTAGTCGCGATTCTAGGTTACAAAAGATATCAATTAAATTATTCAAACACAAATTAAACGGCATTCATGCAATTAAACCGAAAAGAATCTAGTCATACATCATGATTAACCCCTTCATCAATCCCAAATCCCTAATTAAAACTACTCACAATTCATAATTGAAGAATCAATAGAATTGGAATAAAAAGATTTAATTGTCATTAATTAAAAAGGTGGAACTTACAAAGAATCCCAAAAGATTGATGAACAAGGCTGAAAAGCCCTCTAAAATTCGTGCTAGGCACTCTCTCTAAGCTCCCCCCCCTTGAAAACGGGGGTTTACAGGCTGTTTAAATAGAAAAATCGGGTGAAATTTGAGCTGAATTAGGATTTTCGGAGCCAGACACGATGTCAGGCACGATCGTGCCTTCGATCATGCCTCCGGAGCAAAAACGTGCATTTTGGGCAGGCACGATCGTGCCTCCCTCCAGGCACGATCGTGCCTGGCTGGCAGTAACTCCGCGGTGCTTTTCTCTTCACGCACGATCGTGTCTGACTTTGAGGGCACGATCGTGCCTACTTAACTTCCGAATTTGGCAATGCTTCCTTCATGATAGTTGTATATAATGAAGTCCTCTATCCACCCCAAGTTGCCGAATGTGATTTGAATCATCCAATCAAGAGATATGATCAAAACAGTGGAAGGTGTCTTTCTGAAATCGCAACAGAGATCATCTGACTTCATCGTCTGTTTTCACCTTCTTCCTCTCAGATTCTCGCAAAGGTGTCTTCATATGATTTGTAGCCCTTGAAGTTAGATTTCATATGGAACTTTAATCGTGTACGTTGGATGTTGCTACAAAGAGATATGCTTGAACGATTGACAGAAGGTCATCTAGATCGTCATTTTCAAACTTCATTCATCTTCTTTTGACCCCGTAGCCAATCCTAGAGCTCTTTTTCCTTCAAATCTTCATCGTGAATCTTCCGGTGACCTCCAAAGCTATCAAATCATTCTCAAATGCTTGTCAAATTATCCCGATTGTTCCTCAAGTGCCGGTATCGGGCTCAAATTCCCTGATTTTGACTACAAACAACACAAAACTCGAACCAACGCCCGGTAAACAAAACTTGAGCTAAAATTGAGACTTGCAACACCTTAAAGCTAGGAAAACCATCAAAATTCAATCCCAACACACATCAAATGTGTGTCTAAATACGAACTTATCAGAAATCTAAATTGAGGATACTTGGATTTGGATGGAATTCTAAATTCCATTAAAATTCATGTTGGGGGCACCCCCTTTAATTTCTTATCCAACAACATCACTCCCAACCTATATTGGGTGGCTAACATGAATGGATACATGATATCATCAAAAGGAAAAAAAAGAAAATAAAGATAAAAAAGATAGGTTATTATAAAAAAAGATAATATAAAAGAGATGAATATACATATAAAAGATAAAATAAAAAGGATAAAGTAATATTTATATATTAAGGATACAAATATAAAAGAAAAAGAAAAAAAAAAGAAAAAAGAGAGGAAAAGATTATACAAGATCACTCCTCCACATGAATACTCGCCCTCCATTTTGCTCTCTCTAAAGTCATACCTCCATCCAATTCAAGAAGAAGCATATCACTTCTGACTCCCCTAACCCACGTCTGTTTGGGCCTTCCTCTCCCTCTCTTCCCTACCTCTTCTCCACACATCTCAACTCGTCTGACAGGTACATCACTCGGTCTTCTATGCACATGACCAAACCACCGTAATCGCGACTCCCACATTTTATCTTCAATAGGTGCTACTCTCACCCTTTCTAGTATGTCCACACATCCAACGCAGCATGCGCATCTCTGCCACACTCATCTTTTGAATGTGACATTGTTTCACCGCCCAACACTTCGTGTCATAGAGTAATGCAGGCCTAATTGTTGTCCTATAAAATTTACCCTTCAGTCTAGTCGGCATACCTTGATCGCATAGAAATCCTGACGCACTCTTCCACTTCATCCACCTTGTTCTGATTCTATGGGATACATCTCCATCTAACTCACTGTCCTTCTGAATTATGGAGACCAAGTAACGGAACATATCGCTGACCGATAACTCCTTACCATCTAAAGTAATTCCGCTATTATCACTGCTTCTACCTCCACCAAACTTGCACTCCATGTACTTTGTCAGTCTGTCTTGCTCCCACTTAGTCTGAAATCATTATTCTCTAATGTTTGTCGACATACTTTCAACTTTGCTTTAACCCCTGATTGTGTCTCATCAATCAATACAATATCGTCAGCAAACATCATGCACCACAGTATATCGTCTTGAATTAACTTTGTAAGTTCATCCATGCCTATGGCAAATAAAAAAGGGCTCAGAGCTGATCCTTGGTGCACTCCGATAGTAATAGAGAACTCTGCAGTTCTCCCTACACTAGTACGAACACTTGTAGTACAATCCTCATACATATCCATGATGATGCTGTTATACTTGCGTGAAATGCCTTTTCTAGTTAAGGTCCACCAAAGAACTGTTGGCTCTATCCCTCCAAAATCAACGTGTTGACCGTGTTGCTCATAAATTGACATCGTTGATCATCTAGCTCCGAGAATCGACCTGCAAAATAATCACTAAAAAGAACTAAAAATATATATCAGTGGCTCGAGACGCGTCAGACGCTGTCCTAAGGAATTATTCCCGGCGTACGGAAATTTCCCCCAAGATATAACGAGCCCTTCGGTACAAAACTGGTACCAGAACTAACGAGAAGAAACAATATATGAACCCAATAATCATTTAAACAAAATATAAATAATTTGTGATATATCCTTTCATAAACCGTAGCAAATCAGCCGAGCCATCAAGCACCGAGTCACCAAGCACCCTTGGGGGATTATAAACAAGATACTTTTATAGTGTTGATACAATATGAAAATTTTTAGGATCCACACGGTTGCACTCACGTATAATATGATTATGTATAAACTCCTTTTGTCTCAAAAACCCTAAACCCAACTACTACATGTATCCCCTCATATACTATTCAAGATTGCAAGCTTATAATAAAGCATCCATACGTTTTCTCTTCTTAACCGTTAATGCACATTAAATATTAAATTAAAGATGATAGTGGATGTTAATTAGGATCAAATAATTTATAATGGCCAATGCCTATGCGTTATAGAATATGACCAACCAAGAGAAAACCTACATTAAAATATGGGTTAGAAAAAGATCATTTTAAGTTCTAATGAATTTTGTCACAAACAAAGTAATATTATATTTATTTGAAATACTCTAAAATTCCAACAATCCCCCACATATTTCAAATAAATATTATATTTATTAAAATAATGATTCCTTACTGGGTTCATATATGCGGTGAGGTTTTTCAATCTGGTGTCCATAGACTTGAACCAGACCTAGACGCCTAAGTCTTCAAATACCGAGTTTATTGGTGAAACGTATAGTTTCTATGAACAAATAATCTACTTTGGTAAGTCAGTGTCTTAGGAAAAACCTTTCTCGTCGTTAACGCCGTTGTGCGCCTCTTGGCCGTGCGCGTGCTTGGTTTTCTTGAGTGCTCTAGAAGCGTTGTCAATGTTTCATGGAGGCGGCCACACCTCACACTCATATAGGTGACTTCATCAAGTGTGTCCCGCACTTAACACACCACCCGTAAGGGCTATGACAATCATTAAGAGTTTTATCTCAACCTCACAAAGAAATGCAGTCTAGCCTTCCACATCATAGAAATGGACATTTTACAAGGCTAACAGAACAAATAGAAGACTTGTTATTACCCATTTGAACTTGCTTCATGGGATCTCCAATCACACAAGTTGGGTTCCCATCCCTATTTGTTGTCAAAGTGACATTAGTCCATTTCCCTCGATGTTTAAATTTATCATTTAACGTCCTAGGGATTCTATCAAAAGGAGTAGCTAATTCCTTTTAACTTCACAAAATTAATGGAATAATTCCATTCTCGAACATCATTGCACCATTTTTAAGGATGAATGGATATCCACTATTTTATCTCATGCGAGTCGACTCAGATGTCGTCGTTATATCCCGGCAATACAACGGATAACTCTTAATAAGAAATAACATTGATGTGACCCTCTGGTACATCGGATAATTCTCAATAAAATATATACCACCATTGCATCATTACAGTGCGATAGATAATACTCATATAACATCATTGTACCGCTCTAATACAATGGATATTTCTCAATAAACATATCATCGTTGTATCAATATATTACAACGGATAATCTCAACCATGATTAGTGATACCTCTCAAATATCTCAATAACTTAAGGTATCCCAACCATCACATTTTGATTTCATATATTGTCTCAATCTTCAATTCTAGCATTTTAAAATTATGAAATGTCACACACATTTAATTGTAATACACTCACACTTTTTATTTATTTATATAATTATATCAAAGTCATAAGGGATATTCACATTTTTAACATTGAAATATCAAACTTCTTAAGGAGATTCTCAATATAATGATAGTGAAATACCAACATTCTTCCTTGTGACTTTAATACTCAAAATTACTTTTATTGTATTTATATATCAACTCAATATAGCTACTGAAATAAGCATATAAAAAATTCCAGTAACAAATAATCACCAATGCACCACTTGATGTATACACATTTTTTCCAAAAAAAAAAAATTATCCCATTAATCTCAAAGATATAATAATTTAAAATATTGCATACTAGCAGATTAATTCTTCAATTTAAGGAAAAAGTATATATGCTCCACTATTTCATCTTATGTAAAAGCATCCAAAAGTTACAAAACTCATTTTTACTCAATGAGATAGGTAGTAAAAATTTAGCATAGCGCCCCCACAATTTTAGTTATTCCAAACCAGGTGCATAACTCTTCTAAAATTCAATAATATCTATTTTAAGAAGATAATTTCTAGCTCAACTTTTATTTGCACACCAAGATTTTACCAAAGCTCACCTTTAAATTTTAAGAAAAAAAACATATATTAAAATTTAGTGTATATAAAAAGAAATCATCATTATAATGTATGTAACATCATCATACAATTATAGTACGAATGATAATACTCAAATGTAACATCGTCGTATCACTCTAGTACAACGGATAATTTTCGATAAAATGTGTCATCGTTATACTCATTTAGTACAACGGAAAACTTTATTGATGACATCATTGTATCATAATAATACAATGGATAATTCTCAATAAATTATTCCATCATTGTATTTCTTTAATACAATGGTTTGGCTCACCAAATACTTTTTTGTGTTTTCGAGTTCATCTCAATCTTCCGACAATTTTGCCGGATCTCACATAGTGTGTTAAGTTTAATAAATTCACACTTTGTGCATCAAGATAAATTTCTATAAAATGAACAATATCATACTACAAAATTATTCCTAAATCCAACTCAATATATCTCCACACTCAATTAATAATAAAAATGACACATATTATTTGCCTCCACAATTTTTGAATTTCACCACAAATCAATTAATACCCAGTATAATATACTTTAAAACACCACACACATTCATAACAAATATTGTTTCATAGCAATGCGAATGGTAAATTTGTTTAAGTACCCCACATTTTGGACATATAAATTAGGTGCATAGACTATTTACATATTCAAGTAATCAAGTATAATGTAGTATTTTATCAAAATTCCACAATATCAAAACCATCCGAATGCTTAACAAAGTCAAGCAAACATATACCAATGTAGTACTATACCATGGATACAAAAAAAAAACATCCAAAGATCTACTAAATATTTCGTACAATTTAATAGCACCCATCATAGATAACTAGACGTACGCATTCATGAGTCATTGCGTAAAATAATGACGATCCACACAATATTCAAATACTATATATACATGACAACAACTGTAACGGATAGAAATTTAGTAACAATAAAAAAAACTGTCAACAATTTTAGCACATTAAAAGCGACTTTAACCATTTTTTAAAGAGAACCAGAAACTGAAATAAATCAAAGTTGGAACATCTGAGATATGTCACTTAAAGGTAACCGTTTTTCTAATAGATAGTAGAAGGAAAAATGCTTTTGCATTTACAAATGGGTTGGATAGCCTCAAAATCTACCACTAATCATTCACATGTGATACTAGCAATTTTAAACAAAAAACATTTGTAACCATTATATAATTATTGTTATGGTGGATCGTTGATTTCCGTAATTGTCATTTTGTTTCAAAAAATTGACTTATGTTTCAAAAAAAAACTTATATTGTAACTAAAATAGTTATAAAACATACCAGCCATAAATTTGAACATTTCGTGAGAGTTAGAATTTCAGTTGACTATTGCGTAGTTGTAATCTTTATTCGCCATAATTCCTTAGATTGTTGGCTCTATCCCTCCAAAATCAACGTGTTGACCGTGTTGCTCATAAATTGACATCGTTGATCATCTAGCTCCGAGAATCGACCTGCAAAATAATCACTAAAAAGAACTAAAAATATATATCAGTGGCTCGAGACGCGTCAGACGCTGTCCTAAGGAATTATTCCCGGCGTACGGAAATTTCCCCCAAGATATAACGAGCCCTTCGGTACAAAACCGGTACCAGAACTAACGAGAAGAAACAATATATGAACCCAATAATCATTTAAACAAAATATAAATAATTTGTGATATATCCTTTCATAAACCGTAGCAAATCAGCCGAGCCATCAAGCACCGAGTCACCAAGCACCCTTGGGGGATTATAAACAAGATACTTTTATAGTGTTGATACAATATGAAAATTTTTAGGATCCACACGGTTGCACTCACGTATAATATGATTATGTATAAACTCCTTTTGTCTAAAAAACCCTAAACCCAACTACTACATGTATCCCCTCATATACTATTCAAGATTGCAAGCTTATAATAAAGCATCCATACGTTTTCTCTTCTTAACCGTTAATGCACATTAAATATTAAATTAAAGATGATAGTGGATGTTAATTAGGATCAAATAATTTATAATGGCCAATGCCTATGCGTTATAGAATATGACCAACCAAGAGAAAACCTACATTAAAATATGGGTGAGAAAAAGATCATTTTAAGTTCTAATGAATTTTGTCACAAATAAAGCAATATTATATTTATTTGAAATACTCTAAAATTCCAACAAGAACTTCTCGAGGTAACCTATCATATGCCTTTTCTAAGTCAATGAACACTAAATGCAAATCCTTGTGAGCGTCTCTATACTTCTCCATAAGTTGCCAAAGAAGGTTAATAACCTCAGTTGTTGAGCGACCAGACATAAAACCGAATTGATTCTCTGAAATCTTCATCGTTCTTCGAAGTCTTCGCTCAATCACTCGCTCCCAAAGTTTCATGGTATGACTCATAAGCTTAATCCCTCGATAGTTGGCACATTCTTGCACATCACCTTTATTCTTAAATAAGGGAATAAGAGTACTCTTTCTCCAACTCGTTGGCATCTTGTTGTTTCTCCAAATCTTGTTGAAGAAATTTGTTAACCACCCGATGCCTCTCTCTCCCAAACCTCTACACGCCTCGATCGGTATGCCATTTGGACCCACTGCTTTCTTCCGCCCCATCTTCCTCAGAGCCTCTTTAACTTCCGTTGGTTGGATCCTTCTCACAAAATCACGATTTACCATACAATCTGGTATGGTCAAATCACCGATATCTTGCACTTTGTTCCCGTTGAACAATGTATCGAAGTATGATCTCCACCTCTCTTTTATCTCTCTGTCCTCCATTAATATCCTTTGATCGACATCCTTTACACACTTAACTTTTCCGACATCTTGAATCCTGCGATCACGAAGACGAGCAAGTATATAGATATCTTGTTCTCCTTCCTTAGAGTCCAATTTTTCATACAACTCCTTGTTCACTTTCCCTTGTGCTTCCTTTACGGCTTTCTTTGCTTGTCTTCTAGCCTCCTTGTATGCTTCTATGTTCTCGTCACTCCGACTTGTCCCCAGCTTTTTGTAGCAACCTCTTGTGTTCCTTATGGCTTGTTTCACCTCATCATTCCACCAAGACGTGTCCTTTTTGGGTGGCAGACATCCTTTAGATTCTCCCAGTACCTCTTTTGCCACTTTGTTAATGGTCAGCTCCATCGATAACCACGCATCCTCCACATGTGTTCCATTATCAATACGCCATACATCTTCGTCGAACATTTTGTGTGTAAAGCTTTCTTGAAGATCCCCCTCAAGCCTCCACCACTTTATCTTTGGCTCCACTTGTTGCTTAACTTATCTTCTATGGTTCTCACCTCGAAAGTCGAGCAAAAACAACATATACTGAGTGACAACACTCTCACCTGGGATAACCTTACAATCGGTGTAGCTAGTTCTCCAAGTAGTCCGTACTAAGAAGTAGTCAATTTGGGTACTATTAGCTCCATTTCTATAGGTTACAAGGTGAAAGTCTCTTTTCCTAAACCAAATGTTCATTATAGCCAACTCATACGTCGAGGCAAAATCCAAAATGTTCTTTCCCGCTTCATTTATAGTGTCAAAACCATGTCCGCCATGAATACTCTCAAAGCCATCACGACTCGAGCCCACATGCCCGTTGAGGTCGCCTCTTATGACCAACTTCTCTCCCCTTGGCACTCGTCGCACCACATCTTCAAGATCTTCCCAGAACTGTTGAGTTGTAGATGCATCCAATCCCACTTGTGGTGCATAGGCACTTACCACAGACACAATCTCACCCCTCGTCACCAATTTAATGCTCATGATGCGATCGTTCTTCCTGAAGACTTCTACCACATCCTCAACATAGTCACGCGCCACAATAATGCCTACCCCATTCCTAGTCTTATCTCTCCCTGAATACCACAACTTAAAACCTCCGGGATTAATCTCACGTGCTTTCTCTCCAACCCATTTAGTTTCTTGCACACACATAATGCCGATATTCCTCCTCCTCATAACTTCGACTACCTCGGAAGATCTGCCTGTAAGAGACCCAACATGCCACGTCCCAAAAGCGCAATCTAGCACTCCACCTTCTGTTCTTAGCCTCGCCTCGGACCCCACCACGCCCTTGCATATTTGACATCATCCTAGGGCAATGGGATGACGCGCCGCTTCCGGGCGACGACCTAGCAACCTTAGCATTCTTATCACCACACCCATGCCTATGAAGTGTAGCGCACCCTTTCATATTTGACACCACCCCCAGGCGGAGGGATGACGCGTTGCTTACGGGCGATGACCTAGCTGCAGCGATATCCATATTCCGATTCATGTCATGTGATGTGACTAGGTGATACTGTTGGCCGTCACGCGCCTACCACAACACCCCCCTCCTTTATCTTGGCTTGAGACAGGCATGAAACAAAAAAAAATTGATCTCATGGCGGAGTTGCTTAATTTCGTATCCAAATCTTTTTTATTCCCCAAAATTTTCTTATATAATGTGACAATGCAACTCATTTTGAATGATATTTGACTTTGTGGTATATTTCAAAATTATTGAAATACACATCCTAATTCACTATAAAATTATAAGGAATATGATTTTGCACGTTATTCCTTCACATTTTATAATTCATGAATGCATATGTTAATGATTTTATAAAGATATGAAGTCTAAAGTCAAATTCTCTCTTAATAAATACGGAGTACACAATACACTTCATCTATATTTTTCTATTTGCAACTTTATGTTTTTGACAGTGATAATAATAGTAGAGCTAATTAGCACTCCACGGTAGAGAAAGTTATAAATGATTTGTGAAAACAAATGAAAAAGTAGGAAAAAAGTAGATGTGAAATGATGATGGTTGACTAGTTAGTGTTTCAAGGGTTGGATAGAGTGTTGACACATGTTAGTAGTTACAATGTTAGTAAACACCGGAAAGGGAAGGGAAGGGTAAGTGTACGTTAAATATAAATCAATCATGTTTTGAATAGTAAAAAAAAGAAGTGTTAATAAAAGAAATGTTTTCACTTAAACTTACAAAAATATCTCTATTCAATATTTACACTTTAAAATAAATCTCTAAATGCAGGCTGCCCAAAAAAGTGAAAGACGTGGTCAAGAAAGTTGTACTCTTCCGTGATGGAATCAAAAGTGACCCGCTGAGTCACTTGTGCTTCTTAGAGCACCCACTACGGGAGCTCAATTGGGATTAGAAATAAAAGTTGATAGGAGTTGGCCCCCACTATGGTAGATCAAAATTTGATCGGTCAACATGCTAGCTCAAAAATTGGTTCTGACAATTTGGTTTTTAATATAGCCAAGTGGCTTCTTTTGCCAAAGGGAGTGTACGGGTGGAGCAAGAGGGGAGGAATTCCCCTCCCACATTTCTAGCCACAAATCCCACCAACTCTTTAATTTAATAATTTATGAATTAAATTAATTTATTTTACAAAAAAAATTATACCAAAAAATCAGTTTTTTTCTACTATAAATAGACACCAATGAATGATATGTTTAATCACTTCAAAATTTACCACTCCTTTCCCTCTTACATCTAATTTTATCTGTTTTAGAATACTTTTCTCCCTAAAAATGGATCCAAACTATTATCCCCTAGATACCACACCAACAGCCCCCCATTCAAAAGAAATCCTCATTCTGCACAACAATCTTTTGGACTGAAATTTGTTGGTCTGCTCTGGTCTAGTTTGATCTGGTCTGGTCTAAACTGGTCTGGTAAACATCTAGTCTCTGTGTATTTTATAACTATGGAAGTCTGGTCTGATCTGGTCTGGAACTGAAAACAGTCCAAAAGAAAATATCCTAAATAAATTAATAAAGGTGGGATATATCAAAAATAAGGAGAGAGAGTGTAAAAATTTTAAGTGACCTAGGTCACCATAGTGGGGAGAAATTGGGACACATTAAAGGGGAATAAGTTTTTGGAGGGAAGTGATGTGAAAGAGAGAAGAGGGGGTCAAAACCCACCACCATTGTGAACGCTCTTAGAGGTTTGTCTATACATAAGGAAATAGCTTCACACAACTGACACAAGGGCTCAGATGTTTTATATGTACACGACCATATATATTCATTGGGAAATAGCTTCACACAAGGTCTGGACAAAGGTTGCTCCAGAAGGAGTGAGCAGAAGATGAGTAGACGACTAGATTGTGCGGCAAAAAGAACGAGAGCGTTGATGATATGAAAAGAGCTGAAAAGGGCAGAAGATGAGTATCTTTTAACTGTGTGAAGTGTAATAATTGTCCAGCATCTCAACACACTTCAAATCGGGGTGTCAAACAGGTGGACAGTTGAGGTGTTAGGAATGTAATTACTAACACTTACTAACAATGTCTAACACTTCTTAAATTCTCTGCCAAACAAGTGTTAATGTCAATACCTCCCAACGTACACTACAACATTTTGGATATACGACTACGTTGAAAAACTGTTGCCTAATGGGAAAAAAAATGTTGTCATTGTTTTTAGCAACGGTTTCAAAACTGTGGTGATAGAGTATATGGCCCGGGAGCCCCCGGCCCATAGACTCCCACTTCTCCTACACAAGTCCATTGGGCCCAGAGAACAACTCAGGCCCAAATACGGCGGCCCAAGCCTCGACGTAGCTCAGAATACACACTGGGATGCCTTCGGCCTCCTTGGCCGAAGGCTCCAGAACTCACAGGATAGCCTTTTTGGAATAAGAAGCTGCTGGGAGAAAACGGGCGAAAACATGAGCCTTCGGCATTTTCATGCCCTCGGCATCAGAAAAGCCTTCGTCTGAACCAAGCCTTCGGCCACACGGGGCCTTCGGCCACACGGGGCCTTCGGCCACACAAGGGTCCTCACCACATGGAGCCCTCAGCTATACAAGGAGCCCTCGGCTACACAAGGAGCCTTCGGCTACACAAGGAGCCTTCGGCTGAACTAGCTCAATCATCGAAGATTCCTTTTGGAGACAGCCAACCACCGCATTTAATACCACGTCACATCCGCCAACCACATTCAATGCGGTAAACGTACCACTGCCGGTGCCAACCGGCTGATGTGACCCTTCGGCCGTTGGATTACTGACACGTGTAATAGCAGCCCATTTCTCCTTGTAAATCATCATCTACATCCGACTTCCACGCTGAGTTCGTTTAATAAAATCGACTCTCTCTCCTCCTATTTACTCTGACTTCTCTCTAAGTTATTCCCGCAATAACCCCTCGGATAAGATACCCCCCGGGTAGACTATCCATCATTTGGTGCTCTCGTTGAGAGGTCGGAACAATCAAGTAAGAAAGCCTCCCCCTCTACCAAACTCAAAACACCTACCAAAATGGGAAGAACCACTCGTGCCCAATCCAAAACTCTTGAGGAGAACCACGTAGCCCCCGGCGAAACCAACGGGGCTGAGGCTTCCAACAGGCTCTTAGTACCCGAGGGTGGAATCATTCTCGAGTTAGAGCAGGCTACTGCTGACCTCCGACAGCAACTACAGAAGAATACCCCTGATGCCCGCATTGGCCTTGATAATCGAAGGAGGGATCGGAGTGAGAACCAAGTCCCCCCTCCGGTCTCGGCCATCGATCTTCAGGCTGCCTTTGCGGCCTTTGTTCAAAACATGGCTCTCAATTCCGGGGCCCTCGCCTCTCAGGCACCCCTTCAGCCCTACGCTGGAGGAAATGTTATTCAATTGCCACCACTCCCCCCTCTGTTCAACAATCCTCCCCCGAGGATTGGAAACGCCGAGGGGGTCATAGCACAGGATACCGCCTCCCAGGAGGCTCAATCCAGGGATAAGCGCCCCATGATGAAGGAGAAACCCCGGACCTCCGCACTTGAGAGGCTTGGGGGAGCTCCCGGACGCCGAGGGGTCCAAGACCGCCTCGGCAGACAAGAATTCAGCAGGCCCCAGGAGAGTGGTGCCTCCGCTTCGGGGGCCGAGGGCGTGCCTCCCCCCCGAAGCAAAGGCAAAGCCCTCCTCCATGCCGATGACGCCAGGCACCAAATCAATCAGGCGCAATCCTTCCGGGCCAACTCCCAAGGGGTTGCCCCGAAGGATCCCAAGGACGAAATCATCGAAGCCCTCCTCCGTCAACTCGAGGAGAATCGTCAGGCTCCCCCGACGGCTTCCACAGCGAGGCCAGATCCAGAGTACGCTGACCTTCGAGCACAAGTGGAGGAAATGAAGCGTAAGCTTGCCGAAGGCTCAGGCGAGCCCCTCATTCAGCTCCGCACTAGGACGCCTTTCACCCCAAGGGTGTTGGCGGCCAAAATCCCCCACAAATATCGGGGGCAACCTATCAAGCCGTATGAGGGAAAGACAGATCCCCAAGAACACTATAGCCGCTATCAAAATAGCATGATGATGATGGGGGCCTCAGATGAATACTTATGCCGTTGGTTCCTTTCCACCTTGGAGGGACCCGCGTATGAGTGGTTCAACCGGTTGCCCGAAGGCAGCATTGATTCTTGGCAAGAACTTGCCCACCGCTTCCTTACACAATTTGCTGGGAGGCATCGCTCAAAGAAGCACTTCTCCCACCTTCTAAACGTGAGACAACAGAAGGAGGAAACCCTTCGGAGTTTCCTGGAACGCTGGAGGCAGGCCTCCCTCGAGGTCGAAGGCGCTGATGACAGGACACTAATGGCCCTCTTCCACACCGTCCTCCGCAACGGTAACTTCTGTCGGAGCCTTATCACTGATCCCCCCCGCGATTATACAAAGGCCCTTCAGCGGGGGGATCGATACGCCGAAGCGGAAGAAATCGAGAAGGACCGCCGCAATACGGATCCTTCTCAGAAGAATGAAGGCAGGAATCGGCCCGGAGGGCCTCCCCCTCCGGCCAACCGCGAGGCCCAATATAATGATCGCCCCCGAGGTGGCCAAGCCAGAACCGGGGCCGGTTACAAAAACAACCCGAAGGCATGGGCGCAACCCGTCCTCCTTGAGCACCCACGCACTCCCTTGACGCATCCCGTCAGCGTCATTCTTGATCATGCGGAAGAGCGGGGGCTCGTTGAGCGAGACTCCCGTACACCCCTCGAGATTTATGCCATCGGTCCTGATGAGCCCTATTGCCGCTTCCATCGCCACCATGGACACAAAACCGACGATTGCCATCAACTGAAAAACGCAATTGAGAGGCTGATACAGGCAGGCCACTTGTCTCAGTTTATCAGGGGCCCTCCTCCCCAGGGCCCTCTTCACCATCAAGGGCCTCCGCCGAAGGCCAACAAATGGGTGAACCCCAACACCATCCCCTTGGGAAACCCACAGGGGAAGAAGCGAGAAATTGGGGGCCTCGACGACGAGGGAGAGGGCTCCCATCAACAATACAAGCGCCATATTCATATGATCAACGGCGGCAACACCGGAGGTGATTCAACAAGCCAAAGGAAGAAGTGGGCATAGTCCCTTTACATTGGGGAAGTCAATCACGTGCCCCCAACTAAAAAGCCGAGGGCGGATCCAATTTTCTTCACAGATGCGGACCTCCCCTCGGGTTCTCTGCCGCATAGGGACGCCCTCGTCATCCGCACTGAGATCAATGACGCCATCATCCACCGGACTTACGTCGACACGGGGAGTTCTGTCAACGTCATGTATCTCAGCACTTTTCAAGAGTTGGGACTCGATAGGGGGTCCCTTCGGCACATCAACACCCCCCTCTCCGGATTTACGGGGGATAGCGTAGACGCCGAAGGCGTCATCACCCTATTGGTTGAATTCGGCGACGGGTCCCATAGAGCCAAGCTCGAAGTGGAATTCGTCGTCGTCAACCTCGACTGCGCGCACAACATCATCCTCGGCCGGCCTGCCCTCGAAGACTTAGAAGCCGTCATCTCCATGAAACACCTTTGCCTCAAATTCCCTACACCCACCGGCATCGGCTATTCGAGGGGGAACCAGAAACTCTCCAGGGCCTGCTACCTTCAGCTTACCAAGAAGGTTAGTAAAACTGAGTTTCGTGTTGACACTTGACACCATCACCACCAAGGCCTTGGAGGAAGAAGAAGGCAGGCCGAGGGCTGAGCCTGCCGAAGAGACCGAAGACTTGATACTCGATCCGGCCAAGCCGGAGAGAGTCCTGAAGATTGGAGCCAAGCTCCCCGAAGACTTGAAGGCTGGCATCACCAGGGCCCTCCGCGCCTACTCCATTGTTTTTGCATGGGGGGCGGAGGATATGCCAGGAATTGACCGAAGGGTTATCACCCACCGCCTAGCGGTGGACCCTTCGGCCAAACCAGTGCAACAGCGAAGGAGACCCCTCTCGGCCGAGAGAAGGGAGTTCGTGAAGAAGGAGGTATCTATGCTCCTCTCCATCAAACACATTAAGGAGGTGAAATACCCTTCTTGGTTAGCGAACGTAGTCCTCGCACAGAAGCCTCCTACCTTCTGCATGTGCGTGGATTACACGGACTTGAATAAGGCGTGTCCTATGGACCCTTTCCCCTTGCCAAACATTGACCAATTGGTGGATGAGACCGCCGGATGCGAGATCATGTCATTCCTCGACGCATTCCGCGGATACCATCAAATCTACATGCATGAGGGAGACGCTGAAAAAACTGCCTTCATGACACCCGAAGGCATCTTCTGCTACCTTGTGATGGCCTTCGGCCTCAAAAACTCAGGCGCTACCTACACCCGAATGGTGGCCAGGGTCTTTCAAGCTGTCCTAGGACGAACCATGGAGGCTTACGTTGACGACATGATCGTCAAAAGCAAGAAGGCAAGCACTCACGCCGACGACCTCCGGGAAATCTTTGCCATCATGCAGAAATTCAATCTCCGGCTGAATCCGAAGAAGTGCACCTTCGGCGCACAAGGAGGAAAGTTCTTAGGCTACATGGTCAGCCGAAGGGGTATTGAGGCCAACCCCGAGAAGATTCAGGCCATCATCAACATGGAGCCTCCACGCAACGTCAAAGAAGTTCAACGGTTGACGGGTCGCCTGGCAGCCCTCAACCGTTTCCTCTCAAAGTCAGCCGAGAGGGCTCTCCCCTTCTTCCAAATCATGAGAAAGACGGCGGGTTTCCAATGGACATCTGAGTGTCAAGAAGCCTTCGACGAACTTAAGAAGTACCTTTCTTCTCCCCCAGTGCTCTCCAAACCGAAGGTGGGGGAGACTTTATACTTGTATCTCGGCGTCAGCCCTGCGGCCATCAGTTCGGTGCTAATCCGAGAAGAAGACGGCGTCCAACATGCCATCTTCTACGTCAGTAAAACCCTCCGGGAGGCCGAACTCAGGTATTCTCCCGTCGAGAAGACGGTGCTAGCCATCGTTTGGACCGTCAAGAAGCTTGGCCACTACTTTCAAGCTCATCCAGTCCAGGTGCTCACTCATCAACCCCTCGGCGCCCTCATGAGAAGCCCCACAAGTTCCTCCCGAATGGTGAAATGGGCCATCTTCCTCAGTCAATACAACATAGATATCCGTCCGAGGCCTGCCATTAAGGGCCAAGCCCTAGCGGATTTCGTAACGGAATGCACCGCAAGATCAGCGATGGATGAGGAGCCTTCGGCACCCCTTGACGAATGGTGGACCCTCTATACCGATGGCTCCTCAGCCACCAAAGCATGCGGAGGGGGAGTAGTTCTGATCACACCCGAAGGCTTCCGCGCCTACTATGCCATTCGCTTCTCCTTCAAAGTCTCCAACAACGAGGCCGAATACGAAGCCCTCCTCTGTGGCCTTCGGCTGGCAGCAAATCTGAAGGCCAAGATGGTCCACATCAAGTGTGACTCCAAACTTGTCGTGGGTCAAATTTCCGGGGAATACGAAGCCAAGGAAGGGAGGATGAAACAATACAAAGAAGCGGCTAAGGAGTTGCTCAAGGTATTTGAGGCACATTCCCTCACCCAAATACCGAGGGCTCAAAACTCCGAAGCCGACATTCTGTCCAAGCTCTCGGATGAATCCCCCGAGCACCTCTCGAAGATTGCAAGAATTGAGGAGCTTAGCCTCTCAAGCATCCACGCGAGCCCCGTCATGAGCATTAACCTGAGGCCGGATGTAAGGAATAAATGTAATTAGATTTTGATGATGCTAGGTTATTTAGATTAGAATTTTAAAGTACCCCCAAATTAGATTTCATGTATTAGTACTTTCTGATGTAAGTATTAGTATAGTCGACGATCAGAGTTGCTCTTCTATGGATCTGATCAGAGTTGCTCTATGAGAACTGCCTTCAGAGTTGCTCGCTTGTGGATCCGATCAGAGTTACTCTCAGCAGTTCATGAGAGTTGCTCATCAGAGAAGCATCAGAGTTCGGTGAATAGCTTCATCAGAACTCAACATCAGAGTTCGCACACCAGAGCCCGACTTGAAACTACATCAGAGCTACTCTTCAGAAAGCCATCAGAATCCATCGTATCAGAAGACTCCGATCAGAGTCCGACTAACTCTTAGAAGATTTCAAGCAACATCCAACAGCTATGAGTTCAACGGGTATAACATCCAACGGCTAGAAGACTGTGCATGAAAGGAAAGCATTCAATGCACATTAAATGAGCCTGATACGCTTTGGATTTATTGCAAATGATTGACCGAGAAATCTGGAAGATATATTATAAAAATAGAAACCTTCCAAAACGGCGGTCAAGTCAACAGTACGCGCATTCAATGCAGTTGTCTCCTCCTCCAACGGGCAGACAACCCCAGTATATAAGCTACAAACCGAAGAACAGCACTAGTACGTTTTTGGCAGAACTTTTGCTCTGAACTTCATACTACAAGCATTCTTGAGATTCAAACTCCACAACACAAAAACAAGAAAGAGCTTACGTTGGGAAGATTCAACCTCACAATCTCTCATCCCCAACAAGAGCAAAGTTCATCCTGTTCTTCAACACTTCAAGATCCTCATCAAACATCTTTTGTAACGAAGCAAGTTGGAGGAAAAACTTTGTGTTTTTCAAAGGATCTTCTGAAAAGAAGGGCGTCCAAGTAACTGCAGCAGTGAAGTGGTGATACTTCCGGGAAGCTGAGTGAAAGGATCAGTCATCAGGAAGCAGGACTGCATCCCGGGTGACAACTAGGCTTGAAGAAGGCGTGGAGAACTTCTTAAGTGCTAGGGATTAGCTTTGTAACTGATCTACTTCAAAGCTAGTGGAACAGTGGACTAGAGGAACGCGTTGTTCCTTGAACCACTATAAAAATATCCGGTGTCATTTACTTTATTGCAATTTATATTTCTGCACCTAGGACATTAACTGATTAACTCTAAAACTTGGAATCTGTGTTCAGCAGATCTTGTTTTCAGAGTTATCAGAAAGGCATTTGCCTTAGTGTTTCTGAGGCTACCCGGACAGATCAGAATCCGCTGCCAAGGCCAGTTCTGTTATCAGAACCAGCCCTTCTCTGTCACCAGAATCAGACCTTCTCTGATAAGTCAGTTTGGACTTTGAGAAAAATTTGAAAAATCAATCACTCTATTCACCCCCCCCACTCTAGACTGATCACCATATTAAACGGGACCAACAAGTGGTATCAGAGCCTCCTTGTTCTTGTAATCTTTTAGGTTACTCTCTGAACAAAGATCCACTTGTTCTTAGCCTCTATTTATTTGTTATTATGGATAACTCTCTTGCAAAGCATCTAATGTTCACAGATCAGAAATATGATGACTGGAAGATTCGGATGAAAGCTCATCTCTGTGCCCTGCATGATGAAATGTGGGAAGTCTTGGAGAATGGACCTTTTATCCAATTCATGAAGATCAATCTTGTCCATACCTTAGACAACAATCTGCCTCAGATGATTGAGAAAACCAGGTCTGAGTGGACCAAGGAAGAGAAAAGACAGTACAACCTTGACAACATTGCCAAGGACATTCTCTACAAAGCTATTGATGAAAGATACTTCAATAGAATAAAGAAGTGCAGGACTGCTAAAGAAATCTGGGATAAGCTGGATGAGATTGGAGCAGGAGATGAGCAAGAAAGAGATAACAAGCTGACCATTGCAATGAAGAAGTTTGATGACTTCAAACTTCTGCCAGAAGAATGCATTGCTAAGATGCATGAGAGACTGCTGATTCTCATCAGTGAGATTTCTGAGCTTGGAAAGGAGCTCACCATCAAAGAGGTCAACATGAAGATCCTCAGGGGACTGCCTTCAGCTTGGAAGATGAAGGTGATTGCAGTCCAGGAAAGCAAGAACATCAAGACCTATGCCACTTAGAAACTTATTTCTGATCTCAAGGCTTATGAGTTTGAGATGCATGAAGAGAAGGAGGAAGTTCCTGATGAGAGGACCACCACTGCTCTCACTGCCAGCACCTCAAAGGTAAGTAACTTTGATCCTTCTACTCTTTTATCTGATGAGTATATGGCTGCTTTTGCCAGGAAGTTTAAGAAGTTTATGAAGAGAGATGGAAGGAGTCCATCCTCTAGCAGAAGACCCCATCAGAAGACCAAGTCTTCTGAGAGCAATGGAGAGTACCTCTGCTACAACTGCAGACAACCTGGGCATTTCAAAGCAAACTGCCCCTATCCAAGAGTGTCCAAGAAGCAAGGACAGGAAGAAGAAAAGAAGCATGAAGATCAGCACAGGAGAAGGAAGGCATTCATCTCTGAGCAAGCAGAGAGAGACCCCCTTTCTGAATCAGAGTCAAGCTCTGACTCTGACTCTAATGAAGCATTTTGCTGTGTAGATACAGAAACTGTAGATCTCTGCTTCATGGCACAATCTGATGATGAGGTATGTTCTACCTCTGACTCTGTTTCTTCTTCGGTAGGCACAGCCTTAAATGATGATCCAATGTCATCATTTTGGGAAGAATTCCAAACTATTCAAGCCACTTATTCTTTTGTTAAAGATGAGAACAGTAGGCTGAAAGTTGATATCTCTGATCTAAGGAAAGAGACTGAGTGCAAACTTAATCTCTTAACTGAGGAAAGAGATAGACTGAAAACTGAAAATGAGTCTCTTCTTAAAAGAATAAGAGACATTGAGGAACTTGAGAGTAGATATAATAGTCTTCTGAAGATGCAATCTTCCATGAAGAATATTGGTGACTCTCATAACTTCACCTCTGGTCTTGGATATGTTGAACCCAAGTCTGGTGAATCTTCTGTAAGGCCTAGCACCCGAGTTGCTAAAGCCAAAAAGGTCATAGTTTCACAGACTTGCAGCCCCATTTGCCATGCTAGTACTTCTGGTACTAAAGTTGTTCATGAGAAAGTCCCACCAGAGAACCAAAAACTAAAGGCCAAACCAAAACAAACTTTGAAAACTAATGAATCTGGCAGAAGACCTAACCACAATAGAAGTTTTCAGAAAAATAATAATCAAAGGCCTAATCCTATCATACAATCTCATGACAATGGTATCAGAAACCACTATCAGAGAGGCAAATATCAAGAGAAAATTAACTATAGACAAATGAGGTTGTCTGGTCAACCTCAGAAGCCTAAAGTTAAGCACTCCTCTGATCTTGATAGTATATGGGACTTCTTTCCAACAAAGAAGGTTATGCAGAAGTATGCAAACAGAAAGCATGATCCTCACAAGCATCTGCCCAAAGTGAATCATACATCTGTTTACTACAACTACCAGGTGGACAATGGGTACCATCCACCAAGGTTTCAGTTGATGAGACCAAAATGGTACCAACTACCAAGACTGCATTACCCCCCAGGACCCAACATTGCTTGGGTACCTAAATCTTCCTTTTAATTTTGCAGGAACTGTGTGCTGGAGCTATCTCAGAGCAAGAATGGTTTATTGATAGTGGATGCTCCAGGCACATGACAGGTGACAAGAGTTGCCTATCAGAGTTCCAGAAATACAATGGACCCCGAGTCACTTTTGGAGGAAATGACAAGGATGGTCAAACAAAGGGAAGAGGGAAGCTGATCAAGAACCAGATAAGCATTGAAGATGTCTCATATGTCAAAGGTCTGAAGTTCAACCTGCTGAGTGCTAGCCAATTCTGTGACAAAGGCTACACAGTTGAATTCACCAAGACCTTATGCTATGTCAAGCATGAGATAACCAAGGAAGTGGTTCTTACAGCCAAAAGAAGGAAGAACATCTATGTTGTTGACTGGCAAACAGCAAAAGATGGAACCTGTCTGATAGCAAAAGACAATTCAAAGCTAAGCTGGGACTGGCACAAGAAGCTTAGCCATCTGAATTTCAAAACCATCAACAAACTGGCAAGGGAACACATTGTAGATGGTCTGCCTGACATTGTCTACAAGAAGGAGACCCTCTGCAGTGCTTGTCAGAAAGGCAAACAAGTGAAGACATCATTCAAACCCATAGCTGGAGATCTTTCTACTTGTCCTCTAAATCTGATTCACATGGATTTATTTGGACCAGTTGAAACTCCCAGTGTTGGTGGAAAAAGATATACCCTTGTTATGGTTGATGACTACTCAAGATACACATGGACTGTGTTCCTAACAAAGAAGAATGAAACTCTTCAGAAGCTGCCATCTCTGTTAAAACAACTTCAGACTGAGAAGAACATGAAGGTCAGGACAATCAGATCTGACAGAGGGACTGAATTTGTCAACAAGTTGATCAAGGACTTCTGTGATCAGAATGGCACATTCCATCAACTCTCTGCTGCCAGAACACCCCAACAAAATGGTGTTGCAGAAAGAAGGAACAGAACACTGAAGGAAGCTGCAAGGACAATGATTGCTGAATCAGGGTTGCCCATCAGATATTGGGCTGAAGCAATCAACACTGCATGCTACACTCAGAACAGAAGCATGATCCACAAGAATCATCAGAAGACCCCCTATGAGCTGTGGAAAGGAAGAAAGCCAAACATCAGCTACTTCCATGTGTTTGGATGCAAGTGCTACATTCTAAACAATGGAAAGGAGAACCTGAAAGTATTTCAAGAAAAAGCTGATGAAGGTGTATTCTTAGGCTACTCAAGTTCAAGCAAAGCCTATAGAATACTTAACAGGAGAACTCTACAAGTTGAAGAATCCATTCATGTCAAGTTTGATGATAGCACCTCTGCTGAAGAAATTTCAGAAACCCTGCAGAAAATCAATCTTGAAGATAAGGGTTTAGAACCATCAGAAGAGGTCACTATCAATCCAGTACTCTCAACTCCTATTACTAATCCAGTTCTGATAGACAAAGATGAAGATGAAGAAGAAGATGATGTATCAGAAGATGATCAATCAGAGTTGCCTAGACAGCAACTATCAGAACCTGATCTAACTTGGTTAAGAGATCATCCTCCTAATCAAGTGATTGGTCAAGTCACCAGTGGTGTCAGGACCAGATCTGCATCTAGAAGAGAAGCCATGTTCACCTGCTGCATTTCACAGATGGAACCCATGAGTGTAGAAGAAGCTCTAGAAGATTTAGATTGGATCAATGCAATGCAAGAAGAGCTAACACAGTTTGAAAGGAATGAAGTGTGGAAACTTGTTCCTAGACCAAAGCATCAGAATGTCATTGGAACCAAATGGGTATTCAAGAACAAAGCAGATGAAGAAGGCAACATTGTAAGGAATAAAGCAAGGCTTGTAGCAAAGGGATATTGTCAAGAAGAAGGCATAGATTTTGATGAGACCTTTGCACCTGTTGCAAGATTGGAAGCAATCAGAATCTTCCTAGCCTATGCTGCTTACAACAACATCAAGGTCTACCAGATGGATGTCAAGAGTGCATTCCTGAATGGAGAACTTGAAGAGGAAGTTTATGTTGAACAACCTCCAGGTTTTGTCATTCCTACTCAATCTTCTTGTGTCTACAAGCTCAGAAAGGCCCTCTATGGTCTTAAGCAAGCTCCCAGAGCTTGGTATGACACATTGTCCCTATTCTTAGTGAACCATGGGTTTACTAAAGGAAAGATTAACAAAACTCTATTTCAGATCTCTGTTGCTAATCATATTCTGTTAGTGCAAATCTATGTTGATGATATTATATTTGGAAGCACTAATCCAGAATTATGCAAGAAATTTTCTCAAGTTATGCAGAGCAAGTTTGAAATGAGCATGATGGGAGAATTAAGTTACTTTCTTGGTTTACAAGTCAAACAAGTCCCAGAAGGCATCTTTATCAACCAAGGAAAGTACACCAGAGACTTAATCAAGAAGTTTGGAATTGATGGAAAAGCCTCAGTCAAAATTCCTATGAATGCATCTCAAGGAATTGGACCAGATGATGAAGGAAAGGATGTTGATGCAACAACTTATAGAGGAATCATTGGATCTCTCCTCTATCTGACTGCAAGCAGACCAGACATAGCTTTTGCAGTAGGAATCTGTGCCAAATATCAATCAAAGCCCAAGGAGAGCCATCTAGTTGCTGCTAAGAAGATTATCAGATATATCAAGGGAAATCCAAATGCAGGGCTATGGTATCCCAAGGGAGGCAATTTTGAACTAATTGGTTACTCTGACTCAGATTTTGCAGGTTGTAGATTGGACAGGAAGAGCACTTCCGGTCACTGTCAATTGCTAGGTGGGAGGCTTGTCTCCTGGTTTAGCAAGAAGCAGAACTCAATCTCAACTAGCACTGCTGAAGCTGAGTATATTGCTGCCGGAAGCTGCTGTGCTCAATTACTCTGGATGAAGCAACAACTCAAGGATTATGGAGTGCAAGCAAAGGAGATCAAGTTGCTGTGTGACAATACAAGTGCTATTGCCATCACTCAGAATCCTGTGCTGCATTCAAGGACCAAGCATATTGAGATCAGACATCACTTCATCAGAGATCATGTTGAAAAGAAACACATTTCAATTGAGCATGTTCCAACTGAAGACCAGCTTGCAGATATTCTAACCAAACCTCTCTCTGAGGCTAGGTTTAACAAGTTGAGAGAAGAATTGGGAATGATGGATGATCTTCCCAGAGATACATGAATCAGAGTTGCAGAAGTATCAGATATGGATTCATCAGAATACCCCATCTCTGATACCTGAGCTCTTATCCGTCAGAAGCTTGAATCAGAGTTGCAGAAGCATCAGATATGGATCTATCAGAATTCCCCACCTCTGATACGCGTATTCATCAGAGGACCCTGTATCAGAATACCCCTTCTCTGATACATGGACTGTTATTCATCAGAGTGGCTGTGGACTTAGCAAAATTTTCTAAATTTCGGGCGAGACTATTCAATAAACCGTAAGTTACTATTTCACCCCCGGTAGTTATTACCATATTTGGAAAACGGCTTTCCGCCCACAATCCATTTAATGCGACCTCGAAACCGTAAATTATATCAAACGTCCACTAACCCAAATTCATATATACTCATTCTGAAAACCTAAATCGCTACTGCAATTTCACTCTTTGTCTTCCAGCCTTTATCTCTCTAAATCTCCAACCTTCAAACCTCTCAAATCCTTTCAAGAATATCACAATGAAGTTCATCAACATCACAGATCTCTCAGAATCTGAAGCTAAGGTACTTGTGGCTAACATAGCCACCGGAATGAAGGTTGACATGTCCTCCTTACCACTGTTGGCCGAGAATTCTAAAGTGATGAAAGCGGTCATTGCCGGGATGAATGACTCGCAACTGACCAAAATAGTGGCTCACCCTTATGAGCACTTCAGTAATCTAGATGTGGCCGAGTTCTACCTCAACGCCTACATCTCTGACAATGCCATCCACTCCCAGGTTCAGGGAAAGAACCTGAAGATCGATGCTGACTCTCTCAATGAGTTCTTCGGCATCGAACTCGACTCTCAGGACATTGACACCCCTACACTCATCGACTTGGAGTCAGTCGAAGTCTCTGTGGAGACATTTGTAGACACCTACTGCCGGGATGATGCAACCGGAGTGGATAAACTCTACATGAAGAAGAACCAGCTCAAGAAGGACTTTGAAAGACTGATGAGCATCATGCACAGATGCTTATGGTGCAAAACTGGGTCAACTGACCAGATGAACAATGCCAACTCCAAGGCCATCTATGCAGTTCACAGGGGCATGAACATCAACTGGGGAAAGGTGCTTTTCCAGTCCATCTCTGAGTCCGTTGCTAAGAAGGACAAAAAGACAGGGATGTTCACTACCAAGATGGGCCATGGCCTTCTGATTTCTAGACTGATATCCAATGTCAACATAGCGCTCAGAGAAGCCAATGAAGTCAATCACAACAAGACCATCTTCCTCACTGCTTCACCCAAACTTCATGTTGCTGTTGCTGTAGAGCTGAAGAAAACCAGCAAGTATGAGCAACTGAGGGAGAAACCAGCTACTACAGTTGAGGTTGATGATGAACAACCCAAGGCTAAGAAGAAGAAGCTTCAGAAGAAGCCTAAGACTACCTCGAAGAAAAATGCATCAGAAGAGGATGATCAGAACCGGAAACTTCTGTTGTGGCTCCCAAAGTCACTCCTGTCAAGAAGGTGAGCCAAAAGAGGAGAAGAAAAGCCACAATTCAGAGTGATTCTGATGCTTCTACTTCTCCTATCAGAATGAAGAAGAAGCAAGTGACCAACTCTCCCCCAAAGGAATCAAAGGCTCAGGGGGAACCAGCATCAGAGTTAGCTGCAGCACTAGTAATCTCTGATGGTCAGGGGGAACCTGAATCAGAGATCCAACCCATCTCTACACCAGATCAGCACATCATCTTAACTCCACCAGAGCATCTCACCATTCAAGAACTGGATCCCCATGCTGCCCTAGAAAGGCAATTTCAGAGAGTGCTAACTTGGAGAAAATGGAGGATGGGACCCCTGCAGCAGATACTTGCCCAAGCTGCCTTTTTTGAATCAGAGGAAGAAGAAGTCCTCAAGTGGGCAGGTGTAGCTGACATCTCTCTCTGCTTCGATCTTCAATTCCTACACTCTGTATTGGAGCAGAAGAAGGGAAATCTCAAAGGGAAGGAGAAGATGAGTGCTTCATCATCAGAAGAGCATGTCAAACCTCTAACCGAGAATGAGATTCCACACTTTGAGGAATGGCTATTAGAAAAGAAGAGGAGGGAATCATTGATCAAGATGAAACCTATTCCAGGTGCAGAAGGTGAACCCTCTACTGCAAATGATGTGCCTTTGGCCATGATGAATCTGATCAGAGAATGGAGAGACTCTCAGTTTGAAAAAACAGTTCTTGAGGTAATTCCTAACTCTCCATCTCCACCTCTTCATATTGCACCAGAACCCCATACCTCACCTTCCAAATCTCCATCTCCCAAGCCCACAACACCTAGCTACACTCCACCACCCTCACCTCAACCTCCACCACACTCACCCACTCCATCACCAAAGAAAACCCCATCACCAATCCATCAGAAATCCCCATCTCCTCACAGAACCCCAACCCTTTCACCCAAGAAGCGATCACCTAAACAACCATCACCCTGCAAACCCCTCACCTCCATCAGAAACCGATCCCCCTCACCCCCTCCCTCTCCAACACATCAGAAAGCCCCTACATCTCATCCGACTTCTCCCCATCCGAAATCCAGTCCTCAGAACTCTCCACCAGCTCCTCCACAGCAATCTTCTCCTCCTTCAAAGCAAGTACTAACCCTTGCCCAAGGCAATACTCCTGCACAATCCTTCATGGCTGACATAGAGCAGGTTGGACAGCAAATAGCCAAAGGCATGGAGAAGATACTAGATGCTGAGTATGACACTGATTCCCATCTCACCAGAGTCAGTGAACATCTCACAAAAGGCATCAATATGCTATTAAAGCACGTGGGCATCATTGCCACAGCCTTTGAGGTCCACAAGGACAAAACTGCAGAGAGTCTGGGAAACATTGCTAAGGAAGTGGATGGAATCAATGCTGTCCTCTTTCATCACTCCAAGGCTCTTGAAGAGCAGGACAAAGCAATCAAAGGCATCTCTGATTCCATTGATGATCTCCAATGGGCTTCTGATAAAGCTCGTGAGGAGATTCAAAATGTTGAAGGTCTATGCAAGGATTCTAAAGAACTCACCATTAAGCTGATAAATAGTGGAAAGGACAGAGATCACAAGTTGACTCTCCTTGAAGCTACTACAAAAGATATCCAGTCTGCAGTGGACAAACAGAAGGAGCTTATTGAAGGTCTGGCCTCTGTCACCGAGACTCTGCCAGGAGCTCTTGAAGTCATCAAGGAGAATCAGGCCTCCGAATTCTCTAAGATTGGACTCCTGCTTGGTGATCTTGCTGATGCCAAAAAGGGGGAAGAAATCAGAGAACCTGCTAGAGCGATCAGAGCTGCAGAAGGATCAAGCACCAGAGCTCAGCCTATCTCTGATACCCCTGATCCTGCTATATACTTTGAGAAGACCAGGCAGAAGCAAATTGCTGCTGGTATTCATAGACCAACCCCTCCTCGCTCCAAGAAAGGAAAGAAGAAAACTCCTTCACTCACTCTGGCTCAATGGCTCAACAGTGACCTAGCCAAGCCTGATGCAGCCCAGTTCCAAGAAATGAAGAAACACATGACTCCCTATCAAAAGGAGAATCTGATTCTAGATAAAGATGGGCTGATAATCATTAACCATGGTGGCTCCATGCAAGAAGCAGAAGACTGGTGGCGAATGAAAGTGATCCCTGGAAAGGACTTTTCAGAAGCCATCAGAAATTATCTTGATTGCAAGCTTGAACCTGCTTGGTCAGAATATCAGAATCCCAGGAACCTTGCTACAATCAGAGCCAGAATAAATGCTGATCTGAAGGAAATTGAGGCGAAGGAAGCTCAACTAGAAGAGGAAGATATCTAAACTCTATCCTTTTGTTGCTTTAAATATCTTTCATTAATAAGATAACCAGCTTGCCTCTATTTTGCATGGCAATTTCAAATATTTGCATTCTGATTATTTATGCTCTGATACCTTGTGTTATTTCTTATTTTGCTTATCTGATTGATTGTATCTTACTCTTACTATTTTCCTATGCCAAGTGCCCACCAAGATTCTAAATGAAAGTTTATTTTTTAACTTATTTTCCTTCATGGTGAAAGGCACTTCTCTGGAAATAGTTTAAGGGTTTTGGCATCATCAAAAAGGGGGAAATTGTAAGGAATAAATGTAATTAGATTTTGATGATGCTAGGTTATTTAGATTAGAATTTTAAAGTACCCCCAAATTAGATTTCATGTATTAGTACTTTCTGATGTAAGTATTAGTATAGTCGACGATCAGAGTTGCTCTTCTATGGATCTAATCAGAGTTGCTCTATGAGAACTGCCTTCAGAGTTGCTCGCTTGTGGATCCGATCAGAGTTACTCTCAGCAGTTCATGAGAGTTGCTCATCAGAGAAGCATCAGAGTTCGGTGAATAGCTTCATCAGAACTCAACATCAGAGTTCGCACACCAGAGCCCGACTTGAAACTACATCAGAGCTACTCTTCAGAAAGCCATCAGAATCCATCGTATCAGAAGACTCCGATCAGAGTCCGACTAACTCTTAGAAGATTTCAAGCAACATCCAACAGCTATGAGTTCAACGGGTATAACATCCAACGGCTAGAAGACTGTGCATGAAAGGAAAGCATTCAATGCACATTAAATGAGCCTGATACGCTTTGGATTTATTGCAAATGATTGACCGAGAAATCTGGAAGATATATTATAAAAATAGAAACCTTCCAAAACGGCGGTCAAGTCAACAGTACGCGCATTCAATGCAGTTGTCTCCTCCTCCAACGGGCAGACAACCCCAGTATATAAGCTACAAACCGAAGAACAGCACTAGTACGTTTTTGGCAGAACTTTTGCTCTGAACTTCATACTACAAGCATTCTTGAGATTCAAACTCCACAACACAAAAACAAGAAAGAGCTTACGTTGGGAAGATTCAACCTCACAATCTCTCATCCCCAACAAGAGCAAAGTTCATCCTGTTCTTCAACACTTCAAGATCCTCATCAAACATCTTTTGTAACGAAGCAAGTTGGAGGAAAAACTTTGTGTTTTTCAAAGGATCTTCTGAAAAGAAGGGCGTCCAAGTAACTGCAGCAGTGAAGTGGTGATACTTCCGGGAAGCTGAGTGAAAGGATCAGTCATCAGGAAGCAGGACTGCATCCCGGGTGACAACTAGGCTTGAAGAAGGCGTGGAGAACTTCTTAAGTGCTAGGGATTAGCTTTGTAACTGATCTACTTCAAAGCTAGTGGAACAGTGGACTAGAGGAACGCGTTGTTCCTTGAACCACTATAAAAATATCCGGTGTCATTTACTTTATTGCAATTTATATTTCTGCACCTAGGACATTAACTGATTAACTCTAAAACTTGGAATCTGTGTTCAGCAGATCTTGTTTTCAGAGTTATCAGAAAGGCATTTGCCTTAGTGTTTCTGAGGCTACCCGGACAGATCAGAATCCGCTGCCAAGGCCAGTTCTGTTATCAGAACCAGCCCTTCTCTGTCACCAGAATCAGACCTTCTCTGATAAGTCAGTTTGGACTTTGAGAAAAATTTGAAAAATCAATCACTCTATTCACCCCCCCCCCCTCTAGACTGATCACCATATTAAACGGGACCAACAAGTGGTATCAGAGCCTCCGTGTTCTTGTAATCTTTTAGGTTACTCTCTGAACAAAGATCCACTTGTTCTTAGCCTCTATTTATTTGTTATTATGGATAACTCTCTTGCAAAGCATCTAATGTTCACAGATCAGAAATATGATGACTGGAAGATTCGGATGAAAGCTCATCTCTGTGCCCTGCATGATGAAATGTGGGAAGTCTTGGAGAATGGACCTTTTATCCAATTCATGAAGATCAATCTTGTCCATACCTTAGACAACAATCTGCCTCAGATGATTGAGAAAACCAGGTCTGAGTGGACCAAGGAAGAGAAAAGACAGTACAACCTTGACAACATTGCCAAGGACATTCTCTACAAAGCTATTGATGAAAGATACTTCAATAGAATAAAGAAGTGCAGGACTGCTAAAGAAATCTGGGATAAGCTGGATGAGATTGGAGCAGGAGATGAGCAAGAAAGAGATAACAAGCTGACCATTGCAATGAAGAAGTTTGATGACTTCAAACTTCTGCCAGAAGAATACATTGCTAAGATGCATGAGAGACTGCTGATTCTCATCAGTGAGATTTCTGAGCTTGGAAAGGAGCTCACCATCAAAAAGGTCAACATGAAGATCCTCAGGGGACTGCCTTCAGCTTGGAAGATGAAGGTGATTGCAGTCCAAGAAAGCAAGAACATCAAGACCTATGCCACTTAGAAACTTATTTCTGATCTCAAGGCTTATGAGTTTGAGATGCATGAAGAGAAGGAGGAAGTTCCTGATGAGAGGACCACCACTGCTCTCACTGCCAGCACCTCAAAGGTAAGTAACTTTGATCCTTCTACTCTTTTATCTGATGAGTATATGGCTGCTTTTGCCAGGAAGTTTAAGAAGTTTATGAAGAGAGATGGAAGGAGTCCATCCTCTAGCAGAAGACCCCATCAGAAGACCAAGTCTTCTGAGAGCAATGGAGAGTACCTCTGCTACAACTGCAGACAACCTGGGCATTTCAAAGCAAACTGCCCCTATCCAAGAGTGTCCAAGAAGCAAGGACAGGAAGAAGAAAAGAAGCATGAAGATCAGCACAGGAGAAGGAAGGCATTCATCTCTGAGCAAGCAGAGAGAGACCCCCTTTCTGAATCAGAGTCAAGCTCTGACTCTGACTCTAATGAAGCATTTTGCTGTGTAGATACAGAAACTGTAGATCTCTGCTTCATGGCACAATCTGATGATGAGGTATGTTCTACCTCTGACTCTGTTTCTTCTTCGGTAGGCACAACCTTAAATGATGATCCAATGTCATCATTTTGGGAAGAATTCCAAACTATTCAAGCCACTTATTCTTTTGTTAAAGATGAGAACAGTAGGCTGAAAGTTGATATCTCTGATCTAAGGAAAGAGACTGAGTGCAAACTTAATCTCCTAACTGAGGAAAGAGATAGACTGAAAACTGAAAATGAGTCTCTTCTTAAAAGAATAAGAGACATTGAGGAACTTGAGAGTAGATATAATAGTCTTCTGAAGATGCAATCTTCCATGAAGAATATTGGTGACTCTCATAACTTCACCTCTGGTCTTGGATATGTTGAACCCAAGTCTGGTGAATCTTTTGTAAGGCCTAGCACCCGAGTTGCTAAAGCCAAAAAGGTCATAGTTTCACAGACTTGCAGCCCCATTTGCCATGCTAGTACTTCTGGTACTAAAGTTGTTCATGAGAAAGTCCCACCAGAGAACCAAAAACTAAAGGCCAAACCAAAACAAACTTTGAAAACTAATGAATCTGGCAGAAGACCTAACCACAATAGAAGTTTTCAGAAAAATAATAATCAAAGGCCTAATCCTATCATACAATCTCATGACAATGGTATCAGAAACCACTATCAGAGAGGCAAATATCAAGAGAAAATTAACTATAGACAAATGAGGTTGTCTGGTCAACCTCAGAAGCCTAAAGTTAAGCACTCCTCTGATCTTGATAGTATATGGGACTTCTTTCCAACAAAGAAGGTTATGCAGAAGTATGCAAACAGAAAGCATGATCCTCACAAGCATCTGCCCAAAGTGAATCATACATCTGTTTACTACAACTACCAGGTGGACAATGGGTACCATCCACCAAGGTTTCAGTTGATGAGACCAAAATGGTACCAACTACCAAGACTGCATTACCCCCCAGGACCCAACATTGCTTGGGTACCTAAATCTTCCTTTTAATTTTGCAGGAACTGTGTGCTGGAGCTATCTCAGAGCAAGAATGGTTTATTGATAGTGGATGCTCCAGGCACATGACAGGTGACAAGAGTTGCCTATCAGAGTTCCAGAAATACAATGGACCCCGAGTCACTTTTGGAGGAAATGACAAGGATGGTCAAACAAAGGGAAGAGGGAAGCTGATCAAGAACCAGATAAGCATTGAAGATGTCTCATATGTCAAAGGTCTGAAGTTCAACCTGCTGAGTGCTAGCCAATTCTGTGACAAAGGCTACACAGTTGAATTCACCAAGACCTTATGCTATGTCAAGCATGAGATAACCAAGGAAGTGGTTCTTACAGCCAAAAGAAGGAAGAACATCTATGTTGTTGACTGGCAAACAGCAAAAGATGGAACCTGTCTGATAGCAAAAGACAATTCAAAGCTAAGCTGGGACTGGCTCAAGAAGCTTAGCCATCTGAATTTCAAAACCATCAACAAACTGGCAAGGGAACACATTGTAGATGGTCTGCCTGACATTGTCTACAAGAAGGAGACCCTCTGCAGTGCTTGTCAGAAAGGCAAACAAGTGAAGACATCATTCAAACCCATAGCTGGAGATCTTTCTACTTGTCCTCTAAATCTGATTCACATGGATTTATTTGGACCAGTTGAAACTCCCAGTGTTGGTGGAAAAAGATATACCCTTGTTATGGTTGATGACTACTCAAGATACACATGGACTGTGTTCCTAACAAAGAAGAATGAAACTCTTCAGAAGCTGCCATCTCTGTTAAAACAACTTCAGACTGAGAAGAACATGAAGGTCAGGACAATCAGATCTGACAGAGGGACTGAATTTGTCAACAAGTTGATCAAGGACTTCTGTGATCAGAATGGCACATTCCATCAACTCTCTGCTGCCAGAACACCCCAACAAAATGGTGTTGCAGAAAGAAGGAACAGAACACTGAAGGAAGCTGCAAGGACAATGATTGCTGAATCAGGGTTGCCCATCAGATATTGGGCTGAAGCAATCAACACTGCATGCTACACTCAGAACAGAAGCATGATCCACAAGAATCATCAGAAGACCCCCTATGAGCTGTGGAAAGGAAGAAAGCCAAACATCAGCTACTTCCATGTGTTTGGATGCAAGTGCTACATTCTAAACAATGGAAAGGAGAACCTGAAAGTATTTCAAGAAAAAGCTGATGAAGGTGTATTCTTAGGCTACTCAAGTTCAAGCAAAGCCTATAGAATACTTAACAGGAGAACTCTACAAGTTGAAGAATCCATTCATGTCAAGTTTGATGATAGCACCTCTGCTGAAGAAATTTCAGAAACCCTGCAGAAAATCAATCTTGAAGATAAGGGTTCAGAACCATCAGAAGAGGTCACTATCAATCCAGTACTCTCAACTCCTATTACTAATCCAGTTCTGATAGACAAAGATGAAGATGAAGAAGAAGATGATGTATCAGAAGATGATCAATCAGAGTTGCCTAGACAGCAACTATCAGAACCTGATCTAACTTGGTTAAGAGATCATCCTCCTAATCAAGTGATTGGTCAAGTCACCAGTGGTGTCAGGACCAGATCTGCATCTAGAAGAGAAGCCATGTTCACCTGCTGCATTTCACAGATGGAACCCATGAGTGTAGAAGAAGCTCTAGAAGATTTAGATTGGATCAATGCAATGCAAGAAGAGCTAACACAGTTTGAAAGGAATGAAGTGTGGAAACTTGTTCCTAGACCAAAGCATCAGAATGTCATTGGAACCAAATGGGTATTCAAGAACAAAGCAGATGAAGAAGGCAACATTGTAAGGAATAAAGCAAGGCTTGTAGCAAAGGGATATTGTCAAGAAGAAGGCATAGATTTTGATGAGACCTTTGCACCTGTTGCAAGATTGGAAGCAATCAGAATCTTCCTAGCCTATGCTGCTTACAACAACATCAAGGTCTACCAGATGGATGTCAAGAGTGCATTCCTGAATGGAGAACTTGAAGAGGAAGTTTATGTTGAACAACCTCCAGGTTTTGTCATTCCTACTCAATCTTCTTGTGTCTACAAGCTCAGAAAGGCCCTCTATGGTCTTAAGCAAGCTCCCAGAGCTTGGTATGACACATTGTCCCTATTCTTAGTGAACCATGGGTTTACTAAAGGAAAGATTAACAAAACTCTATTTCAGATCTCTGTTGCTAATCATATTCTGTTAGTGCAAATCTATGTTGATGATATTATATTTGGAAGCACTAATCCAGAATTATGCAAGAAATTTTCTCAAGTTATGCAGAGCAAGTTTGAAATGAGCATGATGGGAGAATTAAGTTACTTTCTTGGTTTACAAGTCAAACAAGTCCCAGAAGGCATCTTTATCAACCAAGGAAAGTACACCAGAGACTTAATCAAGAAGTTTGGAATTGATGGAAAAGCCTCAGTCAAAATTCCTATGAATGCATCTCAAGGAATTGGACCAGATGATGAAGGAAAGGATGTTGATGCAACAACTTATAGAGGAATCATTGGATCTCTCCTCTATCTGACTGCAAGCAGACCAGACATAGCTTTTGCAGTAGGAATCTGTGCCAGATATCAATCAAAGCCCAAGGAGAGCCATCTAGTTGCTGCTAAGAAGATTATCAGATATATCAAGGGAAATCCAAATGCAGGGCTATGGTATCCCAAGGGAGGCAATTTTGAACTAATTGGTTACTCTGACTCAGATTTTGCAGGTTGTAGATTGGACAGGAAGAGCACTTCCGGTCACTGTCAATTGCTAGGTGGGAGGCTTGTCTCCTGGTTTAGCAAGAAGCAGAACTCAATCTCAACTAGCACTGCTGAAGCTGAGTATATTGCTGCCGGAAGCTGCTGTGCTCAATTACTCTGGATGAAGCAACAACTCAAGGATTATGGAGTGCAAGCAAAGGAGATCAAGTTGCTGTGTGACAATACAAGTGCTATTGCCATCACTCAGAATCCTGTGCTGCATTCAAGGACCAAGCATATTGAGATCAGACATCACTTCATCAGAGATCATGTTGAAAAGAAACACATTTCAATTGAGCATGTTCCAACTGAAGACCAGCTTGCAGATATTCTAACCAAACCTCTCTCTGAGGCTAGGTTTAACAAGTTGAGAGAAGAATTGGGAATGATGGATGATCTTCCCAGAGATACATGAATCAGAGTTGCAGAAGTATCAGATATGGATTCATCAGAATACCCCATCTCTGATACCTGAGCTCTTATCCGTCAGAAGCTTGAATCAGAGTTGCAGAAGCATCAGATATGGATCTATCAGAATTCCCCACCTCTGATACGCGTATTCATCAGAGGACCCTGTATCAGAATACCCCTTCTCTGATACATGGACTGTTATTCATCAGAGTGGCTGTGGACTTAGCAAAATTTTCTAAGTCCATCATCAAGAAAACGGGAGGCTTTACAAGAGATCTTACAACGGCACCCTCGTTGTTTAACAACTTCGTCTGTGGATAAACAAATCTTTACAACTTGGCGCGGGCTTCGTCTTGGATGAGGTCTACCAAGTTAGCAAAGCTGAGGGCTCCCAGCTACACCATCGAAAACGGGAGGCTTTACAAGAGATCTTACAACGGCACCCTCGTTCGGTGCCTTCATCAAGATGAGGCCGAAGTCGCCATGGAGGAAGTGCACAGTGGCACTTGCTCAGCTCACCAGGGACCCTTCTCCATGTCCCGAAGGCTCATAGTTCAGGGCTACTTCTGGCCCACGATGGCTATAGATTGTGCTGATCTAGCCCGAAGGTGCACCACTTGCCAACACTTTCAGAAGGCCCCCGGCAGACCAGCGGTCAACTATGCCCCCATCAGCACCGCTATACCCTTCTCCAGATGGGGTATTGACTTAGTAGGCCCTCTGCCGAGGGGTACCTCCAACAACAGGTACATAATTGTGGCCATCGACTACTTCACCAAATGGGTAGAGGCCGAGCCCCTCGCCAGCATCACTGAGGCCCGGTGCCGCCACTTCGTTCTCAAAAATATTCTCACAAGGTTTGGCGTTCCCCAACAAATTATCTCCGACAACGGGACTCAGTTCGAGGCAGCCCCCTTCTGTGCCCTCCTTGAAGTTTGGGGCATCAAGCACACATTCTCTTCCGTTGCCTACCCTCAAGGCAATGGACAAGTAGAGAATGCCAACCGCACCCTCCTCGAAGGGTTGAAGAAAAAGCTGGAAGCCGAAGGGGGAGGCTGGGTAGAAGAGCTCCACAACATCTTATGGGCCTACCGTACCACCCCTCGGCGTGCAACAGGCGAAACACCCTTCTCCCTATGCTATGGCTTTGAGGCTAAGGCTCCAACAGAAGTGACCCTTCCCACCCGAAGGGTGGAACAATATGAGCCCGAGGTTAACGATGCCAACATGGCCCTCGACCTTCATCTCATCTCGGAACGCCGAGAGCAAGCTTTCCTCAGGGCCGAAAACTATAGGAGACAAGTCAAAGGCTACATCGACGCCAAGGTCCGCTCCCGGGAATTCCAGGTGGGAGACTACGTCCTCCGACGAAGGGAGGCCAGTCTACCCACCGAAGGAGGAAAGATGGCGCCCAAGTTTGAAGGCCCCTACATCATCTCAGCCATCATCAAACCAGGGACATACAAGCTTAAACGTCCCAATGGGACGGAGGTCCCTAGACATTGGAATGTGCACCACCTTGTCAAATTCTATTAATAAGGCATGAACGGCCAAGCCCTCATCCTCAGCAAGTGTAAATATCAATGGCCCAAGGCCCCATCTGTTTTTGAAGAATAATCACGAGGCCAAGCCTTCATCACCTACATATTGTACAAACGGCCCAAGGCCCCCTTCTCTCCTACACATGAGTGGCCAAGCCCTCATCTCTCCACCAAAATAGGCCCAAGGCCTCTCCCTCTGATGAGGGGGAACAACAACTTAGGTACCAAGTACCAAGGGTATGGGTCACCCCCATCACTCTTTGAAAACACCAAGTGTTTTCTCAAACTTTTACATACTCTCCTAAAAAAAAACGGGGGGTGCAATACCCCTCGGTTCCGGCTGGTACCAAGTGCCCCCGGCTATTTGTGTTCCACACGCAAATAAAACCCTTCCCAGGAACGCTTTCCGCGCCATCCCCCAAGGGGAGGCAGGCAACGGACCATGTCTCGGGCCCAGGATTCGACTTCCATAAACGAAACGCTCCCCGCGCTATCCCCCAAGGGGAAGCAGGCAACAGACCATGTCTCGGGCTGAGGGGACGACTTTCAAAACCGAGGCGCTTTCCGTGCTATCTCCTAAGGGGAAGCAGGCAACAGACGATGTCTCGGGCCGAGGAAACGACCCTCAAACCCTTCGGGATATCGGAAGGTCATTCCCGAAGGGGGAGCCAACGGTTTGTTCCGTTGCCTCCCATATAGGCCAAGCCTTTCCTAGAAACCAAGTTTCTAGATGCCTCTCCTACACCATCTAAAAAAAAAAAGTGAGAGAGATGTGTAGGGGGGAAGGAACTCCCCGGATACTGTTCTCCCCGGAGGCTCAACACTTCGGATACACATTCCCGAAGGCTCCTACAAAGGCACAAGAAAATCTCTCAACAACAAGTCATCTGGCTACATTGCCGAAGGTTTCACTCCATGAACCATGGACCAAAGGCTGGATCAAAGTTCAACTATGGACCATGCCGAAAGCTACACGAAATCCCAAGGCAGGCTAAGCCTATATCTACACAAACCGGAGGCCTCACGCCGAAGGCAGAATGTCACCAGGCTCATTCAACGATGAAAAAATTTCTAAGTCCACGTATTGGCATCCTTCGGGAAACACATCTCAGAATTTCACTGAGTCCATAATCTCAACCATATGCACCAGGGGCTCGGGCAGTTCCCACGCTCGAAGGTTCATTACAACATTTATTGAAACTTTGATGAAAAATGACTAAGTCCACATTTGGGGACCCTTCGGCGGCAAACCGGGACGCCATCTTCACCAACAGGCTTATAGCCGATGGCCCCCCAAGCTACTTGGCAACGACCTAAAGCTACACTACTAATCGGAGGCTCAGCACTTCCGGGGGCGTAGGATACAATTTCACTTGGAAAATTTCCTAAGTCAAATTCGTTTTAGCCCTCGGTCCTATCACTTCTCCCCGGAGGCATTTACAAGGATTCCTTACCGAGGGCCTCCAATGGGTTTTTACTTAGAATATTTCCTGAGGTTTTGCGCTACATCCTAAGGGTTCTGACAAAAATTTTGCTTAGAAAAGTTTCTAAGTCCACAACAATAAGCCCCCGGCAACCCCAATACATGGCTAAGGGCTCGTGATCCAAGACAACGACCCCCCGGTGATCCCACACTACAACCAAAACTTGCAAGGAAAATCTCACTCGAAAATTTTCTAAGTCCACAAACGACGACCCCCCGGCGATACAGTACTATGGCCGGGGGCTAGCAAGTGTTTACACTTAGAAAATTTTTCTAAGTCCACACGGTTGTGGCCCTCGGGGAAAGAGACTAAAGAGAGGGAAGCATACATTCGCCCAAGTAAAGAAAGACATACATTCATTCATACAATAAAATAAGACCGGAGGCATTCATTGAGAAAAAACCCGAGGGCAAAACATTCATCACAAGAATATACAAATACAAGAGATGTTTGTTTACAGTGGACCGAGGTCGGAAACTACAAACTATTACAAAAATGTACATTAAGGAATTTCAAGCTTGGGCACTCTCGGCTCCATCCTCCTTCAGCTTCGAAGCGGCGTCCTCCCCGGCTTCCTCTTCATCATCATCCGCCTCCTTCATCAGCTCCGAGTCCTCAAGGTCAGGCCTCTCGACGCCTGGAGGGAGGGGAACACGCGTATCCGGCTGGAGGGGGGGCAACCCATATGCTGCAGGGTTGAAGTCCTTGGGGTCCACCCCGTGGTGCCTGGCAAGCCTCCGATAGACGAGCCACTGTGTGAAGAACTCGCCCCCGTCATAATATTCTTTGCCCTTCCGGGCCAACCACAAAGCCCCGGGGCCAGCCGCCCAGTCATCCACAGAAGCCTCGACAACCGAGGCCACCCACGGCTTCTGCTCTTCGCCTCTCCAGCCCGCGGCAACAAAAGCAGCAACAGCGTCCTTTTCGGCCTGAGCGACGGCTTCCTTCTTGGCACCCTCGGCCTTTTCAGCAGCGACCATAGCAGCGGCGGCGGCGAGCTTCTCGGCCTCAGCCTTGCCCTCCGCTTTTCCTTCGGCTCTGCCCTCCATTCGGGCAACCTCCAGTTTCTTCTCCATCTGCCGGAGAGTCTCCTCCAGAATTGCCATCTTCCGGATGGCCTCGGTGTTAGTCACGACGAGCTTCCTCAGGGCCTCGTCGGACTCCGCCTTCTGGAGGCGTAATTGTTCCGCCCTCCGGACGTGTTCTCCGAGGGCTACACTGGCCTGTAGACACAAAAAAGAAACAAAGGATCAAACCTCTGCAAAAAAAACTAAGGACAAAAGGCTAAGGGAAGAGAGAATATTAAGACTTACAGTCACCGAGGCCTGGAGAAGCTTAGCGTCCAGGGCAGCGTCGTCGTACCGGCTCAGGGTCGATCTATCCAGCGAAGGAGTGGCCCCATCCAAGAACTCCTTCGGATCCAGGGTGCCGTGCAGAATGGCGGTCCCTTTCTTGATGGAGAACTGGACGTTCTCCCGGGGCCATGGCCCGTCTTCCATCTGCTCCGGAAGAGGGGCAGCAGCAACAATCACCTGCGGCGTGCCGGAGGAGGAATGGCCCTCAGAAATAACCACTGGCGCCCCTTTCGCTCCGACGGCCTTCTTAGCCTTCTTGCCGGGGGCCTCGACACCTTTGACGAGCGCCTTCCTCTTGGCGGCCTCAATTTGGAGGACTCCAGTCGCAGTGCCGGTAGCGGCATCAGCACCTTTCGACGGCCCCTCCCCTTTCGGCACCTGGGGGACATCTTCCTTCGGGAAGAATTGGTCAACGGGTTTTTGTTGTGAGGGCCCACCCTCCTTCTTTTTCCTTGGCTCCTTGGCCAATTGCTTCTTCAGCTTCGCGAAGTTCTTCGCGTCCATCTCCACACCTGAAAAAATAGGAAAACATGCGAAGATAAGTTGGACATCAAAACACACAAAATGTCCTAAGTACAAGACTCGGAGCCTTCGGAAATCACCTCCGGCACTCTCATACACCCTATCTATCGGAGGGTACTCGTCACCGGTCTCCCCCATCAGCCGGAACCGCCGGAAACCCAGACGAAGCAGCTCCTCCGGGAGGGTGGCATCCTTGATGGTCTTCTGCTTGTCCGAGCCCTCCGGCTTGGCTACCAGCTTCTTCCCCTCCTTCGCGAGGAAGGCATTCCCTACCTTAGGATGCCTCTTGAAGTTATCGCGGAAGGGAGCAGGGAAAGGGTTCTCCTCCATCCGGATGAAGCAGAACTTGTCCTTCCAACCTTTGTGGGAGGAAGGGACTTCCGAGAACAGCCTCCACTCAGGAACCTGTTGAAGATTAGCGAAGCCCTCGCTATTGGCGTGTCCCCCCCGGCAGAGATTGAACGAAAGAAGGAATTGATCTAGCGAGGCCTCCACTCCCCTCTCCCGGCACAGCGACAGGAAGCCCGATAGATAAGAGTGGCTGTTCGGAGTGATCTGGCAGGGAGCAAGCTTGACGAAACGCAGATACTCCAGTACAAAGGGATGGAGTGGGAACCGAAGGCCCAGCTCCACAGACAGAATGTGCACCGCGAAACAGCCTTCGGGTGGGTGTAGGAGCACATCATCTGGCCCCGGCTCTACCACTTGTGCTGAAGGCCCAACGAAGAATTGCGTCGCCATATATTCAGCATGCGTGGCCTTGGTTTTCACTTCTAGAGCGGCGGTGTTCAAATATGAGTGCCCCTCCGGAATTCCAACGGGTCGGCCCACGTCAGCGGCAGCCTGCTTTTTCTTAGAGGGCCCCCAGATCTTCTTCTTCTTCTTACTCGGGGCCACGCTGAGGGGTTCCGGGTCAAGGGGCCTAGAGCTCCCGGCTCCGTCGGCATTTGCAGGGGGTGGAGCAACGATGGTCACCCTCATCCTCTCCTTCTCTTCCTCCTCCTCGGCAGTTTGGACCGCGAGAGCCATCTCCTCATCTTCGATCACTTGCTCAAACTCCTCGGCTTCGGCCTCAGTTATGAGCCGGTTCTGAACTTCGGCAGCTACTTGCGAATCATTAATATCCGAGGGCTGTTCACTTGAGGACTCCACCTCGGATATACTCTCAGAATGCACCGGGGCCTCCCTCGAGATATCCTGGGAATCGCTTTGCGACGACATTCTTCCCTAAAGTACGAGGCGAAAGGTAGAAAGGAAACCACTACTCGAAGGCTCTAACCGGGGGTTCCTAGCGTCTCTAAGGCACCAAGTCTAAGAACAATAAAGCTAAGTATGCTGAGGAAACGGAGAGCAGATGAAGGACTGACCTTTGGGATTGGAGTTTAATCGAGGGCAAATGTTTCTCTCTCTAAAAAATTCGGCAGAGCTTCGCTAGAGTTTATGAACGCACAAGGAAGACTGAGCTCTGCCATGGGGTATTTATAGGCAACTGGGCCTCGAAATTTGGGCCTCGATTTGGAAAGCCCATCATTGCGAACCTTCGCCTCAGCCAATGGGTGGCACCCGCCCACTTTCGACCAACAGAAGCATGCCACGTGTGCCCCTCTTCCAACGGCTCTATTACAACGGCCATATTTCCGAAATACCAGGATGCCCTCGGATAATAGCCTCCGCCTATCACCAACTACAGCCTTCGGTGATTACTTTCACCGGACGCCTTCGAGAAAGCAGTAGTCTAAGCCTTCGGCTTATCGACAATTTCACTCCCAGTTAATGGCACCCCTCGGGGCTACACGCAAACATCATAACTCCTTCAAACCGAACTTACCTCCGATCCAAAGGAGTGGGGGACTGGGATACACCCCTCGGGAATCACACACAAAATACACAAAGATTCCCAAATGCAACAAATTCACAAGTGATGCATACAGCCTCTGGGCAAAAATCAAAGTAAAAGCCCCCGGGTACATACTTCTCTATACCCTTCGGCAGAAGCAAAATATCAAAAATTGCCCCACAAGTCACTTGTGGTGATGAAGCAGCTTTCATCACTACACATGCATGCAATTCATCTATGCTTCCCTCAGAAAACCCTCGACATGTGGGGGACTGAGGGGAAGCCATCAGCAAATACCAGGAAAGCCCTCCGGTAAAGAGATTAGCCACCGGCGGAGACAACGCATCAACGCAATTACTCCTTTTCCCTCAAGTACCTTTCGGCAAAAGGAGTGAGGGACTCCTGATGGAGTATATGGCCCGGGAGCTCCCGGCCCATAGACTCCCACTTCTCCTACACAAGTCCATTGGGCCCAGAGAACAACTCAGGCCCAAATACGGCGGCCCAAGCCTCGACGTAGCTCAGAATACACACTGGGATGCCTTCGGCCTCCTTGGCCGAAGGCTCCAGAACTCACAGGATAGCCTTTTTGGCATAAGAAGCTGCTGGGAGAAAACGGGCGAAAACATGAGCCTTCGGCATTTTCATGCCCTCGGCATCAGAAAAGCCTTCGGCTGAACCAAGCCTTCGGCCACACGGGGCCTTCGGCCACACAAGGGTCCTCACCACATGGAGCCCTCAGCTATACAAGGAGCCCTCGGCTACACAAGGAGCCTTCGGCTACACAAGGAGCCTTCGGCTGAACTAGCTCAATCATCGAAGATTCCTTTTGGAGACAGCCAACCACCGCATTTAATACCACGTCACATCCGCCAACCGCATTCAATGCGGTAAACGTACCACTGCCGGTGCCAACCGGCTGATGTGACCCTTCGGCCGTTGGATTACTGACACGTGTACTCTCATCGCATTTATTGCTGCTATAAATAGCAGCCCATTTCTCCTTGTAAATCATCATCTACATCCGACTTCCACGCTGAGTTCGTTTAATAAAATCGACTCTCTCTCCTCCTATTTACTCTGACTTCTCTCTAAGTTATTCCCGCAATAACCCCTCGGATAAGATACCCCCCGGGTAGACTATCCATCATGTGGTAATGTAAGGTGTTGCCTATACATTAGAGAACATTTTTTATATTCAAAGGCAACATAATGGGAAAACCGTACTCAAAGAGTATAGCTTAGAGAACAGTTTTTTAAAATATATAGGACACCATTTTTTATTTGTTTCTATCAATAGTAACAAAAAGAAACTGTTGCCAAAAAGATTACAACCATTGTCTTCAAATATTGCTACAAATCACCATATTACTAATTCTAAATGCCAATTCAATCTTTTAAAAGTGCAGCAATAGTGTTTATGAAATACTTTGCAGTGGGAAAAGGTAGAATTTCACTTCAACAACAATCATTCACAAATCCATTGTCTTTAAAGCCTAAGTCATCACAAATCACGTTCAGGCATCATTGTTTACATCTCCATCTTCACTTTCTTCATCAATGCCATCATTCATCTACATAAAAATACTATTAAAGCTTAAACCAAATAAATTATAAAAAATAAAATTATCAAGCACATAATTAAGCTCAAATCAAAAGCACAGCATGTCTACATTAAAAACTACTCAATAGTAAGAAATAAGGACATTTTTATGTTGATCATTTTTCTGTATATAGAATTAGTACTAGAAACGTCGCAAATCATGACTTTTATCTCCTCAAGAGCTATCTTGGTTTCATTTACTGTAGTCCTTGGAGAAGAGGCTACTGCCAAACAGTAATTTCTTTCATTATGTCAATTACTTGTTATTTCTTTTGCATAAGAGTCCTGGGATGCATAAGGAAAACTAATTCAAACACATGATAAACAATATCATATTAAAAGAAAACCTACAACTCAATTAGTTTATTACCCCGACATTAATTTGTTGGTATTCATGTTGTAGATTTAAACAGACTAAAAATCAAGCTATATGTATTACAAGAAGAAAAACATACATCATTTTCTTTGCATTGTCTATAGTAAAACAGGTCGAACATGAGAAAATAACTTTCTTAATCCTTTGCTGTTCTTTTCCCTAGCATCTTTTTTGATTAAAAAATGCACTTGGTCTCTAAAGACGAAAAAAGAATCATATTTTCATCTCTGTATCTTCACAGTAACAACTAACAAAAATAAAGCCTACATAAATGTACATCTCTCCAATCTTGATAGCTCCAACATCATGTATACACATATTCTAGTGGTAGCTATGTTTCATTGGAGTATTAGTTAAACAGCATGAGTGCTAGGGCCCAAAATACATTTACAAATAGTTTTTTGTTGTTCTGTTTTCTTTTTCCAACTCCAGTTTTGTATGATAAGATATTTCGGTTTCCATATTGCATAGAAAAATGTAGCGATTTCCCAGCTCCATTTGCATTTGACTATTTGCTTCAGCCGGTGGGTAACTAAACATGTTTTGAGATATGGAATTTGAAACCAGAAAAAAAAAACTTCGGAAAATAGTGTAACTAAACAGGTTTCTGTTTCTAAAAGCAGGAAGAGTATGCAACAAACCATGTTTTGAGTTTTTCTAAATCCTTTCTTCCACTTGCTGGAAAATAGGATAATAAGTTCCCTGACAAAAAGAAAACAATAAAGATTTGCCTGTCATGACTGGTCAGAGTGGAGGGCCAATGTTTAACAAACTATGTACAAGATTGGGCATGGAATGATGGAATGTTATACTCCATATAGGCTTCACAAGTCTTTAATGTAAAGTACTTTCACTGCATAGTAAAAGGGAAATATTCCATCTACTTTCTTTTCTAGTATGTGCCAAAAATAATGTACATTGCTATTTTTGACACTGCTAGTTTTTTCCTTAGTGATCCCTTTGACATTTAGAATGTTTAAAATGAAATGACACTAGTTTTTAACACTACAAAGCAGATTCTACAAAACATTGCCAATTGGGATCTGGAATAAACAAAGACTGCTAGTTTTTTCCTTAGTGACCCCTTTGACATTTAGAATGTTTAAAAAGAATTGACACTTAAAAACTACATATACCACAAAAAAATCCCTAACTAATACAGCTCGCTCAATAAGTTGCACCATGCGTTAGAGTTTTTTTCTGCTTGAGTTTGCCAGCAAACAACAGAAATCGCCACTACTTTAACAAATATATCGGGATACAATGACTATGATAAATAACTTATAAAACAAGCCCATGCAATTTGATAATCCATCAGAAACTACTTCATCATATATGTACTGGTATATGATTAGATGCGAATGAACTTTCAACTCAATCAGTATGTACTTTCAACTCAATCAGTATGTTCCAAGACATAGTGTAATGGTACAGACCTAGGGCATCTATATAAAAAAGGGAAAGTTCCGGAAATAGGACTAAAACAGTTTGGAAATTCCAAAATAGGACTGCCATGTTTTTTATTCCCAAAATAGGAGTAATTACTGCCAAGTTTGGAAAATACTGTCATGTTTGAAGTCTGGTAATGCCAAAACATGACAGTAATTAGTCTTATTTTGGAAATAAAAACATGTCAGTCCTATTTTGGAATTTCCAAACCTTTTTAGTCTTATTTTGGGTAAATTCTCTAAACAAAATCCATAGTAAATCACCGCTAATCGTACATATTTGCACATCATCATTTGGAAATTTCTCTTTATTTTTCAATGAGTTTCCTATAATGAGCAGATTATATAAAATCTAGCCAATATATTGATCTCTGCCTGGAGAGATATCTGTTGACCTAATTAAATTATATTGAGCTCATGTTGAAAGATGTCATGGATAGAAACCATCTTCAGTGATCGTTTAAATATGTAAGAACCATAGAAATCGAAGTGAATTTACCTGGAAGATTGAACTGTACTCCAGTGTGTGAATGGCCCGTGCGCACCAATGATTGTGATGCCGATCTCTGTGGAACTCCAGCGTGTGGGATCAAAGACGCCGATTTTGATGCCTGTAACAATCTCTGTGGAACAGGATCGATGATGCCGATTGCGATGCCTGTATTGATATGTGTGGAACAGGATCGAAGGCGCCGATTGAGATGCCGACTCTAGATATGTGGGTAACGATCTCTATGAAACTAACAGACTAAGGATGGCTAAACATTCCGCATACGAGAAACCAAGGCTCTGATTGTGAAGCCAAACACTCTGTTTTTCAGTTTTTAAATTTTGTGCCTGAACTAAAGTATTCCGTATGCAATTGGGGCTGAAATAGTAATTGGCATAAGAGAACGACTTTACTTTAAAAAACTTACAGAAGTATATGGCAACAATTTTGAGGTGTGGGCCAAAACCTAATAAAAATAAACTGTTGCCAATTATATTTTGAGATCAGTTTTATAGTGTTGCCTTTAAAAGATATAAGTACTTATCTATTTCCGGAACATTATTAAAAATATGTAGTCAATGATAACATAAGGCAACGGTTTTATGTAATCCCAAAAATTTGGTGTTGCCGTAACCCCAAAACGTTGTAGTGAACACTCACATTACTAACACATTATTCCAGCACTTCATCCAAACAAGCTGTTAGTGTCACGACTGTCATCATAATGTTGATGACTTCCACTGTACTTACAGATATAGACACATATTATATTTACTTATTTATCTATATCTATATCTATATCTATATATTATACAATTGAAGGTCACATTGCCATGTGTCATTCTATTATTTACTATTGCCATGTGTCACTCTATTGTCTATTGTTAGCCACATGTCACTACATTATTTGTTCACATTACAAATCTAACAAATTTATTACCATTATTATTACTATTGTTGTGTAGTTATTATACTCCGTATATATGATTACATATATAGGGACGGTTTCATATAAGCATATACGGAGTATTACCTTACTCATTAAAGTCTAATACGAGTATATATTACATATTTATTACCTTTATTAATGTTGCTTTGTAATTGTTATTTATGTTTAATAAATAGATTCCATTACCTAAATGATTGCCTCTGTACACGTTTTTTTATTAATATGATGATTTAAAGTTCATTTGATGACCGTGTTTTTCAATTTGTCAGGCTTAGCTTATTAGCCAATTTTTTCACTAAACACATAAATTTTGATTTCGCACGCTGAATTTTGTAATAATAAGAAAAAATAATGTCGAAGTTACTTTTCCGGTAGTATTGGTTGAAGTTACTGTAGAGAATCATTTTAGCTATTTTTCATGTATGTTCTTAATTTTATTAATAAAAAGTTTTTTCATTATAATTTCTTTTATAAATCAGCAGAATCAGTAAATGCATCCACTTCAGCTAGAATTTCATAAATTTCAGCAGAACCAGCTGATTCAATCAATTTCAGCGCCCATTTGGTTTCCCGTAACGGTTTTTTTGCAAACACGTAACATTTGATTTCCCGTTGAATGGTGTAATAATAATAAAAAGTAAGATTAAAGTTACTTTTTCTGGTTGTATTGGCTGAAGTTACTGTGGAGAAACTTTTTAGCTATACTTTCATATAATTTTTTCTTTATTTTATTAATGTTTTTAGATACTTTTTTACATAGATAAACAGAATCGGTCAATCTAGCCACTTCAGCCAAAATTTCATAAGTTTCAGCAGAATCAGTCGATTCAGCCGATTTTGTTATTATCAAACGGGCTCTTCGTGTTACCAAACGAGCTCTTAGTTTGCTACAAATTTTCTTACCCAATTTATATATACTCTCTTATATGATAATTTATATATATATATTCTCTAATATGATATAATATATTAACAATAACAATGTCTTTGGTTAAATTCTTTGACTATGCAATACATAGTGTTGATGCCTAAATTGCCTTCATATACATTTATTTATTTATCATTATAATATATACATTTAGTTTGCTCCAGATTTTCTTACCCAATTAATATATACTATTATATGGTAATTTTTTTAACAATAACAATGTCTTTGGTTAAAAAAAAAAACAATAGCAATGCCTTTAAATATCTGACTTTGCCATATGTATACCTTATGCCTAAGCTGCTCTACTATTTTCTTACCCAATTATAGACACTATTATATGGTAATTCACTCCTAAGTTGCTCTACTATTTTCTTACCCAATTTCTATCTATCTATCTATCTATCTATCTATCTATCTATCTATCTATCTATCTATCTATCTATCTATCTATCTATCTATCTATCTATCTATCTATCTATCTATCTATCTATCTATCTATCTATCTATCTATCTATCTATCTATCTATCTATCTATCTATCTATCTATCTATCTATCTATCTATCTATCTATCTATCTATCTATCTATCTATCTATCTATCTATCTATCTATCTATCTATCTATCTATCTATCTATCTATCTATCTATCTATCTATCTATCTATCTATCTATCTATCTATCTATCTATCTATCTATCTATCTATCTATCTATCTATCTATCTATCTATCTATCTATCTATCTATCTATCTATCTATCTATCTATCTATCTATCTATCTATCTATCTATCTATCTATCTATCTACATCTACATATAATTAAATCACTTACGTGAGACTCCCGCCTAAGCTCAAGGGTATTTGGGTAACTTTGTATTTGGATATATAATTAAGTTTCTCATCTAAAATCTGAACAACCGGAGGTTTCACCCCCAAATCCGCTTTACCCTCTTCATATTTATCACTTTGTTTTAAACATTTCTCTAATCACATTTTGTTCGCGAATTGTTTCTTTTCTCCTGTGCAAGTCTCGAATTGTTTTTTCCTCACTAGAAATGTCCAATCATCTTCTAGATATCTTCTTCATGAAAATTCCAACCACCCCCTGTTTTTTTACTCCAGGGTGGTCTGGGGGAGGGGAGCTGAGGGGCCTAAAGTAATCAGGGCTGAAACTCAATCCATTGAGTTTCAAACCGTTATGTGCCTAGCGAGTTTCGAACTCGAAACCTCTCGCTAGGCACAAATTCCAACCACCCTTTGATCTCTATTCTACATAAATTCCTGGCCTCTTTCATCCCTAACTCATTCCACTTCTACAAAGTAAACTTATATAAATGAAACCCGAGAATAAATCTCGCTTTATTTTGTTAAATTTTTCCAGTTTAATTTGTGTAAAAGTAAACTGCATTCGTTTACAAGTAAGATGCAAAATGTAGTTTTTTTCTTTATGATCAAAGCATAAAAAGAATGTTTTTATTATTCCGTCAAGTGTGTATGGCTTATTTTCATAAAGTCATAAACCACTTGAAATTAGAAAACTCAGAGCATACGTTGGCTTAATGGTCTATTTCTTTAATGTGATAGCTTCTTTTTTTATCCGTCTCATTTGAGTTGAGTTTGGACTCTAATTGATTTGGATTTTGGATTGTAGTTACATGACCTTATTTGGTTACCCTTTAGATTTCATCAATATTACAGGTTTTTGGAATATTAGTAAAGTTTTAGTTTTGGAAGGAATAAACTTAGATCTTATTCTATTAAAAAAAACACTTAGATCTTATTCTGATCTAACATTGAGAATAATAGACAATCTAAAAATCACAAGTACGGATAATAGATTCTATATGCTAATAGATAATAAAAAATAAAATCATCCCAAATTCAGTTGAACAGATCTTATACTACCCTTCTATACTTTTTATATAAAAAAATTCAAAAAGTTCAAAACATTAATTCTAACACTTAAGTTAATGAATTACTAAAAATACTTAAGTTAATTACAATTATTATTATTATTATTATTATTACTATTGTTCTTGTTGTTGTTGTTGTTGTTGTTGTTGTTGTTGTTGTTGTTGTTGTTATCATTATCACATGTCGATTCATTTTCACAAAATTATGAATAAACTGATATTGTTTCTTTCAAAACAAAATAAGCTAATATTGTTTTTGCACAATATCTAAGAGTCACATTTCAATTTTCTAATATGTGTGGTTGGGAAATATTGAATATAAACTTTGATTTTTTAAATATATATATACTATTTGGTTAATATAACATTTACTTTTCACATATAAATATCTAATTTAGTATTACCTCCGTCCCGACTCAAGGTTCTCATTTGAAATGGCACGATTCTTTAGACAAAAATTACTTCAGGTATATTTTGAGAAACACTTTTGATTAGAATATAGGGAAAATCGCAATTTCAGTTCCTCAAATAGTATCGATATTGAAATGTAATCCATGTCCTTTCAAATTTATAAATCTCACCCCAAATGTCCAAATTGCTGTAAATATAGTCCTTTGAGGAATGAAAATTACAATGTGGGCGAGGACTACATTTACACTAATTCAGACAATTGAAGGGTTACATTTACACATTTGAAAAACACGGGGATTACATTTCAATATTTGTACTATATTCGAGGGACTAAAAATGTGATTTTCCCTAGAATATATATCATATAATGACGCCATTGATGATAACTGTCAAATTATGGATGTGTTATATTCAACATTTGATGATAAGTTTTAATTTAAAAGTGTTAATTCTTTCTTAAACTAGAAATGATCAACCATGCAGTTTGTGATGGTTTCGTATAAGAAATGTTCCAAAATTGGAGATATCATACACACACGGAGTATATTCTTTTGCAAACTAAAAAAAAATCATCCACAATTTATATGACAAAATATTTGTGTTTATATGACAAAAGTTTATATTATAAAAATTCTCTTTCACTAACAAATTTTATTCTCCCGTGCATCGCACGGGTAGAATACTAGTATATTCCAAATTTAACTAATAGTTAAATAAGGATTAAAATACCAATAAGTGATAGAGGAGCTGATAAAAATGAAGACAAAAAGTACAAATATTAGATACTTAGAATTACTCCGTATTATTTATTTTTATGTACGTACAAGTATCATAACAGAAATTCTATTTTCAACTCGAATTTGAATCCGTGTTTAAAAAAATCTTATTTGAACGTAAACCTATAAAAATTAATGAATATATAAGTGAAAACGTACCTTAGAATGAGAATTATGAGATAGAATATGTACATTTTACAGTATTAATAAATAAACATGGGCGCCAAACAATTCCAAACAGCTTACATGCTCCAAACGTAAGAATTTACTCCCTCCGTAACATAAAGATTTTCCCATTTTGACTTTTCAACGGTCTTCTAAGTTGAACTTTGACTGCAAATATCTACATATCTATATTTATAAAATTCATAAAAAATTAACATTCAAATAATATGTTTTACAATGAGTTATATAAAATAAATTTTTAATCATAACATAATGTGAGTTTTGAATAAACAATGGTCAAAGTTCATAAAGTTTGACCCAAAAAAAGTCAAACCGGGAAGATTCTAACGTTAGGGAGGTAGTAATATCCTTTCACGGACCACAACTATATCGTATCAGGTCCATCGCCTCCACGTATTGGACCACAACTACACTAGTAATATTGTAATGTGATCTACTAATCTCTTTTGAATGGAATACAAGTACGTATAGTAGCAGCTCATTTAGCACAAGAAGAATGAATCAGTTAAGCTTACATGATAATATGGCTAAAATCTTATTCCATACTGAGGCCCCCCACCTTCCCAAATAATCCCAATGATGTATGGCTATATTATTATTTTTAATTTTATTGGATGATATTCACCATGATTATATATTCTTTTAATTAAATAAAAAAGCGAATCTCAGGTAGAGAACTAAAAGTCTTTTAAGAAATATTACTGTAATAAATTTATTTATAAAAATATGATAAATTACTATGGATACAATTTTACGATTAGTTAGTGTAAAAATTTAACATAGTTGATATAACTAAAGTTAATACATGCACTAGTTACAATATTAAAAGATCATGTCCTATTGAAAAGTTTACTCAAATAGGATCAACACAATATCATTTTTTCAAAATAGGACTTAATGTTTAAAATTTCAAAACTATGACTTCTTATTTTTATTGGACAAAAATATCCTCACAGAGATAGAGAATTGGCGCCCTCGGGTCGCCGGGACTGCGATAGAACGTAGTATTTAAACCTATTAAACAAAAGTGAACATTTTGAAAGAATACTACTCCATATATTTTAATGGTAGAATGACCTTGTTCTCAAACTCTATTCTGTATGAGATGATGTATTGATGGAGCATGTTTACACGACATTCTATCTATTCACAGTACCAACTTAAAAAGGAGAAGATCATGCATTTACATCCAAAAAGGGTCAAAATCATGCTTTTGGTGCAGGAATTTGACACATCCAAAAAGATTAACTACAACAATAAATGACACATTTATTAGGTTTAATGCTAGCTAATTATTATAACGTTTTATGTGTATTATTATAGCTATTAATGTAATTAAAGCAGCCGTTACTTAAAAGGGCTGACCGGCATTAATGACGACATGACGACGACTTTGAATACCGTCATAACGGTCGAAACCGTCAATAACGGACAAAAAGACATTGATTGCCCCTCCTATAAGTAGTATGTAGCTCAGCTGTAAGAGGACACATCTCATTCGAATTATACATCAAATCACACTCTATTTTGCTCCTTAGCATCATTCATGTTGTTCTTGTCATCGTCTAGCCTTTTCCGTTCTTGTACGAGACCCAATCAATATACAATTTTCATTCTAATTAGTTTTAGCTTATCAAATTTTGCTAAAACACATGCATTTGCATCCGATCCACATTTAATTTATATATAATAAAAAATATAAGTAAATGAAAATGAAAAAATGATACAAAAATAATAAGTAAAGTGTAGAGGGGTTAAAAATTAAGTACATTTAATCCACGTGTATCTAACATGGAAGGACTCTGTAGTTGCTGAGTGTGTAAGCACGTAGACATGCATATTATTGGCAAATTGTGTTCGGGAGGCTTGGTCCGCGAGTCTGGCCCCGCCACAGCTGTTATTGAGTGTTTGTTATATATGCATAACAAAAATTCCATTTAAGAATAATAACTAGGCCATGGTTTCCTAAACTAAGCCATCTATTATAATAAATAGTATGGAGTAGTAAGTAATAATTCAAATTTTTTTCAACGTTCTAATGTTTTTTGTAGTCTTATACTTGTATTACGAATTTAAGATTAAAATCGAATTTAAGATTAAAATAAGACAATGCAGTTCAATTTAAGATTAAAAAATAATTAAAATGTTGAATCCTTTTACATCTTGAGACACGTGCATGATACAACAATTAGTAGCTCCGAAAATTGACATATTATGATCAAGAGATGTAGATAATAAATTCTATTTTACTTTTAAGAAAAACAACTAGATATGAAAAGGAGTAAACTAAAAATAAATTAAAAATAATCGGTTATTCGGTTATTCGGTTTTTATTCGGTTTTATTTGTCGGTTATCGGTCGGTCACCGATAACCGTCCGTTTTTTTTTTTTTTTGTAAATATTTAAGTAAATATACTCCATAATAAATTAATAACTCCATAGTAACGATAAAAAAAGAACTCCATAGTAATGAAAATATGAAGTCCAGCCCCTACGCCCATTGAACTCCACCTACAAAACTCATTAGTGGAATGCTATGGAGCCCGTTCTTCAATTATCCACTTTCCCCATCTCTTTAACTTGTATTCTTATAATCAATTCATGGAACACCCTGTTCAAAATTTCAAACCTCCACGTACACCTTCATTAGTTCTAGAGGAATCAACCTTGGTAGAGAAAAAATCAACTGAAATCCTTATTAATCATTGCGAAATTGCACACTTTTTTTCTTTTAATGTTTTCTAGATCCTTTATTATCTTACTCAACATGGCAGATCTTTTGATTTTTAATTTTTTTCTTTAGTGTGATTTAAAATATTCAGAAACTTTTAGATGAGTTTGCTCATTTGGGGTGTAAAGATTAATAAGATATTAGCTTATTTATTTGCTAACAGTAAAGTAGTTTCAATTGTGGAACAGTGAAGTAGTTTTCAACGTGGGATTTTTTAGTTTTTGTAATCGTATTGTGCTAAGAACAATAATTTACATTTAAATATGTTGAATCCATTTTGGTATTTATTATTTTATTTATTAATGTGCTATCTACAACTTTTATAATTTTGAAAAATATATGTTTTGGTCGGTTATGTTCGGTTATTCGGTTATCGACCGAAACCGAATGACATTTTTCGGTCGGTTTTGTAATGTTGTCGGTCGGTTTTTCGGTCGGTTATTGAGAGGAAAAAAACATTGGTCGGTTCGGTTATTGGTCGGTTTATTTGACCGAATGCTCACCCCTGTGACCCCTGACCAGAATTACTGCCCCTAAATACGAATTCTATGTCCACGTGCTATAAGGGTGTATATAATACTCTTCGATTTTAAACTAATTTCAAGTTCCTTTAGCTGGCTTAAACTAGACGGAACAGAAAATAAACAACCGGGCAGATATTGGTCTGTCCTCATCTCCGGATAAGGAGGGTGGGCTAGAATGGTCGTCGTTTACATCATCTCACATATATAGATCCGCTGATATCAGAGCTTTTATGATGCTGGTCTTCACAAACTGTGATTGTTCATCCATTTCGGGGTAAATGCATAAATGGCACCTCAAATATTGGTAATGTTACATTTTGGTACCTTAACTCTTAAATGAATCAAAACGGTACTATAAATATGAGTTAATTATCTCTTTTGGACTAAAAGAGAGGGCCGGTGTTCACAAATAGGACCAAAATTAAAAAGTATGTTTCGTAGGACCTATAATCATGTACTCTGACAAAAATGTCCTCATTCAATTATTATTTGAGTTTATAAATTAAAACGTATGTTTCGTATGTTTCCGCAACCCTCGGTGCCGTTGCAGCCTGCCCCTGCCACATCGGCGCCGCCTGCCGCCGTCGCACCGGTGCCATTTGCCGCTGTCTCGCCGGGTCCCGCCTGACGTCATCTCATCGGCGGCGGCCTCGCCAATACCGTCTTCCTCCAGCCTCTCCGCCGCATCCAAACAGTGTCACCATTCATTGCCACCCAACCGCCACCGCCACCGCCATCCTCCGAGCACCACCGTTGTGAACTTCAGGGCCGCCACATCACCTCCGAGCATAGTCGCTGCCGTCAC